>JAMPIV010001082.1:0-418510 GCA_024509875.1 Oreohelix idahoensis
AAAGTGTCATTGTTTTGAGGCATTGTTCATCATGTTTATTGACTTGGGTGTGCTTGGTTGGTTTGGTGTTCCCACGTTAAGTTTGACTTAAAGTTTTCCTTTCCGACACATGTCTGTAGGTAGCTGTACCTCCCTCGTCTTACAAAAACATCTGGAATAATTTTTTAATAAAGCCGAAGACATCTATTTTGAGGCCGAGGACCTGCCAAAATTGCTATCGGCTTAAACCGAAGATTAATACTGACGTATATAAGCTGAATTCCGCTTAAGTGGGACGCACTAGAATTTCGCCGTCAAAAAATAAACACTTAGAATAGAATATTGTTTCATGTTAACGAATATACAAGTTATGTAAAAAGAACCCACACAATTAATATTTAAAAAACATACAGTTATCTACTCATTCTGTAATGAAAAAAAAAAAATAAAGTAATAAAAGAATCATGATCTAACGGGAAAACAGCTAATAACAAAAAGTAAAATTACAACAAAGTCTAATATAAACTTGGTTCAACCACCAGACAGCAATAAAATTAGTCACCAACCACATCAATAATTGTCAACCCACACACTCAGCAAGCAATAAATTGTCCGACCAAAACCACCAGCAATAAATTGGTCCACCAAACCCAGCAGGCAAATAAATTGAATATGACAATAGGCATTTGAATATAACACAAAACTGAAAATAAAATCACATAAAATACCCTCATTATAACCGACAATTAAGGTGAGCAGGGTAGACCAAGATGGTGGATGAGCGGAGGCAAATGAAGATCATCTAATGCTATTATTTAATGCCCCAGTCATCTAATGCTAGCTCGCTTTCCCGCATTTCGCAAAAAAAAAAAAAAAAACTAACTAGAAAGTGTGAAATAATTTCTAATATTCATTCATGTATCACCTATCAACCCCCCAAGGAGCATAGGCCTTCATCAAACATATGCCAAGTCTTCATGTCACGTGCCATCAGCTCAAGGTCTTTTCGTGTTTTCATCCCCTTCATGTCTGTCTCCAGTTCTCTTCTCCATATGTTCTTTGGTCTTCATCTACCTCACTTACCCCAGGGAATCCAGAACAAGGACTGCCTTGTAAGGCTATCAACAGGTCTCCTCAATGTGTGTCCTATTCATCTCCATCGTCTTCTTCTCATCTCTTGTTCCACCAGCACTTGTCTCGTTCTTGTCATCCGTTCCACATTAGTAATCTTGTCATACCACATCCTATTCTATGCGAGCATGACCCGTGTGTTCTCGTGGGGCACGAAAGGGCAGAAAAGAATAGTAACTCTGTCACCTACTGCGCATGTCGTAAGATGCGACTAAGGTGGGTTGGGCATGAAGCCGTTTACCCCACCCTGTAGAAAACTGTAAACCATAAAAACTTCAACGCGCAACATGGACATGTCACATAAAATATATAAGTCAATTCAGTCATTTTAAACAGAAGTAGATCTTTCAGGAAAAAGGAAGATGACCCAACCTGATTTCTAATACAGTATATATTTACAGTAGTGTGTTTGCTGCAACTTTCGTCTTCTCTCCTTCCCCCCCCGGCGCCCCCCCCCCCCCCCCCCCCCCCCACCCCCAGTTTAAAAGCCATAAGCATTTTATTTATTTATTTTTTCTTTGCAGGGTTCATTTCAGGACCTTGACCTTGAAAAACTGTACAAAACCTACTCCGTGCAGAGCAAGTACCCCCTGGTTCTCATGTATGTGGGAGTTCTGGCCCTTGTATCATTGACTGTTCTCATACTGGACGCATCAGTCAAAGAGGTAGGGGATTATTTGATTTTTTAAGGCTGATGAAGTTTTCGTGTTTAAAATAACATGCTAAACTGGAGGAAATGAATCTAATCTGGCTTGGATAAGACCTGTAATAGCTAGGGTAAGATCTAGAATTATATAGACTGGCTCTGGTTAATCTGGTAAGGCCTAGAATTACCTAGACTAGCCTTGGTCAGAGCTAGAATTACCGACACTAGCTCTGATAAATCCTAGAATTACATAGGCTTGCTCTTATAAGACCTAGAATTACCTAGACTAGCTCTGATAAGACCTAGAATTACCTAGACTAGCTCTGATAAGACCTAGAATTACCTAGACTAGCTATAATAAGACCTAGAATTACCTAGGCTTGCTCTTATAAGACCAAGTGTGGCGGTTGGCATTTACACTAAATGAATGATGATGAGTGTTGATGATGATGTATAGTGGTTCGTATCACTACCCTAACAGTAGGCCGGTTTTGGTTGATGGTATAAAAGAAATTTCTTCCTTGAAGCAAAAGAAAAACAGTTGACGCAGACAGCTGACGAATGACATCAACACTAAATGAGTAACTTGACTCAGACAGCTGACGAATGATATCAACACTAAATGAGTAACTTGACTCAGACAGCTGACGAATGATATCAACACTAGATGAGTAACTTGATTCAGACAGCTGACGAATGATATCAACACTAGATGAGTAACTTGATTCAGACAGCTGACGAATGATATCAACACTAGGTGCGTATCTTGATTCAGACAGCTGACGAATGATATCAACACTAGATGAGTAACTTGATTCAGACAGCTGACGAATGATATCAACACTAGATGTGTATCTTGATTCAGACAGCTGACGAATGATATCAAAACTAGATTAGTAACTTGATTCCGACAGCAGTGCAAAATATGATGAAGTTTATTTACATGTAACGTGGCAGGTGTGAAGTAATGAGTCCAACCTTCCCTTGAGGTTGGTCAACTTTGTACAGCATAATTTCATATCAATTATTATCTCAATGTCTTGCTCTCTCATTCTTACTTACTGCCTCAGTATTTCCTAGCTATCTCTAGATGTTAGGGCGTTCACGGCTAGAGAACGTTTCCTAGCTGTCTCTAGATGTTAGGGCGTTCACGGCTAGAGAACGTTTCAACGTTTACTGCTGTCTTTAGATGTTAGGGCGTTCACGACTGGAAAACTACAACTGTTGCCAGATTTATCTGCCTTCTAAATTCTTCATGTATGGGAAATTCAATTGTCACTCAAACATTTTGATTCTAATTCTTCTGACTCTTGTCTCTTTTTTTCTTTCTGTGCTCTGCTTGGCGTATCTTGATAAAGACTGGCCTAACCGCCAGGGGTGATAATTTCTGCCGAAGTCTATCATTTCCTACTCGTTAGGCTGACAACTTGTCTACCATTTCCTAGTTCTACTGGCTCGCTACTGTCTATTGTTCTTCTCTTGTGTTTGCTAGACGACTTAAATTACACAACATACCTGGGTTTCGAAATGGCTTGAAAATACTTCAACATTCTTGTGATGGGAACACTGTCTCCTGTCTACTGAATTAAATATGATAACTATCATAGTGGCGTTCTAAGCCATTAAGAGGCTAGACAACAGTACATATTTCTGTCACCACAGAAAGCGACCAACTCATTGGCATATTGTCTGGTTGTCACGGATTGCCTCCCCTGCTTTGCAGAAGTGGTCCAACAGTGGCCAAAACTCAAGAGCATCTAAAGTGGGTCGTCAAAGGTGTCTACCTTCGCGCAAGATTACTCTTGGCAGAGATGTAGATAGAAGGGTAATGACGCTTCTATCTCAAAGCAGATTTCATAAGATAATTCAGAAGTCAAGAACAATGCTGCATAGGGCCGAGCAATTGTTAACTTATATCTGTCCGTCGCCTTTTGTGAAGAATTAAGCAATGGTTGTAGCCCGTTCAAGCCCCCAACTGGTGTAAATCCAGCAAAATTCCCTTTTACAAGAAGTAGATCTATAGAAGTATATAAATTAAATAGTCTTGCTCATACATATGCTTTCACACTTATCATAACTGAATGAACTATGATTGTTTAGTTTTAAACTAACATGCAAATAATTTAATAATCAATTATTTTTAACAAGTTAAAATAGTGATGAAATTATGTTGAATTTTAGATGTAAATCAAATTGTCTTCATCGAGACTGGATAGAGGGTTTATATTAAAGAATATTAATGTCCGTTTGCTGGTGACTGTTAGTTAGCACTTAGCATGTATGAGCGAGTTCTGCAGCCTTGGTTTTTGTCGATTCTTTTGTGATGATGGCACTTCACAGTCTGGTAGCTTCGTTCCTCAAACGGTTTGATAGCTTAGTACCACCATCTTTTAGACAAAATAAAAACAAATGCCTCTGCTAAGTACATTTGTGGGCTGCAAATTAACAGGCGCATTTTCTCGCTGTCCACCAACCAATGTTAATCTCTCAGAAGAATCAAATTCCTGAGTACACAACGTAGCTCAGGGAAGATGATTAAAAATCACCAATATTTCTCTGGGTATTAAACTGGGAAAATATGCGCTTGGACAGTGCGAATAATGATTTGTGCCTGAACTAACATTAAAAAGTTACATATTTCTCACAAAATGAAATGATACACTTGAGGCAAATGTGATGTAATCATCACTCATCACTGCTCCAGTCGGAGCCTGGGGTCGCTGCTGCTTTCACATTTTTAAGCGAATTAGCATAATATAAACCCAAGTGTTTGCTGTAGTGGTTTATGAATATACTTTTTTTCATTTATTGAAGTTGCCAGTCTCATATATAACCACTAAGCAAAAAAACATGTCAGATTCACATTTGTAAATGTTCACAACTTACCCCAAATGGGTTACACAATCTCCTCGCACAGTGTAGAATGGACACAAGCAATTTAGGTTATATCCTTTCGAATCACTTGGCCTGGAAATTTTATTTATTCCTCTTATGACGGGTGATCTGCGAATCACTTGGTCTGGGAAACTTTATAATCCCTGTTATGACGGATGATCTGATTCCTTAGGACTCCAGTCTTTGTATTTATAAATGCGGGTTTACTTTAAGTTTCAAAGTTGCCCCAAATACTTTTGTCCTGGTCCTTAAATGTTTCCAGTCGTTGTATTTAAAAATGCGGGTTTACTTGTAAGTTTAAAGGTGCCCAAAATACTTCCGATCTGTCACTTATAATATAGGAATTCTTAGTCCGATCTTTTTTTCTCTGGCTTTGGTGAACTGCTGGCTTGACGTGGTGATGCAGTCTGATTTGTGACTCCAATTTTGCTATATTATATCTCTCATTCTAAGTTCGAATCCCAGATTATTCTTACGACGAATTTTCCAATGAGAACCACTGTCTATTCCGGTTTCTCAAATCAATCCAATCGAAAGCTCTGAACTATATGGGTTGGGGTGTTTAAATTCATAATCTCCCCCGCGTGTTTTAAAATATTACATTTTAAAATTCCATCGCGTGACCTCTTTCAAAATGTTGTAATGCTTCCGCCAACTCACAAACAAATATGTGAATATTTTTGATGTCCAGATGCTACCTTCCAATATTGTCTCACCAGACAAATTATCTGTAACAATTACACAAGGATTGTCCTGTGAAAACGATTATCTCATTATCGCCTTGTGTTATTGTTCCTCTGCCAGACATTTCTCTCAGACAGACAATGTGGCCTCCTATTCATCACTTGTGCGAGACCATATTGTGTCAAACGAGGATCGTCTTTAACAAAGGTTGGCTAGACTGACTCTTACAGATAAACGTATTACCGCTGACCGGTATAATTACCTTCGATAACACCATTGTTCACCTGGCGGTACGTAAAAACGTTTGGGAGTGGTCACAGCAAAATGAATGTAGGGTAAAAATTTGCCAAATAATAGAACAATGGAAGACAAAAATGAAGAAATGAAGTGATACTGCCGGAGTGAAAGAGAGAGAGAGAGAGAGAGAGAGAGAGAGAGAGAGAGAGAGAGAGAGAGAGAGAGAGAGAGAGAAGGGCACAACAGAACATGCACAAAACCATTTTGTTACACAGGTTGACACCCCTTAATATCACTTGCCACTTCTTAGTATCTTTAACCACTTGTGAGAGAACCATATTTCTCAACCTACTAAGCGTCACAATCACGAGTCAAAATCTGAACTGACTATATTTTGTAAAACGATTTCCAACGATAACTATTTCCAGAACAAACAGTTCGCTCTAAATACAAATATCCCGTGCAAGCCAATTTCGCTCAGCTAGTCAGCCTAGAAATTCCAAACTAAAAAGACGACTATTCTTCAAGGGGCATAATTATAGATTATCACCCTTTGCTTCCAAATCGATGTCATAGTTTTATCGCCCTGTAATATAAATTCTAAGCCCGTTAAAATTACCTTATGCAAATTTTAGAAACCGGAATTTTCGACACTTGGCTCCGTGTGATATTCTGACCTCGAACATCCTGATACACTCCTCTTTGAGACTGATCACCCTTTTTGCACCGACCTTTCCACCGATCGCAATATAGTCAAAATGGTCCGAAATAAACCAAGCACCAAGAAGAAGAAAGTATACACCAGCGCTGAACAACAGCCATGAGAATAACAAAATCATAAACAGCCACCCAGGGAGAGCAGCCGACCCATCTTCAAACACTAAGAAGGAGGTGAAAGAGACAACTCTTCAACACAGACAAGTACAAGCACAAGAGGAAGACAGAAGAGCAGAAAAGCAAGACGTCACCTCCCAACCTGTTGCTGATGAGAGGACAATAACATCAGAACTGAACGAGTTAGACCCAGAAGATATCGCGGAGACAATTATAGACGCACTATGCAATTGGAAGATCTGGAATATGCAGATGACATTGCACTGCTAATACATTCACATCAACACATCCAGGAAAAAACTGATAGACTTAATAAGTATAGCCAGCAGGTGGGCTCAAACATCAATTTAAAGAAGTCAGAGGTCATGACGCTCAATGTGAGCAACCCTGAGCCCATATCAGTAAGGAATCAGCAACTGGTACAGACAGACACCTTCACATACTTAGGATGCATAGTAACACCAGACGGTGGGACAAGCAAAGATATCAACAACAGAATGAACAAAGCAAGAACAGCCTTTTTTAGCCTAAACAACATCTGGAAGTCCTTTCAATACAGCACAAGCACAAAATTAGGATTATATCAGAGCTGTGTGCTTTCTGTGCTTCTCTATGGTGCGGAAAGCTGGAGAGTTACAGAGAAGGAAATGTCGAAATTGTCCTCTTTTCACACAACATGCCTAAGAAAAATTCACCGAATCTTTTGGCCGAATACCATCACCAACCAAGATCTGCTTACTCAAAGCAAGCAAGAGGACATGCACACCATCATAGCTGGCAGACGCTGGAGCTGGGTTGGCCATGTTCTCAGAAGAGACCCCGATGCCATTACAAGAACAGCTATGCTTTGGGCCCCTGAAGGTCCTGATATAACCAACAAATCCATGTACATGGTAGATGGTTGAAAGGGGCGTGCTACAAAATGAAGTAGCAAACACATTAATAAAAAAATAAAAAAATAAAAATAAAAATAAAAAAAAACTGAAGGAACACGAAAGAGAGGCCGACCAAAAACAACTTGGCGGAGGACTGTGGAGGCTGAGATGCAAAGAATGAACCAGAGTTGGGGCACTGTACGAAGGATGGCCACCGACCGAGCAAAGTGGAATAAATTTGTTGTTGCCCTACAAGACGCCACTAAGCGTGTTGGCCACTGACTGCTTTGATGGTCGGCGGCTAAGGATCAAAGAAGAAAATGAACGCAGAATGCGTGAAGACGAAGACGAGTTCCTTAGTCTCTCTCCAACATTACAAGAAGCAATATTAGAAGTAGCCTCTGACGTACCACTAGCAGACATAGAAATACGCCGGAACTCAATGGAGAACAACCAAGTGTCCTACGGTGATCGGCAGATGCAGAATCATGAGCAGACAGACGAAGAAAGGGTACCGAGCCTAAAGACAGATACACGGCCAATGGTGGCAGATGGGAGATGCCGCTCAGGCGAACTACAGAAAAGCATTCACAAGGAACTGGAACAAGACCACAAAATAAAAATGACGCAGTTGTCTGGAGGAGAAGCAACCCTCAGGGCACTCCCGGACGACAAAGTAATCAATGTCCTGGAGAATGTAGTAGGCGAAAGAGGCGTAATGAGTATCAGAAGGCACCAACAGGGAGTGACACTTGCCCTGAATGATAGGGAAAAGACTAAATCGCTGATGACTGCTCTGGCGTCAGGGTATAAAGAATTTCAGCTACCACACCGGATCAAATCCAAGCAGAATTCCACAAAGAATGCAAGAAAGTAGTCATCAAAGGGATAGCCACCAGCTTGTCAGACGCAGAGACCCTCAGCTGCATCCAGGCCGAAAACCCTCAGGCCAGAATCACACACGCCGAAAGGCTAAAGTCCTGGAACAAAGAAGACACCAGACTGATAATAGTGACTTTACAAGGGAAACCAGTTCCGGAAAGCATCACTATCCAGAATAGACCGTGAAGAACACATACCTACTTCCCGCCAGTGATGCAGCGTTCGAAGTGCCAGGGATTTTCTCACATAAAGAACACTTGCAGAAAAGAGACGGTCTGTCGATACTGTGCGGGCAGCCACGAATACAAAGACTGCCCTAAGGCAAAAAAAGACCTCGACTACAAGGCGCCAAACACAAATAGAAAATGTACCAACTGCCTCGGAAATCACGGAGCACGATACCGTGGGTGTCCCGAATACCAACAAACAAGGCAAATAATTACAGTGGCCATTGGAAAGGGGGTATCGTATCAAGAAGCAAAAAACAGAGTGACGGCAAGTACTCTAGGCAATAGACGCCAAGACAGCCTAACGGAACAGGTCAGACAGCTCACGACTGAGGTGAGAGATATGAAACAACAACTGCAAAAAGAGAGAGAAAACCGTCAGCCACACAAAAACAGAGCCTCAACTGCCAGATGTGAGGAAATCCCTGATAGCTCGGAAAGCGCGAAACAATTCATAAACGACATGAAAATAATACACCAAGACATTGAAAAGAATTCAGCAGCAGGTAGAAGAAGATGTCAGAAAGCTGAAAGAGGGAAACGAAGAACTACTCAAAAGAATAGAAGCAGAAAGAATAGCCATTGAGGAAATTACAACTAACAACACAGGAGAAACTAAAACGAACGACCAATCAGACGAAGAAGTCATCAAGGAAACGCTAGAAAAGCTACTCCCAGCAATAATAGAAAAAGAGCTATTTCAGATACAGGAGAAAAGGAAGACACAAGAAACAGAAACGAGGAGGGCAAAAACACACAAAACCACACAAACCAGATAGTGAGGCAGGATATGAAATACACTATGGAACACGCCACGGCAACACGAACAGACAAACAAAGAAGAGAATCAAGACAGTCAGCTAGTGGTCCTTTTAAGGACCAGTCCTTTTCAGGACTAACAACCGGCCAGCATCGAAGAACCTAACGCACAATGTACACCAATTATAACCTCTTTGGTTGAACAGGGTATAACAGCAATATAGTCGACGAAAGAACGAACAACCAACGAACCTGTTACACTCGGGTTTCGACACTTCATCACTACCTATTTTCCTTAATTCTCCAGACCGTAAGGTCTTTTATATTTGGACATGCGCCCTCATATAACCGACTAGGTTGAACGGGACGCGCTTGGCCAAAACGAGGCAAAATGTTTAAAAAAAAAAAAAACCAAACATCCAGCAAGCTAGCTACACAATACGTGTTCCAGATTTTCCTCTGTTAATTATTTAAACTATATATTAATTACCTCCAGTGTTAGTTAATTGCTTTTAACGTTAGTTAATTATTATATAGGAGTATTTAAAATATATATATATTAGTGAATAAATAAGCCCAGGTGGGCCTACCACGTGGGGGGGGGGGGGGGCGCCTTCATTTGTGAGGTACATCAGCAGTATATAGTCATCTTTCATCCATGAACCGCGCATAAGCAAAATTAAAGTTCATTCAAAATTACTCGCTTAGTAGTAGTACTAGCCAGCTTTAAACTATTGATTTCTAAACATAATTTAAAATCAATAAAAAAATTTTAAAAATAAAAATTTATCTTGTGTTAATTTAACATTAGACAGAGGGAACCAGAGGATAAATACTAATTCTACGTCATCGGTGATAGGTATAAAATAAGGCTATAGCAATTAGATTATAACACAAAAAATAATAAGAAAAAAAAGTAAAGACTTGCAACTCGTATACAACAAAAAATATTTGTAGCAAAATAAGAGCCAATAAATTCAACACAATGCCAACGATAACCAGATTGCAGTCAGGGGAAGGAAAAGCTTGGAGCAAAACAACAGAAGGACATATTAAAGAAGGAACATCAAAACGGACAGACAATGAGAGGAACAAAAGCCCTGGACTACAAGACACAAAAATTAAGGACAAAATTGAAACCATCAAGAACAAAATAAAACTGAATTCTGAAATAAATAAAGGCAGAAACTTAAATAAAAGCAGCAACGAGAAAGAGATAGAAATATGGACATGAAACCAAAATCCAGGACGAAATGGAACACCATATTCAACAGGAAACAAAACCACAGACCACATTAGGAAGGACGAACAGGGAAATGCAGACCAATGTAACCAGGAAACCAAAGAACACAAAGACAATGCAAAGGATAGACTGAAGGAAACAAAATCCCAGAGAAAAAGAGTTAAAATTACACAAACAGAAGGGACAGAAGCCACGCTGCGAGTTCTCCCCGATCACAAAATCATGGTTATCCTGAAAAAAAAACAATAGACAAAAAGTCCATCTATAAAATACAAAAAGTAAGCAATGGTATAATACTGAGCTTAAACAGCACAGAAAAAGCCAAGGCCCTGGTGAACGAGTTAACAGATAACACTCAAGAAGTACAACTCCCACACAAAATAAAAGTTCAAATTGAGATGGTCAAAGAAATTAGAAAATTCGTGATCAAAGGAATCGATGTAGATCTAACAGAAGTGGAGATCCACACAAACATAGTGGAGATCCACACCAAAATAAACATAGTGAAACTAAGGAGCAAAAGAAACCCAGTGGAAACCAAAATAGAACAGGACGTTGGTTGCGTTGTGTCTTTAAACTGTGAATCTGCGCCTTTAGCAAAAGAACTTACACGGCATTTTTTGGGTACCGGGTTTGTGCGATCCCTGTGTAGACAGACTGGATGCAGCCTGTTTACAGCTCTGGTTCGCTGAAATAGTCCTATGGGTCGCTGACTGCATTCTCTATTGGACAGTATAAAGGAGACAGCATAAGGAGGCAAAACCCATCTTTGCAATACAAGAAACCCTCCTGAACCCCAAACAGAAACTGAACTACCAAGGATATAAGATACTTAGAAATGATAGACCGGAGGGAAGAGGA
The DNA here is from genome assembly GCA_024509875.1 of Oreohelix idahoensis. Classification (NCBI taxonomy): domain Eukaryota; kingdom Metazoa; phylum Mollusca; class Gastropoda; order Stylommatophora; family Oreohelicidae; genus Oreohelix; species Oreohelix idahoensis. The sequence continues at coordinate 11,254 of JAMPIV010001082.1, forward strand.
GGGAGTGTGGCTTGTCTAGTACATGAAGACTACACAATAATAAATTGGGAACAATTCAACACAGAAAATATTGAAGGAATAAGTGTAACGATAGACAGTGAACCAGGAAACTTAAAAATAATTAACATGTATATTCCCAAGGGCAAGATAACTGATAAAGACATAACCATTATTAACACACAAATAGACCCAAAAAAACATTATTAGTAGGTGACCTAAATGCACACCATGAGGCATGGGGTAACAACAGTAATGATCCAGCAGGAAAAAAACTGTTGGATTACATTGAAAGTGCTGAACTATTCATACTAAATGATGGCTCAGTGACAAGGGTTAACCCATGCAACAATGGAGGAGATACAGCAATAGACATAAGTATTATTACACCAAACCTAGCCTCTGCTAAATGGGAAGTACTGAATGACTCAAGCTCAGACCACTTTTACCCATAGAAATAAACCTAAATGACAAATACAGAACTGGTCCAAGAAGCTCCAAACCTACATTCAACTTCAAAAAAGCAAACTGGGAGTCGTTCCGATTGGAACTAAGTAAACTAAGCATAGAATAAATTAAGTCTAACAGTGTAGATATATTTGCAGAAAAAAACTAACAAATGAGATTTTAAAAATAGCAATAAAATATATACCAAACAAGAATATGCATGATCACTTAAAACCAACACAAAAGGTGAAGATAGGGAAAGAAACAAAGATAAAAATCCAGTACCATGGTGGACAGACAGATGCTCAGAACAACTGAAATTGAGGGAAAGGGCCCTGATAGAGTATAGAAAAACCAAAACTTAAGAGAATTACACAAACTATTTTAAAAAATGAAAAATGAAACTAATAAAATAATATTCAGAGCTAAAGAAAAGAGTTGGAGAACTTGTTGTCAAACATTAAATCATAGGTCACAAGTAACTACAGTTTGGAGAAAACTAAAAGCAATTAAAGAAGGAAACAACAAGAAATTTAAAATCCCAACAATTAAAATACCAGAGAGAGCTGAAACAGAAAGAGAAAAAGCTAACATACTAGCTAAAAACTGCTATCAGGTTAGTTCAATAGACAGTCTAGATAAGGCAGAAATAAATAGGCGAAAAACACTGTTAAAAAAATTAGAAGAAGAAAATACGGACAGCACACAGGACGCTGATTAATTAAATGCAGATATAACAGTAGATGAAATAGAAAGAGCGTTAGCAGGAAAAACCAATACCACCTCTGGGCAAGACATTCTGAGCTATGAAATCCTCGAAAAGGTACCAAATACAACCATAAGGGTCATTGCGTCCTACAACAAAATTTGGCACACGGGAAAAATAGTATGTTCATGGAAGACAGCAGTAGTCATCCCCATACTAAAGCCAGATAAAGAAACACACGTCAGCTCATACAGGCCAATATCGTTAACATCACATCTAGGAAAAATTCTAGAAACAATAGTTAACAGCAGACTAAAATTTCACTTAGAAAAGCATAATTTGTACAGTCCAACCCAGGCAGGCTTTAGAGGCCATCATAGTACAATAGGATCTTGTCGTCGTAATGGGAGACCTCAATGCGAAAGTAAAAAACACACAATACACATAACGAAAGAGTAATGGGGAAATGCGGCCGCGGAACAGCAAACGGAAATGGGGATAAATTAATAAGTTTCTGTAGCATTAACAACCTGGTCATTGGAGGAACACTTTTCCCACACAAAGAAATTCACAAATTAACCAAATGGTCGGGACAGAAACCAGATAGACCACATTATGATTAACGGTAGATGGAGACATGCATTACAAGATGTGAAGGTAAGAAGAGGTGCGGATGTGGGAAGTGATCACCATTTAGTAGTAGCAAAACTGAAAGTGAAACTAAGAACGGCTAGATCAACTGTAACTACACAGAAAAGGTTTGACATCAGCAAATTGAAGTACCCCCTTACCAGAAAAGCTTTTGCGGTTGATATAAGAAGCGATATCAATTTGCCAAAAGTCAGGAAAAGACATTGGCTGATGATATAGACCAGAAATTCAACACCATTTCAACAATACATAAGGAAAGCAGCAAATCGTGCTTGGGCTTCCGGGAAAGGAAGAAGCAAGACTGGATTACACCAGAAACATTAAGTACCATAACGATGAGAAAGGAAATGAAAAGAAAGAAAACAGAAGCGAAGTCCCCCAGGTTAAAGCAACTATATAGCGAACAGTACAGTCAGCTGGACAAGGAAGTTAAACGCCAAACCCGAGCCAACAAAAGGTATTTCCTAGACGATCTTGCAAGACAGGCAGAAGAGGCAGCACTGAGAAATGAACAAAGCACAGTATGCAAAATACGAGTAACTAAAATCATCAGCGGAAAACGAGGTGCAAACAATATTACATTAGTAAGAGATAAGCAAGGAAATCTCATCACGACAGCAGAGGGACAGGAAACAAGATGAGCAGAGCATTTCAGAGAAACTCTGAACAAGGAACCACCAGAGAAACAATTGAATGTTCCTGAGGCTGAAAACGATCTAGATATTAATACAGACATTCCACAAAAAGAAGAAATCATCACAGCAATCAAAGGGTTAAAGAATGGAAAAGCTCCTGGCCATGATAACTTAAATGCAGAGCTATTTAAGACAGACCCTGAGCTAGCAGCAGAATTATTAGAACCACTATTTGCACAAGTCTGGAAAACAGGGACAACACCAACGGAGTGGAACAAAGGAATAATTGTCAAATTGCCCAAGAAGGGAGATCTTGCAGACTGCAATAATTGGAGAGGAATCACTCTTCTCTCAGTTCCCAGCAAAATACTAGGCAGGATAATTATACAAAGAGTTTCAAATGCACCACAAACTGAGGAAAGAACAAGTGGGCTTTAGAAAGAACAGGAGATGTGCAGATCATATATTCACCCTCAGGAACATTATAGAGCAGTGCTCAGAATGGCAGAGACAGCTATACATTAACTTCGTTGATTTTGAAAAGGCTTTCGACAGCATACATAGGGACAGTCTATGGAAAATACTGAGAGCTTATGGAATTCCCAGCCGCATTGTTTCCATCATAAAAAGCCTCTATTCTAACTTTACATGCAGTGTTGGATTGAGTAATGTAACTTTCGAAGTGAAAACAGGAGTACGACAGGGATGCCCTTTATCAACAACATTATTTTTGACAGCCATAGATTGGGTGATGCGCCAGACAACAGAGGGCAGTCCAAGAGGAATTAGATGGACACTGTTTTCTACACTGAAAGACCTTGAATATGCAGATGACATTGATCTACTCGCGCATTCACATACACACATTCAAGAAAAAATCGATAGACTGAATAAGTATGGCCAGCAGGTTGGCCTAAACATCAATCTGAAGAAGACTGAGGTCATGACACCAAATGTTAGGAAATCCTGAGCCAATAACAATAAGGAACCAGAAGTTAGAACAGACAGACACATTTACTTACCTAGGATGCATAGTAACACCTGACGGCGGAACAAGCAAGGACATTAACAACAGAATGAATAAAGCGAGAACAGCCTTTGCTAGTCTCAACAACATTTGGAAGTCTTCCCAGTACTGCACAAACACCAAATTAAGACTGTATGAGAGCTGTGTACTTTCTGTGCTTCTCTATGGTGCGGAATGCTGGATAGTAACAGAGAAGGAAATGTCGAAACTGTCCTCCTTCCACACAATCTGCCTAAGGAAAATTCTCCGAATCTTTTGGCCAAACACCATCAGCAACCAAGAACTACTTATTCGGAGTAACCAGGAGGACATGCACACCATCATAGCTGGCAGACGCTGGAGTTGGGTTGGCCACGTCCTCAGAAGGGACTCTGATACCATCACAAGAACAGCTATGCTATGGACCCCCGAGGGAAAGCGAAAGAAAGGCTGACCAAAAAACAACTTGGCGGAGAACTGTGGAAGCCGAGATGCAAAGAATGAACCAGAGTTGGGGCACTGTACGAAGGATGGCCGCCGACCGAGCAAAGTAGAATCAATTTGTTGCTGCCCTACAAGACGCCACCAGGCGTGATGGCCACTGACTGCTTTGGCTGTTGGCGGTTATGGATCAAAGAAGAAGAAAGATATAGAACAGTCAAATGGGTCAAAAGATGAAGAAGGAAAATTAGGAGCTGGAATAGTAATACCAAAATTGAAAATTTATAAAAGATATAAAGTAACAGGTAATATATCCGTCTTTACAGCAGAATTAGTGGCAATCCTAATAGCTTTAGAAATAGTTGCAGAAAACCTACAAAATAAAGTTACCATTCTCACAGATTCCCTTTCATCCGTACTAGCTATCAGAAACAGAAATGAATGTAGCAGACCAGATATTATAGAAGAAATACTACAGTTCAATACATATCTGCACACTATAGGATGCAGTGTAACACTAACATGGATACCAGCACATGTTGGGATAGCAGGAAATGAGCTTGCAGACAAAGAAGCCAAAGGGGGAAGAACTAGCTATAACAAAATTGAAGTAGGCTTAGGGAAGTTTGAAATTAAGAGCTTAATTGCTCAAGCAATATCTAAAAAGTGGATAATAGCATGGGACCAAAGTAAAAAAGCAAGACACTCATATAAAATCCTAAACAAACCAAGTAAACAATGTCAAATACAAGATGAACTAAAAATACCAATTAATAAAAAAATTGCTGAGGCTCAAGCTTGGAACTGGATATTTCATGATAGAGGAACCCACATGCGAAGAGTGTCAAGAACCCAACACAATTAGACACTTTCTTATAAACTGCAAAAAATATGACCAGCAGAGGCAAAACATTAAAACATACTGTAGTAACAACAAGGTAGAAATGAGTGTAGAAAATTTCATAGGCACTAAGACCCCATCAGAAATACAAAAGTTAATAAAACACTATATTACAAAAACTAAAGCTAACATATTAAAAAAATAATAATAATAAATAACTAAGGATGTGAGCCACCCGTGTGTTACCGGGGCCCGAAAGGGGAGCAAAGAATAGTAACACAAAAACTTCAACAAATATGGACAAGTCAAATAAAGAAAATAAAACACAGCCATCCAAGACAGGGGAAGGTCCTCTCGCGGGGAGGCGTATGATGCAACACAGAGAAAGCCGAAAGGAGTCTGTGTTGCTGACTAACCTTCTTTCTTCTAGGAGAACTTCCAGATTTGGCACCTGGAATGTTCGGACATTGAACGAACAAGGGAAAGTGGCACAAGTAGCAGCAGAAATGAGGGAATACAAAATCGAGGTTCTGGGAATGTGTGAAACAAAGTGGAAGGGGGTAGACAGGAAGAAACTCATCACAGGTGAATTGGTGCTGTCCTCAGGACACGAAGACGAAAGTTCACACCACAGTGAAGGGGTAGCTCTTATGTTATCTAAAGAAGCACAGAAAGCACTCATTGAATGGGAAGCTGTGGGACCCAGAATAATAACAGCTATTTTCAAAACAGCTAAAAAGAAAATTCATGTCAATGTCATCCAATGTTATGCACCAACTAATGACAAAGAAGAGTCTGTGAAAGAAGCATTTTATACTAAACTACAGGAAATTATGGATAAAGTAAAAAGAAGAGACATCACAATTTTGATGGGTGACATGAATGCAAAGATAGGTACAGTCAATACTGGATTTGAAGAAGTCATGGGAAAACATGGGCTAGGAGTAATGAATGAAAATGGAGAACTATTCGCAAACTTCTGTGCTTCAAATCAACTGGCTATAGGAGGAAGCATGTTTCCACATAAGAGAATACACAAGGCAACATGGATATCACCAGACCATAGAACAGAAAATCAGATCGATCATATATGCATAAAGAAGAAGTTTAGATCATCATTGCAGGATGTAAAGGTATATAGAGGAGCAGATGTGGCATCAGATCACCATCTTCTGATAGCCAAAGTAAAAATGAAACTCAAGAGATATGCAACAATGCAAAATTATAGACAACAGTTTAATGTAGGACAGCTAAGAAATCAAGAAACAAGAGACAAATTTGCGGTCACAGTATCCAACAAATTCCAAGTGCTCCAACAGTTGGAAGATGTAGAGAATACAGAAGACTATTGGCAGCAGGTCAAAACGGTATGGAAGGAGACATGTGAAGAAATACTGGGGAAAAGGGAAAGACAACAAAAAGCATGGATAACAACAGAAACCATCAATAAGATAAAAGATAGAAAAAACAAGAAAGCAGAGTTAAACACAAGCAAAACCAGAAGTTCCAAAGCCAAGGCTCAAGAAGTGTACACAGAAGCAAACAAAGAAGTAAAAAGAAGTATCAAAAGAGACAAGAGGAAGTATATTGAGGAGTTGGCAAGAGAGGCAGAAGATGCTGCAGCCAAAGGAAATATGAGAGAACTGTATAGCAGCACAAAGAAGCTAACAGGGAAATACAAGCAAACAAGTTGCCTCATAAAAGATAAGAATGGGAAACTGCTCAGCAATATACAAGAGCAAATGAAGAGGTGGACAGAATATTTTGGGGACCTTCTCAATAGACCCACTCCACAAAATCCGCCGGACATCCAGCCAGCAGAAGAAGAGCTACAAATTAACGGTGAAAGACCAACGAAGGAAGAAATAAAGAAAGCCATAAAGCTTCTAAGAGATGGAAAAGCGTCTGGACCTGATAGCATTCCAGCAGAGGCCATCAAAGCAGATATCGACACGGCTACAGAGATGTTATATAAATTACTTGGTAAAGTCTGGGAAAAAGAAGAGATACCAGCAGAATGGAAGGAAGGATATCTGGTTAAGTTGCCTAAGAAGGGAAATCTACAAGAGTGCACAAATTATAGAGGAATAATGTTACTATCAGTGCCAGGAAAGGTATTGAACAGGATTATCCTTGAGAGATTAAAGGAGTCCATAGACAAGAAATTGAGAGATGAACAAGCAGGTTTTCGACAAAACAGATCATGTACAGACCAGATAGCCACTTTGAGAATAATAGTTGAACAAAGTCTGGAATGGAATTCACCACTATACATCGGATTTGTGGACTACGAAAAAGCATTTGACAGTGTGGACAGAGAATCACTTTGGAAATTGATGAGGCATTATGGAGTTCCCCTGAAAATCATTAATTTAATAAAGAAAACCTATGAAGACATGACGTGCAGAGTTCTTCATGAAGGACAGCTTACAGAACCATTTGGGATAAGAACAGGAGTGCGACAGGGATGCCTCTTGTCTCCATTTCTTTTCTTGCTGGCAATAGATTGGGTTATGAGATCATCGACAACACACAACAGAAATGGAATCCAGTGGACTCTGACTAAGCAGTTGGATGATCTGGATTTTGCTGATGATTTGGCTCTCCTGTCCCATAACCGTAATCAGATGCAGGACAAATTGAAAACACTCGATGAGAGGTCACAGCAATTGGGTCTGAAAATACACAGGGAAAAGACAAAAATAATGAGAATAAATGCAGGTAATGAAAACAGGGTTGAACTTGAAGAAACGCCAATACAAGATGTAGAATCATACACATATCTTGGCAGTAATATAGACAAAGTTGGAGGGACAGACAGCGATATCAAAATAAGAATACAAAAAGCAAGAGGAGCTTTCATTGCATTGGGAAATATATGGAGATCAAGAGAAATAGGATCCAACACGAAAATAAGAATCTTCAACTCAAATGTGAAGTCAGTCCTATTGTATGGCTCGGAGACATGGAGAACAACAAAGACAACAACCAAAAAGCTACAGACTTTCATAAATGGGTGCTTGCGTAGAATAGAGGGATTAAAATGGTATGACAAGGTTACCAATGTGGAACTGATGACAAGAACTGGACAAGTGCCAGTGGAACAAGAGATGAGAAGAAGACGATGGCGATGGATAGGACACACACTGAGGAAACCTGTTGATAGCATTACAAGGCAGTCCTTGTTCTGGAACCCCCAGGGCAAGAGAGGCAGAGGAAGACCAAGAAGTACATGGACTAGGCTAGCCCTGTTAAGACCCTGAACTACCTAGACTAACTCTGATGTGACCTACACGTACCAAGGCTAGCTCTGATAAGATCTGTAATTATGCTATCATGAAACAGATAAAAATGGTGAAAAATACATAGGTTCTCTCTACTTCAAATCGATTTCGTAGAAAAGAAAGAAGAAAATTGCCCCTTTTCAGTATACTAGTTTACGCAACAGGGTTTCACATTCAGTCCATTGTTTCTTTCTACACCCAAAAATTGGTTCGGTTTGGTTTTAAGGAATATCTTCATAACACACGAACAACTCCATCAGTGCTCCGATCTCCTCCCTTAGATCACACAAGGAGGATCTCAGCACAGTGCACGAGAATCCTAGTGTGTATATAAAGGAATCACATATTCTATAAATATTTTTGTATGGTGGGTATGTTTCTAATTTTTAAATGTTGCCATGGCAGCGGCCTGATAGGTCTACTCTTTACGATTTTCAACTACTGTGGGACTTTTAAAGTTCGCAACTTGTACACGGGACCTCCTATTTTTTCGCCCTTATCCGAGAAGGCTAGGCATCAGATCTCACTACCCAAGAGACCAGGGGTGAGTATGACATCATTAGGACCACTGGTTCTGAAGAAAAAAAAATTTCCATAAATTATATTCCCTCTACTAGGAATCGAATTAGTACCTCTTGAATTCGAGGCGGAAGCCATACCACTTAGCCACTCCGACCCAAAAATTAAAAACATGAGCACATCCAATGTATTGTAAGACCCATCTCAACGTTTATCACATCGCGTTTCTTCTTCTACAAATTTTCATCAAACAGGTTTCCGCATCAGTTGAGTGGACAGGGCAGATGATCACCATTTCCATCAGCTTCATCTACTTCATTTCACTGCTTATCACAATAATCACCGCTCGCCACGCCACGTTCATCTCCCACCCAACCGGCCTGGGACTAGCTGTTGTTTCTGGCACCGCCGTCAGTATCAATGTCTACTATGCCTTCAGTGACACTCGTGCACCAACTTCAGATGTTCCATTCTTGTTTTATACCATGTGAGTTATCATCTACATCATTCCATTCTTGTTTTATACCATGTGAGTTATCATCTTTATTATTTCATATTTTTTATACCATGTGAGTTATCAACTTTATCATTCCATTCATGTTTTATACTATGTGAGTTATCATCTTTATCATCTTTTTTTTTATACCATGTGAGTTATCATCTTTATCATTTCATTCTTGTCTTATACCATGTGAGTTATCATCTTTATCATTCCATTCTTGTTTTATACCATGTGAAATATTATCTTTATCATTTCATTCTTGTCTTATACTATGTGAGTTATCATCTTTATCATTTCATTCTTGTCTTATACCATGTGGGTTTTCATCTTCATCATTTCATTCTTGTTTTATACCATGTGAGTTATCATCTTTATCATTCCATTCTTGTTTTATACCATGTGAGTTATCATCTTTATCATTCCATTCTTGTCTTATTCCATGTGAGTTATCATCTTTATCATTCCATTCTTGTTTTATACCATGTGAGTTATCATCTTCATCATCATTTCTCTTATCGCTCCCTGTAGAACTATGGAGCCACCACTGCTGCTGGATTCTGTGCAGAAAGCCTGACCAAAGTATCACGTGATCTTGAAGTTGTGGTTTCTGTAGCAATTTGTTTTATATCTTCTTCTTCTTCTTCGTTCACCCTCAGATGTCAACTTGAATAAGTTCAAAGTTCACCCTCAGATGTCAACTTGAATAAGTTCAAAGTTCACCCTCAGATGTCAACTTGAATAAGTTCAAAGAAAGCAGTGGTCGACCTGAGGCTGTTGATATCTCCGTAGATTTTCTCCAGGAATGGTACTGGTGATAGCCATATGCGTTTTCTCTGTTCCTCATATTTTGGGCACCTTTGAAGCAGATGTTCGGCAGTCATTTTATCGGTGCCACAGTCACACTCATCAGTAGTTCCTATCTTTAATTTGTTGAGCAAATGATATATCAATCTGTTATGACCCGTGCGAAGTCTGCTGAAGATTACTACTTGTTCACTTCTGCTGAGCTGGTAATATGGATCTTTTTTTTTTAGATGGTCTGGATGCTCTGCTTCCCACTTGTGCCTGTATCTGCGCTTAATGAAACTCTTGGCCTCCTCATAAGCTATATTTGTGTCAAGTTGAGGAAGTTTTCCCCCTTCCTTTGCCAATCTGTCAACCTTTTCACTTCCAGGGATGCCGCAGTGAGAAGGGATCCACTGTATCACGACTCTTTTGTATTGCTGACATAGTCTCTGAAGTGTTACTCTCAGGTCATCTAATTCAGAATTACTTTGACTTTTCAGCGTTGTAATTACTGACATCGCATCTGATAAGATAAATACTGGTCTTTCTGAGCTTTCTTCTGTCATTATGATTTCTGCTGCAGTTTTTATGGCCTCTGCCTCTGCTCTGAAGTTACTTGAAATTTCCCTGTTGCGGCTACTATCTTAAGCTCAGGAAGACTCCTCCACCCCCATCTTCTGTTGCATTAGTTGCTGATCCATCTGTATATGCATGGATCCAGGTGTTGCTTGGGTAATGTTTCTCTATATATTTTGTGGTTAGGACTCTCCTTGCTGTTTCATTTTTGCTGTTCTTTCTTTCAATACCAGGAACATTTTCTATCATTTCAGGGAAGCACTTTTGTTTCCAAATTGGTAGCTTGTGTGCAGTACAAATGGGCGTAGCTGTTGATATTGAAATTATGGGGTCTGTTCTCATCTTTGTTTTGACTGTCTCTACAAAGTTGCTTCGCATCAGTCTTCCCCTTCCAAGTCAATTTATTCTCTGGTGCTTTGGGTGGTCTTTCAGCCTCCTGAATTTCTCGGCTTGTTGCTGGGCTCTGCTATCTCTTCTATCCTCCATAGGCTTGAGGTGAGTAATCTTTTCCAACTCTTTTCTGGGCGTTGACTTCATATCCTCTGTTATGATTCTCATTGCTTGGTTTTGGGTTCTGATTATTTTGTCAAAGTTCGGCTTAGCTGCCGTTGACCATGCTGCAATGCCACATTCTAAGACTGGTCTCACTCGCCCAGTATATAGCTTCTTTAGTACTCTCTCGTCTGCTCCCCAACCCATGCCAGCAAGTTTTTTCATGATTGCCATTCTCTGCCTTGCTCTTGTCCTGTTTCTTTCAACCTGGGTTTTCCAAGTCAAGCGGCGATCAAAGGTAATGCCTAAGTAGTTTGGGTTGTCATCCAGAAGTAGATTTTTTTCACATTTACCACCAATTTGGAGCTGGGTGGTTGTTTATGATGAGGTTGCCCATGCATAACTTCTTATTAGTTGCCTCCTAGCACATGTCTGAGGTAGTTGTAGTTATATTCTTTATTGTCTTCTTCGAGACCACCGACAACTGAACTAGATATAACACATGAGAATTCTAATTAATGTATACATATAACACGTGAGAATTCTAATTAATGTATACATATAACACGTGAGAATTCTAATTAATGTATACATATAACACGTGAGAATTTTAATTAATGTATACATATCACACGTGAGAATTCTAATTAATGTATACATATAACACGTGAGAATTTTAATTAATGTATACATATGTGACAGGGACTAGCTGTGCCTCACACCCAAGACCCGTGCACTAAGAAAATTTATAAAGGATCGTTTGACAGGGGTTGCAATTATTGGTTGCTTGCAACTGATGCGTGATGCCATATGATGATGGATGGTATCCGCATGTCTGGTTTTGTGTGGTGTGCAGATGTGTTCAGTCAAAACAATGTTCATACAAAAATAACAGGGCAATCCACATAGGACGTCAGTAAACTCACGACGTATAAAGTCAATGATTCTTGTAACAGCCGTTGACGTTTTTCTTCATTATTTATTGTGGACGCCACAGTGACAAAATGGTTACGCGAATACGTAGGCACATCAAACAGTCATTATCACAGCAACATTCAATACAGCAATAGACGGTAGACAGCATTACAATGATGAGTCAGATGCATGTTATATTTCATAGTGCTGTAAATGTAGTCAGGTGAAAAACTCCATCCCTTTCTATAACAGCCAGGAGATAACCAGATGTATGAGATCAGTTCACTCTCCTTAGTTTGACTTCAGCAAGACAGACACGTCTGCCGAAGTATAAATAATGTCCTCAAAAATATCCTCTAGATAATAAAGGTTTTCCAAACCTAGTTCATTTAACAAAGTAGCAAGTAATGGTCCTTGGAACCTGCATCAACCGATGCAGCACAATACAGCGACATGTGAGCTAGGAAAAACATCTCGTGACGACGACTTTCGAAGACAGGCTATGAACCAGAAATCGTTCACGACCAAAAATCGATAGAGTTAATGAAAATGTTAATTTACCTTGCCTTCCGGAAATACACAGAAATATTATGCCTCCCGGCATGTGCAAATACACTAGAGGTATTATCTCGAATAAACGAAATATCCATAAGAGGACTCTCACATTCCTGACAGAACAAAAAAATAGCGGAGATCCCCTCTTCAACGAGGCATCTCTTTCGCCATTCCAAATCGCTCACTCCACTAGTGGTGGGCGGAAACCGATCGACCAAGAAGCAAGACAAGTCATGCGCAGTCCAGCGCAAAATGACCACAGCTCAAACTTAACTGCATTCGATACCAACGCGAGAAGACAAATGCTTACCGAGAAAAGTGACTATAAATTTCAAGCAGTTGTTGCCCTTGCGTTATAAAATAGATATTGAAATAAAACGATGTTGCGAGAATTTATCACGCAACATATCACCACCTCCTCCCGATTAAAAAAAAAAAATGTGGAACATATTTTTTTTTTCAATATCAAAGAGCATGCGATAAGCGGCTCAAAACGCACGAATTATGCGCTGATAATTAACTAAATTGCCAAACAATAGGCTAATTATAGAGTGTCTGGTGAGGATATACCTCAACAGAAAAATAAATATGTCTCAAAAAATATTCACATCGGGGAGGTGTCACCAACACACATCACGTTAGCATGTAAACACAATATACGTATGCAAGTTACTATAATCATCATTAAACAGCATACTCTAATATTGTCTTTAAAAATGGATGTACAAATCTGATAGGAAAATTTAAATAGTACATTCTTTGACATGTAATGACATAAGTACATAGTAAAGTTAAACTACATGACGATCCAGGACATATGCTCTGGTATTCCGAGGGTAAGTACACAATCTAGAACTCGTCATGCTTGATACTAGTAAGGTAAGTCCTCAGCTCAACAATGACATTCTGAGAAAGTACAAGCAATATAATGCTAATTAATAACTAATATGCTTCATAAGGTACAATACATTATTAATAATTGTGGCTGTTTAGTAAACTAACGGCCCTTATATTAACTACTCAGTCCTCCTCTATCATCTTAAAAAACGAACAGAAGAAGATGACAACAAAGCACGATAGTGTGTACATATAAAGTAAGTACAGATGTGCTAATCTATTGTAGAAATATAGGTGTGTTATGACTCTGTAATATATGGAAATATAGGACAGAAGTATTAGTTGGAGTCATGTGGGCATCTAGACAAAATGTCAGCCATCACATTATCCGCACCACGGATAGCTCGTACCGTGAAGTGAAAAGGTTGAAGAGCTATAGCATATCGAGTGGATCTCGAACTCTTCAAATTCTTAGTCTGAATAGCTGTAAGAGCTTTCTGATAAGTCTCTAGAATGAAATGTGCGCCCAGGAGGAATCTTTGTAGCTTTAGAATTGACCAAACCATCGCTAACAACTCACGGTCTAAAACCGAGTAGTTCCTCTCTGCCGCATTTAGTTTTCCAGAAATGTACATAACAGGATGCAGAGTATTTGCATATTCTTGCATCAGTGCTGCTCCAATCCCAGTGGACGAAGCATCACTCCGAAGAACAAAAGTCCCATCAAGAGTAGGTAATCTTAAGATGGGAGGAGAAGAAAATATATTCTTGATTTGGTCTAGTGAAGATTGGCATTCTTCAGACCAACGGACCAGATTAGGCGAACCTTTCTTCAACAATGTTGATAGAGGTGCCATGATCGAAGATAAATTTGGAATAAATCTCCCATAAAATTGAACTAAACCTAAGAGACTCCCAACCCGTCTCTTCGTCCCAGGAACAGAGATGTTCAGTACCCTGGAAGCACTGTGGTCCTCTGTCCTCAAGAGACCATGACCAACACGATGACCCAGGAAAGAGATTTCACCAAAACCAACAAAAGCTTTAGAAGGTTTTGCTGTCAAATTATTCTCACGTAGAGTGGACAGTAAGTCATATAACCCTAAACAGTGATCTTCCCAGGTATCACTGAAGAGACAGATGTCATCTAAGTATGCGATGACATCCGAACGATGTGACAGAATTCGACGCATCATGCGAACGAAAGTGGCAGGGGCGTTCATGAGACCAAAAGGCATAACATTCCATTGAAATAGACCCCTAGGTGTAGAAAAAGCAGTAAGAGGTTTGGCATGCTCTGCTAAAGGCACTTGCCAATAACCTTTAGACAAGTCAAGTTTAGTGAAGAATCTAGAATTAGAAAGTCTAATCAGTAGATCTTCTAACAAAGGCATCGGTTCAGCGTCGAACTTTGTGACCTGATTCAATTTGCGATAATCAACACAAATTCGTATGTTCTTATCCTTCTTCCGGACAATAACCATGGAAGAAGAATATGGTGAAGTCGATGGTTCAATTATATTTAATTGAATCATTTCATCCAATTCCTTTTCCACTTGCGACTGAAAGTGTATAGGAATAGGATACGGCCTAACCCTAATTGGATTATTGTCGGTAAGAATTATGTCATGTTCTATGACATCTGTGTGTCCAGGAATGTCAGTGAGAACATCCTGAAATGTTTGTAACATCGACAAGACTTGTCGATGTTCGTCACCAGAAAGATTAGGAGAAACAGAAACGTTTTTCCAAGATTCCGTGGAATGTAATGGAACCACTGGAAGGGGAAGGTTGACATCAGAGAAGGTAGCTTCTTCATCCTGAATGACAGACAGGGATGAATAATGACCGTGAGGTGCAGGAGCATCATCCGTTGCCTGGAAAATAGGCAGCAAATAGTCCGGACGTTCGTGAAATTCCGAAAGCATGTTTATGTGGAAAGTTTTATGCTTTCCATCAATATCGACCACATAGTCAACATCGGAAATCCGAGAGACTATTGCATACGGACCTTTCCATGCAATAAGAAGTCTATTTTCCCTACTGGGGAGTAGGACGAATGCTTTGTCACCTGGACAAAGTTGTCGTAGACATCTATTCTTGTTAGCAAACTGCCTTGCCTTCTCTTTAGCAATTTCTGATGAAGCAGTTGCTAGCTTACATGCCTCAATGATCTTTTGTCTAAGAGTAATGACATACTCATATGAGGATTGAGTTTCATCGCTAATATCATCGGCAGTGATGAGATCGTGTAATAAAGACATAGGGCCGCGTGGACGCGCGCCAAAGACAAGTTCGAAGGGAGAAAATCCTGTGTGTTCATTAGGGACTTCTCTATAGGCAAAGAGAGCCGCGGGTAAAACCCTGTCCCAATCTTGAGGATGATCTTCAGTTATCTTACCAAGCAAAGTCTTGAGCGTTCTATTCAGACGCTCAACTAACCCATTAGACATAGGATGGTAGATACTACTGAGAGATCGTTCAATATGTAAGGTAGACATTACCTGTGACATAGTGTCAGATATGAGTTGAGTGCCATGGTCTGACAATATTTCTCTGGGGAACCCCAAGCGAGAAAATATCAACCAAAGAGCATCTGCGATATCTGTAGTAGATATGCTCTTAAGAGGAATAGCCTCTGGCCAACGTGTGCACATATCGACACATGTAAGGATATACTGATGTCCTCTGGCCGACTTGACCTTAAAAGGGCCAATAATATCTATGGCCATTTTCTGAAACGGCCGAATAGGAATGTCAGCAGCCTGGATAGGCGCAGCATGTCGTGGTCCTCTAGATTTGACCTCCTGACATACCTTGCATGATCGGCAGTAAATACGAATGTCCTTATTGACAAAAGGCCAAAAGAAAGCCGCAAGGACTCTCGACTTCGTACGGGCAAAACCCATATGTCCAGCACATTGCGAGTCATGAGCATGTTGTAATATTTGGACTCTCATGCTCTTGGGAACAAGAATTTGCGAATGTGCCGACGTAGTCGAATCTTGTACCATACGTACAAGTACGCCGTTTCTCATTGCAATCCAAGATTTTCTATTTGTATCCTGATTCGGATCACCTTTCTTCGCAAGAACGAAGAATTTTTTTAAAGAAGGATCTTCTTCTTGCAATTTTATGAAAGAGTCACGAGTGATTACTAAGTGACTATCTTGGCTATCAACTTCATTATCACTATTCAGTGAAGTTTCGGGTGTTTGTAGAGCTTGTGCTCTTGTAACTACTGCATTTGTAGCTTGCATGTTATTATCTTCCCAAGCAGCAATCTGCTGTGGGGTACACTCCCTAACTCCGTGAATACGACCAATAATAAGGTCCGCAATAGGATTAGGTAAGAGACAAGCATGCACATCTCCAGTAAAGAAAGGAGTGGCAATGCGAATTACAGCAGTAGGATATTTTTCTAGAGTGCCGCCAAATGTGACACATTTAATAACCCTTCCTGTAGCACAAGATGGATCTACAAGCGATTGTCTAACACCAATAGTGGTGCATCCGGAATCGAAAAGTAGTGAGACCGGAGTATCATTAACAAGACCCTTATGTAGGATTAAAGAACCCCTCCCGTCATGCGCAACAGCAGCAGGAAGAGCGGGAAGTGGGTGACCACAACTCAAAGTAGTTATGGTACCCGGTTCGAATAAAGTACTGCATTGGGGGCATTTGTTTGCTCTCTCAAAGTCAAAAGCAGAACCAGTGACAGCGTCAAAGTTTTTACTATCAACAACATGATTACAGGCTCCCTCAGTTTCCTGTTGTACAGCATTAGCCTGCTGATATCTCTTTTTTTTTTGTGTTGAGATCTACCCCGACTATTATTACCTCTGAAGTTATCAAAGTTATTATTATCTCTGCAGTTATTATTGTCTCTATTGTAATTGTTATCCTGGTTCGAATTCCAGTTTCCACGATTACTATCATGTTCACATTGATGCGAACATCTATTTGTTTGGTTCTGAGGTCTTCGGCAGGAATAACCTCTATTACCATATCCTCTTTTGAAATGCTTATAATTATTAGGGTGATAGTAACGAGTACTATCAGGTTGTCTCCAATTCTTCGAAGAAGAATCACCATGAAATTGATTTCCATGATTTTGACAGAAATTACCGCTACTCTTTCTATCAAAATTTTGTTGGAATCTACGAGCAAAGTTTTGGCCATACGGAGCTGCCGAAGCAACTGGTAAACCTTCTTTCACCTTAGAGTTACCCATGGTTATGTGTGGGTGCGCAGTTACGTATTGGCAACAGAAATCTTCCATTTCTTTTATTGTTTTAGGTTTACGTTCATGAAGGAAAGCAAGGAAAGACTCATTGACAGACGACATGACTTTGTCTCTAAGTATTAAGTCCATAAGTCCTTCATAAGTTTTTTCCGTCTTAGATAGTTCAACCCATCGTGAGAAAGTAATGCGTATTCTTGCAATAAACTCGGAGAATTCAACTCCATTTTCAGGTAACATGTTTTTAAATTGTAGACGATAGCCGTCTTCGTTAAGCTGATATTTCTTTAACAGAGCGGCCCTGACAACCTCATAATTGTTCTTGTCAGGTTCATCCACCATATTTAATATACTTAGAGCTCCACCTGTCAGTATCCCTGACAACCGATAAACATATTTTGCTTTGTCCATGTTATGAGCTGTACATGCTTGTTCAAATCTGTCCAGATAGAACATTATGTCATCGCTGGAAGGACTAAATGTTGGTAACTTAATCTTAAAAGTATCATTATTAGCCTTACCAGAAGATGAACCCTTGTTTGAATCATTACCATTACTCATGCTTGTCAATTTCAATTTTTCCAACTCTAAAGCTAAGACCTTTTCTTCATGTTCCATTTTCGCCTTCTCTTCCCTCTCATCAGACTCTCTCCGCAATCTTCTTTCCTCAGCCTGAGCCTCTTTTTGAAGTCTTTCACTCTCAGCCTCCCCTTCAAGTCCCCTATTTTCAGCCTCCTTTTCAAGTCCCTTATTTTCAGCTTCTTTTTCAAGTCTTTTATTCTCAGCCTCTTTTTGAAGTCTTTCAGCCTCCAGCTGTAGCTGGAGTTTTCTTTCCCCAGCTTCCGATTCCCTTTTTTGTTTTTCCATTTCCATTTGGAATCCCCTTTCATCCACCTGCATCTGCAGTTTCTTTTGTTCAGCTTCCATATGCAGTTTCTTTTGTTCAGCTTCCATTGCTTTATCATATCGAGCAGTTGCAAACTCTTCTAACTTATCACCAGTCTTCCCAAGCAATTTACCCTGCTCAATAAAGTGCTCAAATGTAGACATGATGAGTAATATATAAGTCCAAAACCTGAAATAATTAACTAATTTATTTCAAACCTAAGTGTAACAAGTCTTAATTAAGCACTTGTATATTCACATCACATTATATTATCCCAGTCTCTGTGGGAAACAAGTCTCCAATCAAAGAACTTGTATATGAAATATCAGCACTCAAATCTTGATCATAAGTGCACTTCTCATTCAATAGTGCACGACACTATTCATCATTCATTTATCATCAGTGTAGTAGTAACAGTGCATTAGCATAGCCCATTAACTAATTACTATAACTGTAAACAATGACTATGTAAACACATGCAGAATGTAAACATTGAAAATGTAAACAATACAAACAATGTAAACAATAACAATGTAAACAATAACAAAGATCAGCAACAATACAAAAACGTTCGCAGAAATCAACTAAAAATAAAGCAGAAATTAATGAAATATCACAAAAAATGTGACGATATCTGCGATAGAATTAAACAAAATACATGACACCACAGTGTATAAACAAAAATGTTGTATGAAACTAAATTATAGACAAGAGTAGGCTAACAAATACAAACAAATCAAAACAAAACTAAAGAATGCGAAATAATAACGAAAACAATATTAAAACATGTCATCACAGCTAACATAAATAGCAACAGAAGTCGCTTAGCAAATTCCAGTATTGGAAATTTGCAAACCTTACAGAAAACGCTCACAATAGACGACCTCTATGACGTGGCATAATCTAACGGAGACACCACCCAACCGAGAACCCGCTGAAATATAAACATATAAATATACGAATAACATATAAACATATAACATATAGAATGAGATGATACACAGAAGACTCAGCAGAAGTATAAGGGCACAGTTTACATACAAACAGGCCACTTAACTTATAGGCTTCCAATCGTAGAACAGCAGAAAAAAACGGATGTCAATCAACGTCCTAAAGAGCGAAGCTCCAACGATGATGGCACATCTGAACTGCTTCCACTGCTAACACGATGGTACAAGAGCTTCTGAAATACTGTGTGTTGAGTTGTTTCGGCACTTGACCTTCTAATCCAAAAGTAAGTTGATGGAAATCGGTACTTGGCCTTCTTCAGAAAACAACCCGTTTCAACCGGCACTTGACCTTCACAAAAACGACAGCACTGGAACCTTGACAGCAGCAACTTGCTTGACTTGCGTAAAAGATAACAGCAGTCCGAGTTATCCGGCAACATGTAACAACGCCGGGTACTGTCAAATTCTTGTTTCCGTCAAAAAGTTGAAATTTTGACTTTTACCGGGCAACGCCGAGTACTTTGAAAATTTTGAAGATGTTGACTGTATTGAAGAATGTTAATTTCTTGAAGGATGCTGATGAATTCTTGTTGAAAATGAAGTGGGTAAGGGACCCCGTGTTTGCTGGCACCAGAATCAAACCAGCTTATGGCCACCAAATGATGCGTGATGCCATATGATGATGGATGGTATCCGCATGTCTGGTTTTGTGTGGTGTGCAGATGTGTTCAGTCAAAACAATGTTCATACAAAAATAACAGGGCAATCCACATAGGACGTCAGTAAACTCACGACGTATAAAGTCAATGATTCTTGTAACAGCCGTTGACGTTTTTCTTCATTATTTATTGTGGACGCCACAGTGACAAAATGGTTACGCGAATACGTAGGCACATCAAACAGTCACCATCACAGCAACATTCAATACAGCAATAGACGGTAGACAGCATTACAATGATGAGTCAGATGCATGTTATATTTCATAGTGCTGTAAATGTAGTCAGGTGAAAAACTCCATCCCTTTCTATAACAGCCAGGAGATAACCAGATGTATGAGATCAGTTCACTCTCCTTAGTTTGACTTCAGCAAGACAGACACGTCTGTCGAAGTATAAATAATGTCCTCAAAAATATCCTCTAGATAATAAAGGTTTTCCAAACCTAGTTCATTTAACAAAGTAGCAAGTAATGGTCCTTGGAACCTGCATCAACCGATGCAGCACAATACAGCGACATGTGAGCTAGGAAAACATCTCGTGACGACGACTTTCGAAGACAGGCTATGAACCAGAAATCGTTCACGACCAAAAATCGATAGAGTTAATGAAAATGTTAATTTACCTTGCCTTCCGGAAATACACAGAAATATTATGCCTCCCGGCATGTGCAAATACACTAGAGGTATTATCTCGAATAAACGAAATATCCATAAGAGGACTCTCACATTCCTGACAGAACAAAAAAATAGCGGAGATCCCCTCTTCAACGAGGCATCTCTTTCGCCATTCCAAATCGCTCACTCCACTAGTGGTGGGCGGAAACCGATCGACCAAGAAGCAAGACAAGTCATGCGCAGTCCAGCGCAAAATGACCACAGCTCAAACTTAACTGCATTCGATACCAACGCGAGAAGACAAATGCTTACCGAGAAAAGTGACTATAAATTTCAAGCAGTTGTTGCCCTTGCGTTATAAAATAGATATTGAAATAAAACGATGTTGCGAGAATTTATCACGCAACAGCAACCCTCTCCGCAGCAGACTTAACAATTCAAGCAACCCAAAGCCTTATGCAGATCAACATTTAATTCTAATGAACAGAACCGAACACCAAACAAACAATCAAACAAACACCCAGTCAGTGTTCATAGACTGTCTGAAAAACAATAAATAAAACAATGTCTAAGTGAACATCAATAGCATGGATAATAACACTTACCATACAGAAAACATGCGCCCACCTGATATCATCAACTATCTCACACACTCATGCGTGTCGTCCAATGCGACTAGTATGGTGTTGTGCATGGGGCTGGCAATCGCACCGGGTAACATAGGTTGCTACCGAAACCACTACTGCAAGAGCATCTAAATGCTTCATGCTGAGACAAACCACACCGGTGGCCCCATGCTCCCTCAGGAGCGGAGAAGAGAAATATACATCTCCAAGTACGCCCACGTGCTCTCACAAACCATGTTCACATAACAATAATAATCAACTGGACATAAAATAATATTCTTCAATACATGTACAACAAATAATCTCAATAATGAGAATTAACTACTACCTCTCAACCGACCCACATCAATACTCGTCCCTGCACTCTGAACATGTCGTAAGTGACGACTGGTGTGCCTGGCCACAAGCGTGTCATATATGACCCCTGATGAGATTGGGAACTCATCACATGAAACACATTATTACAGAAACAACCACTGTAATAGCATAAAAATGCTTCTGTTGACTTGTGGTGGACACCAGCCGCATTGGTGTTTCCATGCTCCCCCAGGAGCAAACAGAGAAACACCTGTCTCAACTTGCCTTACGCAACCAAGGAGTGGCTCTCATCTCACCAGAAATCTAAATGACTATTCTCCCTTCAAAGTAACCACTAAAGATAAACAGTAGAATAATCAATCATCGTGAAATACGCTCAATACTTTTACATTAAAGAAATAAAATATAATTATTCTCGACTTAAACCAAACTGGAACTAAATACACAGCGTGTCACCTGGCATAACATTTACCACGCGGTGCGTGTTATTCCGACTCGCTGGCGTCGCTTTTTATCACCACGAGGCTGCTATCTTGCTATCGTTAATCTTATCTAAATTCCAGTGGTCACACTATATCTGCCTTTCTGAAGAATGAAATAATCGCTCTTAAACTTTCACATCTATCTATCTACCTATTTATCTCATTAAACATTAAAATAGCCACATCGATATAATTTCAGAATCCTAGAAAACTAATGCTAATTTAAATTAACTCACGTGCTCAAGGCATTTACAGCTTGGCTCTGTCTAAGCTCGTCTGTTCTCTTCTGGGCGGCTCTCTCAAAAATCGACCAGTTTCGCCGCTTGCTACCCCTTTTATAAGCCCTGGCCTAACCACTCAACTTACTGCGCGCTACGCGCATTAATCTGCGCCACACGCGATTATTGCTCTAGAATGCATGAAAACACAGATTTACACAACTATTTCTAGAGCAAAAACACAACTAATATGTAGGCTTTATTATGGCCTTGTAATAAATCTGCTTGAAGATAACGGGGTGAACAGGCACTAAACCACAGAGACAATATGGCTGACCAGATGGGGCCAGCGCCGAGAACGACAGATCTCAAGATGGCGCTGTCACACATATAACACGTGAGAATTGTAATTAATGTATACATATAACACGTGAGAATTCTAATTAATGTATACATATAACACGTGAGAATTCTAATTAATGTATACACTGCTTAGACAGCGCTGGCTTGGTCATGTCCGCCGCATGGAAGATGGTTCCATCCCCAAACATATTTTCTATGGACAACTGACAAATATTTTTTTTTAAGTCGGGCGACCGCAGCTGAGGTTCAGAGATGTGTGCAAAAGAGACATGAAGGCGCTGGACACAAATCCAGCAACCTGGGAGATGAAGCTGCCGGTCGCACCAACTGGTGATTATCTCTATGGCGCAACCTCAGATTGGGCGAAAAGTAGCTCACACAACAAGCAGACGAGAAAAGAACACGCTTATTGAAATACGCACTTAAAAAAATAAAAAAAGGTACTGAGTGTTAATGAATTTTTGCACAGTTCCTTCAAAGGAATTGGTGGCGTACTAAAATTCATAAAGGGAAATGTTTCAGGAATGAGATTTCATCCTTCATGAATAGAAGGATATATAAGGCTAAGGGACACATAAAGCTGACATAGGAATAGTGAGATCAGAGAATTTGACACTCCAATCATTCTTTTTTGACTGTGTTCACAATCTGCCTTAACTCATTCAAGGACGTGATGGCTTTCCCGTGTTTGACGCAAGGCATATTCTGTCGTTTTGTTTTCATAGTTTTAAAGGTTAAGGGTTGGTTCTTTCCTAAATGTGTGTATAGTAATGTTATTTATGGTTGTTAAGGCAATTGAATAAGGATTAATAAAATAGAAAATCGGGACAACACAAAACAAACAAACAAAAACTTAGTTAAAATGTACGGGCCCCGAAAACTGGTCTCTCATCACGCAACGGCTGAAAAAAATCGGTCCTAAATACTGCCCTATGGTCTTTTAAGAGTTAACTATTAATTTTATTAACGTTTTTCCCAATCTGTCTTAATTCTTTCTCAGAGAGAGACCAAAAACACATGGGGGAGAGAACGAGAGACATACATGAAGGTGATAAAGAAGACATGGGAAGATCTTGAACGGATGGCACAGGACATGAGGACTTGGCGTGAATTTGTTGAAGGCATATGATCACAGGAAGCTAAGAGGCAACGAATGAATCCCTTCAATCTACAACTATTGTGTCTTCAGTCCGATAAGACTGTCTTTAAAATCTACAAATATTGTGTCTACAGTCCGATAAGACTGTCTGTAAAATCAACGACTAGTGTGTCTATAGTCCTATAATACTGTCTTTTTTTTTTCCTTAACCAGCGGCACTTGGGCTTTCAGCCCTTCGGCCCAATGACATGTCATTGCGAGGCTGGGGAACCTGAGGACTTTCCTTCCAACCCGGTCAGGAACTTCGCTCCTTCCCATCCACAGAGGGTTTATCACAGGAGCCGTTCAGGTTATTCAGTCAAAATCCCGGTCGTTGACACTTCTTCAAGCGCTAACGCCCGGACTTGAACCTTGAAAACCTGGTCGTTAGTACAACGTTGTTCCACAATCTGATACTAATGCTTTACATGCAGAATTCTATTTACAATCACCGATGACCAAGTGTGCAGTATGATACGACTATCTTTTCAACGTACAACTAATTTGTCTGCAATCCAATATTACACTCTTTAAAATCGATTTTGTGTCTATAAGCCGATACGACTGTTTTTCAGTATGATAGATTTCTATTTACAACTATGTGTACAACAAAATAAATTGTCAAAGGCGCTCATGCTTCACAAACAAAAACAGACACACCATGAACCGAAAGAAACAACATAATTAAAAACAAATAAAAATATATCATTAACTAATCATAAGGTAACGGGAACAAAAAATAAGTGATACAAACAACACGAGACACGTGAAAACTACCAACAGTAAAATGTAGTAAGCTGTACATAGTCAAGAAGTAAGCAAGCAAAACATTCTAATGTAAATTGTCGCCACCAACAGTAATCAGTTGTAAAGTACAATATTGTGACGGTATTGCCTCCCCTGATTTGCAGTAGTGGTCCAACAGTGGCCAAAACTCAAGAATATCTAATATGGGCTTCAAAGGTATCTACCTTCGCACAAGATTACTCTTGGCACAGATGTAGATAGAAGGGTGATGACACTTCTATTACAAAGGGAGTCTTCACAAGATATTCAGAATAAGCGAGAACAATACTGCTTTGGCTGAGTATGTTAACTCTGTAATTCTGCCGATGCTTTTGTGAAGGATTTAAGCACTTCTTAAGTTCAGCTCGTTTAAGCCCTCACCTCTGATTTACTCAGTGGAATTATATTATTCTAGTATAGCATAAAACGCTGTAGCAGATCTTTCTTCAACATGTTGTAGTTGTTATGTTCTTCCGTTGGCATCTTGAGAAACACATCATAAGCAGATCCCTTCAGACTCTGGGATGGCTTCATGTTGTATCCCTCCCTCTCCAAGCCATATGTAGCTGCTAAGGATTCAAACCTAGAGAGATAGATGTCTATTTCCTCTGAAGCCTCAGAGTAAACATCTAACTGGAAGGATACTGCACTAGGTGCCACCACCTGAGTGGTGTTTCCTCCATCGCTAT
The DNA here is from genome assembly GCA_024509875.1 of Oreohelix idahoensis. NCBI lineage: Eukaryota > Metazoa > Mollusca > Gastropoda > Stylommatophora > Oreohelicidae > Oreohelix > Oreohelix idahoensis. Next base: position 36,476 of record JAMPIV010001082.1, read on the forward strand.
TTTGAGAACTGCCAGACCCGCCATTGTTAGAACTAGAATCCACTCTTCTTCCTTCGAGTTCCAATTCCTTCATTCTAATAGCGTGGGCTCTGTCGTCCTGTTCCTTCCTTTCTGCTCTCTCAGCCTGTTGTTTTTCTTTAGCGAATGCCCTTTCGGCCTGTTCCTTCTTTTCTTGGAATGCCCTCTCCTGTTCCTTTTCCGCTCTGTCGGCCTGTTCCTTCTTTTCTTGGAATGTCCTCTCGGTCTGTTCCTTCTCCTTAGCAAATGCCCTTTCCTTTTCTCTCTGCGGCTTCGAAAGCCCTTTGCTTTTCCTTTTCCTCGGCTTGTGCCTTTTCGTGTTCTCTGGCCATCCTTCTATCTTCCCTCTTGGCTGCTTTCTCTGCCTCCATCCTGTCTTTTTCCTCTTCATCTTTCTGTTCTCTCACCGAAGTAAGCACGAAGTCAGAAAGTTCTTTGGCTGAAAACCCTAGTTCGCGCCTAGATTAATGTAAAAGGCATGGAGGTTTGGGGACTCTGCCATTCTGAGGAAAAAATATGTGTACAAAGCTACACAAAGGCACAACAGCTACTAACACTAAACACCAAATTACAACACTGAATTAGCTTCACCAAGTGAACTTTTTATTTCTTTAACTTTAACTTTAGTTTACAAGAAATTTTGTTTCTTTCACTTATTTAATTATTCTTTACACAGTTACTTTTACTGTTATTTATGAATGCAATGTATGCTCAGTCTTACAATTAAACACACTCTTGGCACTATTATTTCAGTAAATCTGTAATTTATGTCAGCCAATTCTAGGGGAATAACTTCACAAGTTCTATAATCCCGGCGCGTGTCGGTCAACTGTGAATTATCACGCTTGTGCGACCGTGTTCAATCCCAAGTCGAGACCCCAATTGTGACGGTATTGCCTCCCCTACTTTGCAGTAGTGGTCCAACAGTGGCCAAAACTCAAGAGTATCTAATATAAGCTTCAATTGTATCTACCTTCGCACAAGATTGCTCTTGGCGGAGATGTAGATAGAAGGGTGGTGACACTTCTATTACAAAGGGAGTCTTCACAATATATTCAGAATAAGCGAGAACAATACTGCTTTGGCTGAGTATTTTAACTCTGTAATTCTGCCGACGCTTTTGTGGAGGATTTAAGCACTTCTTAAGTTCAGCTTGTTTAAGCCACCCACCCCTGACTTACTCAGTGGAATTCTATTATTCTAGTTTAGCTCTGTTTAGAGAGCGTGTAGTAATTTGACTGAGACAAACATGCAGTAACTTTAAAATGATTACATCGAAGTTAAATTTGTAAAATTACAAATAACAATTTAATAATCACTTTAGGTTTTAACAGTTGGAAAATAATTTGAATAGCTATGGATCAAGAAAAGTTATCATCACGGTTTTTAAGGATTGTGAATTGTTACAAGAAATTCAAGTGGCAGCACAGATTTGAACTTAGCTGCCAATGATGGTTCTGCTCCTTCTTATGAGTTGGGTTTTTTCACTCTGCTCCCGCTTGTCTCTGATCAAGGTTGTCGGGGTTAGCTCGTTTCCGAGAAATGTCAAGGAGAGTCTACCACGTGAGTCCTTCGTCTTAAAGCTTAGGCCACTGTTCCTCTCTTGTTCCAGAGATAGTACTTTCTGCTGGTACCACCAATAAGCCAATCATGGCTCACAGACATTTTGCTCAGATGAATAAAAAGAGACTTGAATGGGCCTCTTACACGCGTCTGGGGTGTCGTTAATTTAATTAGTCTCCTCCCTGACTTCGTGTGTGGTCCTTCAGTTTCCTCAGTCCCGGTTTCCTTATTTAAAATGTTAGAGATTTCCTGGGCTATATTATAAGTCAAGATAAATACTCCAATAAAAGGTGTCCGGTATTTTAAGAAGGAATTCTAAATTCTAATTCTTACAAATTGTCACCTACAATGAGTGTCAAGCAATTCGACAATACTCAAATATCTACTACACATAGCAGAAAAAGAAAGAACGAAAGTGCGACAAATGAAAGCCCATAATAAAAATCAGTACCACAAATGTACCTATACTGCCGGAGTGAAACAAAGATCGATAGGGGCCGCCCCGTTTTGTCACAAATATGTATTTAAATACAGCACAAGATTGAAAAACAAATTTACACTAAATACCCTTGTTATAACTGACAATTAGGTTGAACAGGTAGACCAAGATGAGGGATGAGCCGAACCAAGTGAAAATCAATTGATGCTAATCCGCCCTCCTCCAATTTATGTGGAAAAACCAAAAAGGAGACAAAACTGTGTGCACCATGATATCACTATCTTTTCATTCTACAAGTAGTGTATTTACAATCCGATAAGACTATTTTTTAAATCTTCGACTATTATGTCTACAACCACTATTCCTCTAATGTCAGACTGGTTTCATATATGGTCTTGCCGTTGTCGAGAAAGTGGTTGCTAATTGCTGGTTCCATCACCATCTTGCTCCATTTGGTCACGGCCGGAGCTCTTTCAGACGATCATTACGAGCTCGGCTTGGAGGTAACAAGTTTTTTTTTTATAACCACACATCATATTTAATGTTTTAATATTTATAATCGTTGTAGTAATTGAACTTCTTTTTCTCCTTCTTCTTCTTCTTCTTCTTCTACTTCTTCTTATTTCTGCTACTATACTGCTGCTTCTATTACTACTACTACTACTAGTATTATTACTACTAATTCTAATAATAATAATAATGCTACCATCAACAACACCATAATCACGTCTCCTTATTCCTTGTTTCTTTTTCCACTTACTATGTTGCTAAAGCTAATACTACTGCTACCACCACGTTACTGTTACTATTTCTACTATTACTGCCAGCTTCGTGCGTTTACCAGTTTTTAAAAAAAAAATACATTCTATAGTCAGTGCAACCACGTCGTGCACTTAGTAACTCTTCAAGCCAAGATGGTTAGAGAAAGATGAACGAGGAGTGCGAGAAAAAACGAGAACTCGTGAGAATAAGAATAACGATAAAGAGAAGGAGGATGAAAGGAGAAAAAGAAGAAGTTAGAGAAGAAACAAGAGGAGAAGAAATATGAAAATTGGTAATAATGAAGACGACAAGCAAGAGGAAGTATACGATGAAGAAGAAGGATTATGAGAAGTAGAAAATAAAACCGAGGAAATAACTGGAAGAGGACAAGTGAATGAGGAAAGAAAGAAAAGAAAAAGGGGAGAAGAATAAGGAGAACGTGGAAGAAGATTACGTTGGTGAGAAGGAAGAAAAAGAAATAACCTGCTAGGACAACACGCAGTGGCTTGACGATCTAGATTTTGCCGACGACCTGACTCTTCCGTTCCGTAACCGTAACGAGACGCAGCATTGAAATACTTAATGAGAAGTTTCAGTATTTAGGTCTGAAAATATGAAAATACACAGGGAAAAGACAAAGGTAATCAGAATAAATGCAGGAACCGATAACAAGATTCCATTTGAAGAAACACCACTACAAGATGTTGAATTATACATTTTATCTCAGCAGCAGTAATGACATAACTTATCATCATTATCATTCCTTTCCGTTCCCTGTGGAACATAGGGCTGAAACAGTTGCTCTCCATCGATTTCTATTCTGGGCTGCCTTTTTAATCTGTGCCCAAGTCATTCCAATTTCCTTAGCCTCCTCTTCAACAGTTCTTCTCCAAGTTATCCTTGGCCTCCCCACTCTTCTTTTAACTTGTAGGTTCCAGTCAAGGGCATCTCTGGCTATACTTGATTGTTCTCTTCTCAGTGTATGTCCTATCCATCCCCCACTTTCTTACCTTAATTTCCATTTGTATTGGCTGTTGCCCACATCTTTTCCTTAGCTCTATATTTGTTATTACATCTGGCCATCTTATACGGAGGATCCGTCGGAGACATCTATTTACAAATATCTGTAGTTTGGAGGTGATACTCTTTGAGACATGCCATGTCTCTGAGCCATACAGCAAGACTGACTTTACATTTGAGTTAAAAGATTCTAATTTTGTTCTCTCTGGATATAGCTGAGGAGTTCCATATTGGTCGAAGGGCATTAAAAGCACATCTGGCTTTATTTATCTTTGAGCAGACGTCACCATCGGCTCACCCTCCTTAATGACAGAACTGGAGGGACATAAATTGATATTAAAATAAGAATACAAAAGGTTACAGCAGCTATCGTTGCACTGGGAAATACAGCCATCCCCCGTTTAGCGCTGTTAATACGTTCTTGAAAAATCGAGCGCTAAACGAAAATTCATTTCCAATAAGAATTCATATCATAGGAAACAAATTAATTCGTTCCCAAGGTCCAGAAAGTTGTATAAAAATTATACAAAACAAAACCTAAATAGTCAACAACATTTAGCAACTACATATAATTATCAACCATATTGAATACAAACTAAATATTATGTATGTACTATACTTACAAAAAATATTTAACAATCTTATAGCACTTTAATCGCTACTACTTCCGTCTCTAGTGGCTACAATTGCCACGGCAGAGCTGTCTTCATCATCTGACGACTGGTTAGTAGAAGGTTTTGTAGGTGTTGAAAAAGTTTTTCTGGCATCAGATGTAGAAAGCACGGGCTACTTGAGCAATGGGGGCAGAAGTTACTGGAGGAAACTTTTAAAAAAAAACCAGTCGAGCTTGCTTTGTTTTGCCACCTTTTTCTCTTCAAGAAGCATCGTGTAGCATTAAGCTCTTGTTCTACGTTACGAATATCATAGAACTGCATTCCATTTTGGGGTCATGCTTCATTATGCTAGCAATGACAATGCTTCTTGGACATACCCCCACCTTGAATTAGGGATCACGTTACACGCCCATTGAGACATATTGGGAATATGGTGTTAGGCCCATATTTTCTTGACCATCAGCACACTAGGGGTGATGTAGATCACGCTGGCCGCCTTAACCTTCCCAGAGTTGCTCTGGTACCCAATTCATAAGGCTGGGTGGACCCCGGAACCGTTTGCGGTCTAAAAAATCCCACCTCAACTGGGGATCGAACCATGGACCACCGAGCTATGAAGCCAGTGCACCAACCACTGTGCTACCGCGGCTCCCACCTTGAATTAACTTGAAAGTTATATTTTTTTAAAAACAACAACAACAAAAAACTGCCTTCGACGGGATTTTGTGAACAGCGTAAAATCTAATTTGTTAAGCGTATAACGGGTGTATGGAATAAATTAAAAACATCATTATATCGAAAAAGCGGTAATTGAACAGAGTAAGACCGGGAAATCACTGTATATGGAAATCAAAAGAAATAAAAACTTACACAAAAATAAAAATCTTCCACTCAAATATCAAGTCAGTCCTATTGTGTGGCTCTGAAACATAGAGAACAACAAAAACAAGAAGTTACAGACTTTCATAAATGGGTGTTTGCGTAGAATAGAAGGATTAAAATGGTATGACAAAGATGACCAATGTGGAACAGATGACAAGAACCAAGCAGGTGCCAGTGGAGCAAGAGATGAGAAAACGACGTTGGAGATGGATAGAGCACACTCTGAGGAAACCTTTCAAAAACATGACCAGGTATTACTTGTTCTAGAACCCCGAATTTAAGAGAAATAGTAGACAGAAAAAAACACATGAAGTAGAGAACTGGAGACAGAAGTGGCAATGATGAGGAAGACGTAGAAAGAACTGGAGTTGATGGCACAGGAGGACTTGGTATGCCTTCGCTGAAGATCTATGCGCCTAGGGAAGTTGAAGGATAAGGGAAAGAATGAATGAACAACACTCATGGCTGTAACTTACAGGGTCTGGTTCAGAAGGGTCGCACAAACTCGCTCTTAAGCTATTTTTAGAAACTACTTTAGACTATCTATTATAAATCTATTTATAGCCGTCTTATCTTTTCTGTGCTGCTCTTGACCTTAATTATTATATAGATTTCTCGCGCCTTTTTTTTTTATGTATTGTAACTTTTAGTTTAAGACTGTTGGAATATGGCTTCAAATGTAAGGCTAGCAGAGATGGACGTAAGAGAGGATGCATCCGTCGTGTATACATACAAACAGCGAGCTACAGGAACAGTTAGCATTCACACTCTTCGACATATACTGAGGGAGACTGAGCACCTATGAGTTTGCCCGGAGTACAATAATGTCGATTCTGATCTACAATAACAATCACTTTTACACAGAGCTCCACTTTCAAGTCACCAGATTTTTTTCTGAGCCAAGTTCTTTGTTCCTTTTCTGATCGCTTTGGTTGTTGTCAGTAATTCTTTATTTCATTCACAAATTTATTTATGTATTTGTAAAAGATATGACGAATTACTGAATAATGATAAATGGACATCCACTTTTATTCAATGCAACAGAATGTATGGACAATTTATTTTCCGGTTTTCACTGCATTTAGTAACAACAACAAAATTGGTCCTTAAAAACGTGTTTTTACTTTTACTTATGAAAACATTCTCTAGCCCGCTGTATATACGAACGTTATATTCTGTGTGCGTAACTGTAACTGTTATTCTACTGTGTGTAGTTCTGTTTTTTTTTTTTTATCGTAACCTTCCTTCTTATGTTGACAGTTTTATTACGATTTTATCGCATCTTTCAAATTCTGTTATTGCCAGTATTGTTGGTCCTTTCTCGTCCCGTTTTTCTATCTGCGTTATACGGGCTTTTTGTCTAACAAAAATTAAATTTTTATCTACTACCCAAAACAAACAAACAAAAAACGTTAGCATCAATTATTAATTAGTCAGATTATTCTTTTTAAACAGTCTTCTTCTTCTTCGTTCACCCTCAGATGTCAACTTGAAAGTTCAAAGAAAGCAGTGGTCAGCCTGAGGCTGTTGATATCTCCGTAGATTTTCTCTAGGAATGGTACTGGTGATGGCCATATGCGTTTTCTCTGTTCCTCATATGTTGGGCACCTTTGAAGCAGATGTTCGGCAGTCATTTTATCGGTGCCACAGTCACACTCATCAGTAGTTCCTATCTTTAATTTATTGAGCAAATGGTATATCAATCTGTTATGACCCGTGCGAAGTCTGCTGAAGATTACCACTTGTTCACTTCTGCTGAGCTGGTAATATGGATCATTTTTTTGATGGTCTGGATGCTCTGCTTCCCACTTGTGCCTGTACCTGCGCTTGATAAAACTCTTGGCCTCCTCATAAGTTATGTTTGTGTCAAGTTGAGGAAGCTTTCCCCTTTCCTTTGCCAATCTGTCAACCTTTTCACTTCCAGGGATGCCGCCGCAGTGAGAAGGGATCCACTGCATCACAACTCTTTTGTACTGCTGACATAGTCTGTGAAGTGTTACTCTCAGCTCATCCAATTCAGCATTACTTTGACTTTTCAGTGTTGTAATTACTGACATCGCATCTGAGAAGATAGCTACTGGTCTCTCTGAGCTTTCTTCTGTCATTAGGATGTCTGCTGCAGTCTTTAGGGCCTCTACTCTGAAGTTACTTTTTTTAAACAGTGACCTCTCTTCAGGATCTTCTCCGCTAAATTCGTATTTCTAATTTTTTTAAAATTATGAATGATAGCAACGCTGTTAATTGCTATGTCCTGCGTAGTTCCCGGTTTTCTGAAGAGAAGAAGAGAGAATATCACTACTGTTTCTTCAATCATATTGTACAAGGCGATAAATATGAATTTGTGTATGAGGCTGACAACCTCGTCATGTTAAATCAAATTTCTACAGGAACCACCGCTGTAAGAGCATGTAAATGCCTGGTGTTGGCTTCCTGTAAGGAGGTCAGCGGAAGTGGTGGCTCCGTGCTCCATACGCAGGGAAAAGGAAAGTAATGATATTGATGATTAATCGTTGTCTATCTTCTTCTTCTTCTTCGTTCGCCCTGAAAAGGACGGTGGTTGCGTTGTGTCTGTTTACGCCTAAGCTGTGATATCTGCACCTTTCGGTCGACACATCCACTTCTGCATGGCATTTTTTGGGACCGGGTTTGCCTTCCCACTGCGATCCCTACTCGCTCAGCCAGACTGTAGTGATGCAATCTGTTTCCAACACCACCACGTGGAGGTGGAGTAGGGTCTTGACCAGCTCTGGTTCGCTGATCCTGATGCAAGCAGTCAAGCTATGGGTCGCTGACTACATTCTCTATTGCTGCATCTTTGGATCTGTCTGATCATCCCGTCAACGTTGTTCTCTAACGAAAACATGTGCTCCGTTTGTCGATACGTTAGCCTGTTTTGTTGCTGCGTAGATGTTTAGCCATTGTCTTCTAAAGGTAAAGGATCCCGTTACACCCATTGAGGCATATTGGGAATATGGTGTTAGGCTCATATTTTCTTGACCATCGGCACACTAGGGGTGATGTGGTCAGCATCAAGCCGGCCGCCTTAACCTTCCCAGAGTTGCTCTGGTACCCAGTACATGAGGCTGGGTCGACCGCGGGGCCGTTTTCGGTCTAAAAAATCCCGCCATGTATGTTTGCGTTACTCTTGGCTTATACTACATACATATCCCAATAAAACTGCAACACTGCCACGTTCACAATTTTTCGTCACGCTGCAGTCTACACATCTGTAAATGGGTACCTGTCTCTGCTCGTGAGTTAGGGAGGGAAAAGGCAGCGAGGAAGGTAACTGCTCACCCCACCTCTCGTTGCTGGACATAGTATAGTGAAGTCTGTAACACTTCACTCCCCTACGGCTGTATCTACTATGAGACTACCTATACCCTTGTCTTTAACTACAACAAAGTTGTTATCCTAGTCTGCACAACAAAGTTGTTATCCTAGTCTGCACAACAAAGTTATCCTAGTCTGCACAACAAAGTTATCCTAGTCTGCACAACAAAGTTGTTATCCTAGTCTGCACAACAAAGTTATCCTAGTCTGCACAACAAAGTTGTTATCCTAGTCTGCACAACAAAGTTGTTATCCTAATCTGCACAACAAAGTTATCCTAGTCTGCACAACAAAGTTACCCTAGTCTGTACAACAAAGTTATCCTAGTCTGCACAACAAAGTTATCCTAGTCTGTACAACAAAGTTATCCTAGTCTGTACAGCAAAGTTATCCTAGTCTGCATAACAAAGTTATCCTAGTCTGCACAACAAAGTTATCCTAGTCTGTACAACAAAGTTATCCTAGTCTGTACAGCAAAGTTATCCTAGTCTGTACAACAAAGTGATCCTAGTCTGTACAACAAAGTGATCCTAGTCTGTACAACAAAATTATCCTAGTCTGTACAACAAAGTTATCCTAGTCTGTACAACAAAGTTATCCTAGTCTGTACAACAAAGTTATCCTAGTCTGTACAACAAAGTTATCCTAGTCTGTACAACAAAGTTATCCTAGTCTGTACAACAAAGTTATCCTAGGCTGTACAACAAAGTTATCCTAGTCTGTACAACAAAGTTATCTTAGTCTGTACAACAAAGTTATCCTAGTCTGTACAACAAAGTTATCCTAGTCTGTACAACAAAGTTATCCTAGTCTGTACAACAAAGTTATCCTAGTCTGTACAACAAAGTTATCCTAGTCTGTAGCTTTGTAATGTTCATATCAAAATGATGTTTATTTTGTTATCCTGTTTCCAAGCTGCTATGCACGTTCTTAGTACTGACCTGCGCCAACGTCATAGGAATGAGTCATAAGTTTCTATCGGACATCGCACACAGGAAGGCATTTCTGGAAGCCAGAAATTCTGTGGACTCTATGATAAAGCTGGAGAAAGAGAAACAACAGCAGGTAAGGTGGCAGAATTCTGGTTTGAATTCTAAACTGCAGAGAGAAATAATTAAAGAAGGGTATTTCATTTTAGTTTTTGTTTTTAATTCGATTGTTTTTTTATTGTTTATTTGTTTCTTGGAAAGAGAAGGTCACACACTAAAACATTCACACAAATTTGGTTTTGATTTACTCTATTGGGACTGAGTGGAGGGGGGAAGAAGGTACTATATTTGGGTATTGGAAATCTGACTTTATTTTCTTGAATTATAACCCATCAATGGTTGAACGGGATGCTTTATAAAGAAATAAAGACGGGTATGACAGCGCCTTTCAAGGAAGCCAGCTGCAATCAAGATTGCATACTTCATAGGAAGAATAAATTGAAACGATGATGATGGTGATGACTTTAGTGATGGAGACGATGATGTTGATGATGATGATAACTGTGGATTCATTATACATTTATTTAATTTTATGGTACGTGAGCATTTTTGTCAGTGTTTTATAAGCGGTGATCTGTGAAAATCCACATAAGTTTGTTTCCCTTTTTTTTTCTTGAGGGAACTCTTAAAATAATTTATCATAACTAGCACAACTCTAGCTTCAGAAATGTATACGGTTCAGAACGAGCATGTAGTTTAGATGTGGATTATTTTTTGTCTAAAATCAAATCAATATAAAATGTGAATAGCTTTTCAAAATGAAATTTATAAAAATATTTAGTATAAGAGTTTTTGTCAGCGCAAAACTTGCTCCTGTGTCTTTCTGCACATATGTTTAACAAATGGCTGAATTTCTGACAAACTAATTTGAGCTGTTCTTACTAGATAGGCAGCAGATGATATCGTTCATTGCTTGCAGTAATTATTACACATGAGAAGGCTTGTTCATAAAGCTAAATCATCAAGTAATGGAATTTTGTTCCAAATTTAGGATGAGCTCCTGGTCAGTTGCATACCAAGCAACCTGGTGACAGAAATCAAAAGAGATTTACAGGAAAATATGAGAGAACCAAGACCAACTTTATTCCATGACCTGTATGTACAGAGATATGATAATGTCAGGTTAGCCAGCAGTTGTTATGTACGATATGGGATTCGGTAATCTCAAAAAGAACGTTGCAATTCGTTCCGCACAGAATATGAGTCTCTTAGAGTTACCTTTAAGAGACTCACATTCTGTGTGGAACGAACTGCAACATTCTTTTGGAGATTACCTGGGATTCAATATATTTAGTGTCAATTTGTATTTATTATATTTCACACATATTCATTCATTACCGTACAGCTCCGTAAGGATCATTGACCTTCAACAAACCAATCAGATCAAGGCTTTCCCAGGTCTCCCTCGTCATTTTCATTTCTGTCTCCAGTCCTCTGTCCCATGTAGTTTCGCTCTACATTCTGGTTCTCCTACCCTGGGGATTCCAGGCCAAGAACTGCCTGGTAAGGTTATCAACGTGTTTCTTTTATGTATGTCTTATTCATTGTCAGAGTCTTCTTCTCATCTCCTGTTTTACTGACACTTGTCTGGTTCTTGTCTTGTTCCACTGACACTTGTCTGGTTCTTGTCTTGTTCCACTGACACTTGTCTGGTTCTTGTCTTGTTCCACTGACACTTGTCTGGTTCTTGTCTTGTTCCACTGACACTTGTCTGGTTCTTGTCTTGTTCCACTGACACTTGTCTTGTTTTTGTCATCAGTTCCACGTTAGTGATCTCGTCGTACCACTTCAATCTTTCTATTCTACGCAAGCATCCATTTATGAAAGTCTGTAGCTTTTTGGTTGTTATTTTTGTTGTTATCCATGTTTCAGAGCCACACAATAGGACTGTCTTGACATTTAAGTTGAAGATATTGGCCCGTATAGTTACCAAGGTCTGTGAGGAAACAAACAAAGAATAGAACTACTTATTCATCAGGCATGTCGTAAGGTGCCACTGATATGAGGTGACTATTAATGAGGTCATGCATGTGGTTATCAACCTCATCATCTATATATATATATATATATATATATATATATATATATATATATATATATATATATATATATATATATATATATATATATATATATATATATATATATATATAATTATAATCCCAGCTTTCTCTGTCAGTGCGTAACGCTAAGGGATGCAACTTTGGTTGAAAGTTAGACATTAATTGTATTGTTTCCCTTATATGTACTCTCCCGAAAATAGTAACACTCGACAAAGAAAAGTGCGCAAATTACGGTGTGCACAAAAATATTTATAGAATGTGTGATCCCGTATACACACATTGGGATTCTCGCTGCTGCTACGTAGTTCGTGTACTGTGGTGATGCACAGTGGTTTTTTTTTAAAATACTTTTGAATAAGTAAAATTGCCGTTAGGTATTGGGGCTTTTGAATTTAATTCCCGTCTTATGACGGGCTTTTACACTAGTGTCAAATAAAGTGCTACACAAACTACAGCTGCATGAGCACATGGATGTTTTAGTGCCAGCTATCAGCACGTGGACCAGCTGCAGTGGTTGCTGCATTACGCCATAGCCGTAAAAAAAAACAGTGATGAGTATACATATATATTGAAGGTCATTTTTTGTTTTAAATTGGTGTTATCAGGTATAGAAATCTAAAAAAAAAATGATGTTAGATTGGAATTACTATATTCTACGCAGTTATCAAATTGTTATGTTACTTTTAAAATTGTATGTTATTATTGTTAACAACCCACTAAAAGTCTAAGTCAGGTTTTCTTAATTTATGGTCCACGAATCCTTTGAGGGTCATGCTAGGGTGTCCGTGAACATAACCTAAAATGTAAAATGTTTTATTATGTACATTTTTTCCAAGAAGGATCCATTGTTACGGTGGTTTTATTGAGATCGTCTGCTATAGTTGGCAGTGCGCAATTTTAGGTCAATAGAATTAATATAGATTGATGTTGATACTTCACGGATTAGTGAACGCAAAGTACACGGTCAAATTGTGACGTGTTAGCGTCGATAAGGTCACGCTTCGTGACTTAGATACCGGACCCTTGTTACGTTGTCCGTCAAGCCGTGAAGACGTGTCTTACTAACTTCCAAGGTTAGGCTTTGCTAATAGCCGTATTATGTAAATTGATATAAGGACTCAGGGTCAGTCCAGATGATATTATACATGAGGAATTTATAAGGTTTGTGATTAACCTGAGTTACGGAAGGATAGTTGATAAGTTGTTTGATTTGTATTCGTCAAGACTCATGCGCTCATTTCTGGCTGTCTGGATCACAGCAGCACACGTACACAGCCATGATGTTCTGTGGACATGAATTCGATATGACACGGACGGATAAGAATATATATTCAAGTAAATTCTAATGAACTGTATGTTAATATTATAAACTGCTTGAAATGTCTTCGTATGTGAAATTGTTAATAAATATTGGACTCAAACCCGAAGACTTAGCCACATCGATAACGTTACGGTTGGTTCGTCAGATTGACAATGTTGATTGTTATTGTGCATGAAGAACTCTTCCCATAAGAAGGTATATACTATGATAATGAGATTCATAAGGAACCAATGTATTCTTGGACATTTATTACTCAATGAGACAATCTAACGTTGACCCTCAATTGAATAATTATAAAACAAGCAAGCATGCACCCTCTACACACAAAGTCACTTAGTCCAGGGTTTCTTAAATTTTTTTTGGGTACTCATTTGATTGTCCAATAAGGGCCATGTACCCATTTGATATTTCAATGAAGGCTATGGACCCATTTGATTGTCTAATGAAGGCTACAGACTCTATTGATTGTCCGATGAAAGTTATAGACCCCATTGATTGTCCGATAAAAGTTATAGACCCCATTGATTGTCCGATTTAAGAAACCCTGGACTAAGTGAAATGTCCTGTAACAAACGTTAAGAAAATCATGCCAGCTTTTTGGGACAATAGGGAAAAGGTGTGCATTGCACCATGGCAAAATAGAAATGCCTGCGTTCTTGTCAAAATTGGTGTTCAATTTATTTTTCACTGTTTAATGCATGCCGTTTTCCACACTTTCCTGAACCTGCAGCATAAAAAGATTGCAAGGCATGTGCATTCTTTCATTGGTTGTTCAATTTAATTTTTTACGGTGAAACTAAACTATAAAAATAACAAAATTAAATTTTCTGAGGAAACATTGCTGAAATTACCATTCAGTTTGGAAACTGGGGTGGGGGGATACAAATTAAGATTACAGCTTCTACCAGTTATATCGTAAGAGGCGACTAAGGTAAAGTAGTACATGAGTACATAAACAGTTAGCATTCATACACTTTGGCGTTTGCTGACAGAGACTGAGTACCTATGGGTTTGCCCGGAGTCTCATAGATTCTGAACAACGCCAACAACAACAGTACATGAGACTGCCAATCTCATCATATACAACAAGTTGTTACTGAAACTACCATTGCAAAATTGAGGTGATGGTCTCATGCTCTTTAAGGAGTGATAGAAGTAAGCAGCGATGGACGTACATCTAGTAATCATTGACAGAAATACAAGTAGTCATCAGTAACACATACATTCGTAGGTCAAGGTTTTCCCATTGGGTACATTTCTCTAGGTATTCAATTTTTTTTTTTTTTTTAATTGCAGTATCCTGTATGCAGATATTGTGAACTTTACACCCCTAGCATCGGAATGCACTGCAGCGGAGCTTGTGAAGATGCTAAACGAGCTATTTGGACGGTTTGATCAGTTAGCCAAGGTACTGGCTTGCTTATTGTTTCCGTTGTGTGTTTTTTTTTTTTAATAAATGGCAAACAAGAAGATGATACGCTCTCGGAAGACAGACTTACACAAAAAAAAGATAGAAAGTGTATATTGCTAAAAATGGTAATAGAATTCTGGAGTATATGACTAAGACTTGCAAATGCTTGTGATCTACTTATGGTTGCTAAAAATAGTTAAAGAATTTTACTATATGGAACTAGGTTGTTTGAGTGCTCATGGCCTACTTATGATCAGCATATGGTTGTCGTTACACTTGTCATATGAGCAGCACCAGATGTCATAGATCTTTTGATAAGTAAAGTGGGGATTAGGTATGCTTCCTTGGATTAAAAAATAGCCATTACGCTAAGACTTATCTCTGTATATTCAAGTACCTTACATAAAATCAAAACACTAAGGTATTTTTGACAATGAAAAATATGTACTTGTTGAAACTTGTAGTTTATTGTTATTGTATTAATTTTAAACACATTGGCTTAAGAAATATGACTACTCACTGAGTTAAAGGAGCTAACTTGATCCACATAATTCTCTGGGTTCTTGAAGGCGATGATGAAAATAATAGGATACTGGCTTAAAAGGCAATGACAAAAGACAAGGTCAGGCATGTTGCCCCATATTGCCAGACTGGCAATCTGTATTTACATTACAGCTAGCCTTAACCTAACACCAACCCTGTTTTGAGCAGCTAGCCATAACCTAACACCAACCCTGTTTTGAGCAGCTAGCCATAACCTAACACCAACCCTGTTTTGAGCAGCTAGCCATAACCTAACACCAATCATGTTTTGAGCAGCTAGCCATAACCTAACACCAACCATGTTTTGAGCTTTGTCAAGATTAATAACCGCCAACAAAGAATGAGGCAGTTTTAAAAATAAAAACAAAAATTCCAACTTGTAGTGGAAATGCCCCTTGTTTGGTCAATATGGCAGCCCCTAGTCTGCTTTCGCTCCCCTCATTTGGACTGCTCCATCAGGCGTGCTATTAGAGGTGGCTAAAATGGGGTTAATGACATCATGATGTAAAACAAATTACCACAGAAACCAACTCTGCAAGCGTATATGATTGCTGTGGGGCAGGTTTCTTGAAAGGGAGACAGGTTTTGTGGTGGCAGTATGATGAGGAAAATGAACAATGAATGAATAAAGTTACTGTTCCACATATTCTGACATAAAGACTGGTAAAATAGGAAACAGTAGACAAAAGTTCACCATGTTGCACTATGCACTCAAGTGGCCATCCATCTGTATGCTTCAGCTAGCCTTAACCAAACCCCAATCCTGTTTTGAGCTTTGACAAACAGCTAGCCTTAAC
Source organism: Oreohelix idahoensis (assembly GCA_024509875.1). Lineage (NCBI taxonomy): Eukaryota > Metazoa > Mollusca > Gastropoda > Stylommatophora > Oreohelicidae > Oreohelix > Oreohelix idahoensis. Next base: position 52,231 of record JAMPIV010001082.1, read on the forward strand.
CTAACCCCAATCCTGTTTTGAGCTTTGACAAACAGCTAGCCTTAACCTAATTGCAATCCTGTTTTGAGCTTTGACACACAACTAGCCTTAACCTAAGTGCAATCCTGTTTTGAGCTTTGACAAACAGCTAGCCTTAACCTAACCCCAATCCTGTTTTGAGCTTTGACAAACAGCTAGCCTTAATCTAACCCCAATCCTGTTTTGAGCTTTGACAAACAGCTAGCCTTAACCTAACCCCAATCCTGTTTTGAGCTTTGACAAACAGCTAGCCTTAACCTAACCCCAAGCCTGTATTGAGCTTCATAAAATATAATGTATGAAAAACACATAAGGCCATATTATTATTAAGAACAAAAACCAAACACAACAAATTTTAACTTGAAGCAAAACACCACATATCTAGCCAACATGGTCTCTTGTCTACTTTTCCCTACTTGAACAGACATTTAATTTACTTCAACATTATTAGTCCATGAAATGCCCTGTGTATAATAAAAGATATATAGAAATTCTTTTTCTGACAGGGTTCTAGCCCTCTTTATCATCACTGTTGTCTTAATTTCTCTTTTGAGTTCCACCTAACAGATTAACCTTTCATGGATTAAATACTATATATTATACCTTCTACCACTTCTTCCATGACAGCTGGTATAGGTGATCATGTATCTCCACTACTTCCTCTCCCCAGTGCAGTTTATAATTTCTAGTGTTGACTTCTTTCCATGATGTCAAACTGTCTAGTATTTTCTCTTTTTGTTGTCCTGTATCTCTTTTTTCCTTCAATCTTTCCTGTTATCACAATATACTCCAGCTTCCTTCTTCTCATAACATGCTCAAAGAAAGTGGTTTGTTTCCTTCTGATGTGAGTATTAAGTTTTCAGTGCACGCTGGCTTATTTCATAACATCCTCATTACTCTTTTTAGCTGTTCCTTGATATTCTGATATTGCATACAGCAGCTTGATGATGACTGGGTATCACCTGTATGTAGCACATGATGCTTTTCACTGGACAAGATGGTTCCTCTAAAACCCTCATTAATGTTCTCATTTCTAAAGTTGCTTTAATTCAAGATTGTACAATGTAATGATGATTTCCCCTTGCCTTCCAGTGGGTTGTATATTAGTCTTTGACTAAAAAGTCTCGTTCACATGGGAGTGAGGAAAAGAGGGGACTAAATCACCTCCGTCTGACCATCTGTTAATTTGTAAAGCTGTAGAGGTGTTTTATACAGATAGCTGCCCCCACAACTGTCCATCCAATCCTTTGTAACAACCACCTGTTTTGGTTCGCTGTTACTTTACATTAATTAAAAATTGTATTTATAATCTTACATGAATGTCATATTTTTTTACCTTTTGTGAATGTAGTACATTATATATTTTATTTCAGAAAAGCAGCTGCATGAGAATCAAAATTCTAGGTGATTGCTACTACTGTGTGTCTGGTGTACCCAACCCAGACAAAAACCATGCCCTAAATTGTGTGAGGATGGGCCTAAGAATGCTCGATGCCATAAGGTTAATAATCAAACTTGAGAGATTATCATAATAACTGATAATGCTTTTATATCTTACTATCATTATAACAGACATGCTGGTTGAAATGAATTTAGCCTATGATGTTAGAAAATCTGTACAGAGCATTGCAACAGGAAGTATATCTAATAATCAGAATATATTATCCAAAATGGCAAGTAACTTGGTCAAAAGTAAAACTTTATGCATTTTGTACCACTCATGTTAAAGGTCCAACGGGCTGATCACCCGTTTGCCAGTCACTTCGATTACGGAAACAACAGCAAATGGATTGATTTGCCGTTGCCCTAAAGACGCCAATAGGCGTGATGGGAAACAATGGCAAAGAAAACCTATCTGCTGTTGCCCTAAGACGCCACTAGGCGTATTGGCCACTGACTGCTTTGACGGTCGGTGGCTAAGGATGGAAGAAGAAGAAGATGTTAAAGGTAAAAGCCTGTCTGTCCTACATTGTGACATTTACTGCAGTGGGAGATTAGTATGCCCTATGTACTTCCAGGGAGTCTCTGGGGAGACAAGGAAGAATAACACTACAGCTCCCTAAAACATAAGACATATTGTAAGAGGTGAATAATACAAAGCTACACATGGGGCTAGCAACATCCTTATTATAAGCAAGTTGCTACAGAGACAACTACCGAAAGAGCAAATTGATGCTTTGTTGATGGTCTTTCTGATATCACTGTCTGTCCCACCAACTTTGTCTATATTACTGCCAAGATATGTGTGCGATTCTACATCATTTAGTGGTGTTTCTTCAAGAATCGTACACATATCTTGGCAGTAATATAGACAAGAGTTGGAGGTACAGACAGCGATATCAAAATTAGAATACAAAAAGCAAGAGGAGCTTTCATTGCATTGGGATATGGAAAACCAGAGAAATCAAGTGCAACACGAAAATTAGAATCTTCAACTCAAATGTCAAGTCAGTCCTATTGTATGGCTCTGTCAAGTCAGTCCTATTGTATGGCTCTGTCAAGTCAGTCCTATTGTATGGCTCTGAGACATGGAGAGCAAGAAAAACAACTAAAAAGCTAGACTTTTATAAAAGGGTGCTTGCGTAGAATAGAAGGACTGAAATGGTATGACAAAGTCACAAATGTGAAATTGATGACAAGAACCAGACAAGTGTCAGTGGAACAAGAGCTGAGAAGAAGATGCTGGCGATAGATAGGACACACATTGAGGAAACCTGTTGATAGCATTACAAGGCAGTCCTTGTTCTGGAATCCACAGGGAAAGAGAGGCAGGGGAAGACAAAAGAACACACGGAGAAGAGAACTGGATACAGAGGTGAAAATGATGAGGAAAACATGGAAAGAACTTGAGCGGATGGCACGTGACCGAAAGACATGGCATGTGTTTGATGAAGGCCTATGGTCCTTGGGGAGCTAAAGGGTATTGATTGATTGATTGATTGATGGTCTTTCTGGGGACCAGCTGTTGTGGTGGTTTCATGTTCCATAGGGAGCCCAAGTGAAATGATGGTGATATAAATGAGTTATGTTGTCCTTTACAAAACTGACAGAACCGTCAAGTCTTCTTCCAGCATCTATGGCTCACACATTGAATAATCCCCTGTAGTCTTGATTATTAGTTTTTAATTCAGTACAAGTTAATGAATTCGAATACTTAGGATCAATCATTAGCAGCTCTGGCGACTGTGCAGTAGTAATTAAAAGAAGACTTGCAATTGCCTCACATTAATACAGATGAAAAACCTATGGCAAGGCACAACACTGCACTCACTAAATGTAGAGGAAAATTGGCTTTTAAATACAATGGCAATAAGGAAGCTGAAATTTTTCGGTCATATAAAAAAGACATAATAGTCTGGAAAAATTAGTAATGGAAGGCATGGTCCCTGGAAAAAAGGGAAGGGGATGACCTAGACGACGGTGGATCCAAGACATCACAGAGAGTCTGAACTTGTCTTTGGCTGATGCAGGTCGACTTGCCCAGAATCGTGATGCGTTCAGAGCAGCTGTAATGGAGACAACGTTCTGGAGAGAATACGTCACATGATGACAAGTACTGTGGCTGTCATATTGTTTTTCTTTAAGATGCCTGTCACCCCTTCAGTTCATCTTTTCCTTGGTCTTCTCACAGTGAGTCCAAGCCACCACCTTCGTATTTCATTCCTTCCTTCTTTCCATAACCTAGGTGATCACCATAATTCCACTCATCTCATCTCCTCTCATTGCTCTCACATCACCCTTCAGTTCCCCAAGGAGCTTAGGCCTTCAACAAACGTATGCCAAATTCTTGCTGTCCTGTGCCATCTGCTTAAGGTCTTTCTATACCTTCGTCACCCTTCTCTTCTCCATGTGTACTTTGAAATCCCTCTACCTCTGTTACCCTGGGATTTCAAGAACAATTACTGCCTTGTAAGGCTATCAGCAGGTTTCCTCAATGTGTGTCATATCCATCTCCAGTGTCTTCTGCTCATCTCCAGTGTCTTCTGCTCATCTCCAGTGTCGTCTGCTCATCTCATGTTCCGTGGGCACTTGTTTAGTTCTTATCATCAGTTCCACATTAGTCATCTTGTCATTCCAGTTCAATCCTTCTATTCTACACAAGCACCATTGATAAAAGTCTGTAGCGTTTTGGTTGTTGTTTTTGTTGTTCTCACATATCACATAGTGGGCGATAATCCACTGCAATTACACTGTGTTGAATTTATAGCTGGTTTTGATTAATGCTGTTTAATTTGTTGTTTTAAATGGTTCCATAGGGCAGTTGAGACTGATTGGGAATTTGTGAAGGTGCTAACCATTGCTGAAGAATGTTTAGATAATCAAGGTTATTTTGCTCCGTATATTTCTTACGTAAAGCTATAGATGTATTTTTTTTTTACAATTCTTGCATCCTTTTGTCTTCACTCTAGATACCACTTTGTATCTATGATGGTCAACATCATCTATTGTTTTCTTCATTTCTGTGGAATACAGGCATTAACTGTTGCCCAATAGTGATGAGAAAATCAAGTTTGTTTTGGTCTGTATGTTTCTTATGTTATGCACATGATGTAATTTCTTTTTCTTGCATTTCTTGTACCATTTTTGCATCACTCTAGATATCACTTTTATTTCACATTAGGGAGGTGAGAGAAGGGACAGGTGTTGATGTAGACATGCGTATTGGTGTCCATACGGGATCTGTCCTGTGCGGTGTTCTGGGACTCAGAAAGTGGCAGTACGATGTATGGTCTGATGATGTCACATTAGCCAATCACATGGAGTCAGGAGGTGTGCCTGGGTAAGTGGTTTGAATAGAGTTAACAGTCTTATTTAATATCATCATCACCCTTCAGCTCCCCAAGGAGCATAGGCCTTCATCAAACGTATGCCAGGTCTTCTTGTCCTGTGCCATCAGCTTAAGATCTTTCCCTTCATGTCCGTCTCCAGTTCTCTTCTCCATGTGTTCTTAAGTTACCCTCTATCTCTCTTCACTGATGATTCTAAAACAATGACTGCCTTGTAATGCTATCAGCAGGTTTCTCCATGTGCATCCTATCTGCAGCCCTTTTTCTGCTCATCTACTGTTCCACTGGCACTTCCCTAGTTCTTGCCATCAGTTCCACGATACCACTTCAATCTTTTTATTCTGAACAAGCACCTATCTAGCATTTTGGTTGTTGTTTTTGTTGTTCTCCATGTTTCACAGCCATACAATAGGACTTACTTAACATGTGAATTGAAGATTAATATTATTTATATCAGCATAGAAAGTGTTGATATTAATAAGAACATTGTAAAGCCCTTTTCAGGACCAGCACTTATCAGGGCACCACCATGCTAGCTGATACAGACTAATAGTCCTTTTTTCAGGGTTTAGTATTTGTTGTGGATTCATTGTAGTGGAATACTGTATCATGTAAGGATGGTGCTGACCTAGAATGGTAAATTGAGGGGCAGAATCTTAAGTCACTTGTCCTAGGTGGTGAAATATCTTGTTACACTTTTTTGTGGTGATGATGAAAATGATGATGCTGATGATTGGTGGCAACAAGAATGAGGATAATGATGATGGTGGTGATGATCATGATCATAATGATGATGACTGTGGCCGTACAGCGGATGTGTAATAATTGAGAGAGGGTTGTATTTTCATATGGTTCGTTTCACTACCCGACAGTAGGCAGTCAATTACATCATGTAGAGTTAATTTTTACCAGTTATGATTCTCCACTGTGCTGACGAAATACATAGGATGATGATGACGAATTACATTCAGATGTTTCGACTTCACGCTAACATCAGCTGAACCAAATCAAGCTTTATTTACATAAAGAGTCAAATTCAACCCAACACTGGGTGGCCGACCTTCACTTGGTGGAACCTTTCTACTGTAATGACTGCTGTACATAATGATACTGGCATTTTCCTTTCTCTCCTTTATATCGTCTGTCACTACTTCTTGCTTTACAGCTGTTATGTCAGTGGTTAGACTCTGTTCGAGTAGCTTGGGGTATCTATATTTAGACTGGTCTAATACCAGGGCTGACAGTTTACACCAAGTCTCTGACACCTAATATTCTCTACAGTCTCGTAGCTTCTGTGCTGTATAAAAGTTCACCTTATTCTACACGATTGTATATTTACTTTCTAGTTTTGACATACCTGTAAATTCTTGCCCTGGGCTGACCATCAAAAACACTTGACAGGCAACACTACCTTTCTTGCTGCATGAATAACCAAACACCATAGCAGAAACCTGCACCTACATCTATCAAAGTGGCTACATGGAACGGCTTGATGGCTGGGCAACATAGTTTTCTGCACAACACAGAAATCAACCACTTCCAGTGGTCTATTCGTCCTAGTGCACCATCCAAGCTAGCGTTCACCACTACACAAAAAAAGTTTAATACAACGATAACTTTCACTGGGCTTATCTTACTTCGCTACTCTGCGTTCCAAATCAGACTGACTTAATCTTATTCCCGATTTAACATTCCCCCGTTCTCTTGCTAAAATGTGTTCACCTTCGCAACACTTTCTCGTGCGTGTTTATTTTGATCACTCACCAAAACCTTTCAAGGGACATAATTTAAAGTCATCTCCCTTTGCTGATTAAGCTCAAAACCCATGCAATCTTCTTTAATCTTATTACTAAAACATTACTATGCAAATCAGTTACACCATAGTAGAGAATTCACATGAAATACTAATCCCAAAACACCAAGCTATATCTTCCTAAAGGGAACCCACAGAGTTACCTCCCTTGCCTCAAAACACTCTTCTGATCATTTTACCTCCCCTTAACAAAGACATATAGCCTATTAACAACTCTATTTAACTTTCTTAAACCATATTCTGTAATCTCTTTCATTCTTAACGTCACAAGCTACAGGTCACACATCTTCCCCCCACCCCCCCCCCCCCCCCCCCCCCCCCCTCAAAAAAAAATTTCTCCTATAGAGAAAATCTCCTAGAACAACAACCAGACAAATGTTCCTTCTCTATGTCCGTTTCTAAACCTGTCCTTCGTCTCTTAACTACTATCCGTCTACCTTAATCTTCCTAGTCTCTTTGTCTCAGTCAGCTAAGTACATTACTGACTTGAATGCGACTGGCAACTTTCCATTTCTAACTATACATATTACACATTTTACATAATGCAATTTATACCATTTCCTGGTCAACATACCAGCTCAACAATATTACAATATCACCAGGACACACTTTCTTTCTTACTATTCTTTTTACACCTTTCTAATAACATGTGTCTACTAGGTGTATATACCTTGCCGTATCATCCTCCTTTTCTTTCCAATTCTCTTATAACTTCATTTGCTAATCACTATCATATATTAAATCTACTCCAAAGTTTAATAAGTCCCGTATCTAATATTTCCATCCTTCCTTCCAATCATTCTAGCTTCCAGCGTACTCACCTGTTATTGGCTATATACAACATATACTTGCGTGACACAGTGATCATGGTCACTTTTTCTTTCTCATGAGCTAGTTTCCCCCCCCCCCCCCTTTTCCCTTTCCTCTAAATCCTATTACTGATCCTGAAGTACAGTCCCTACTCGAATTAGCTCGAAATTCCGAAATTTCCCCTGACGCCTATCTCATTAATTGTTCTTCTTAGTTGCATATCTTTCCTCCTCGGCATTTACTTTTCCCACCATCCATGTCTATTGTCCATCCTAATCGCCGATCCACTATTACCCTGTTCATTGTCTTCCTCTTCATATACTTCGTTTATCTCTCTCTTGTATTCCGTGTAAGTTTTATTTCCTTACCATTTATCTTTATTCCATTTATTTCTATGCCTCGTAATTTTATATATCTCCTCTTCAATTATCCATGCCGTCTCGTCTATAGCTTTTCCTGTTTGACATATGTCTTCTATATTTCATTGCCATCTTCCTTATGGCTAAAAGAAACCCATAACCATATAAAAATGTAAGTACTGTTTCCTCTACGTAAGTGGTTTTTCCTCTATCTCCCTTTTCCTTAGTTTTTCTATAGCTCATTATTCTTTCTCCTTGTCCCTCTGGAACTCTCCATTTCCTATAACTTCATATTTATGGAGAAGCCTCGCTTCTCACAAAGTCTTCACAAGATTCTGGCAACTGCCGAAAAATCTGTATCGTCCTTAACTCCGTTATCAGCTCCCTCCGGAACCATCACTTCTAATTTTCCATTGTCTCAATATCTTCGCTATTTTTCTATGGCCCTCATCTACTGCCATATTCTCTATAGTTTCTCCATATGCTCCTTTACCTCATAATTCTTTTCCGTCCCCTCTCTGTGACTTCTCAATTTCTCCCATTCTCTCCGTCTCTCTCCCTTAGTCTATGGCTTCCCTGCGTCTTTCCTCCTCTCTTCCTCCACTGCAGTAGTCCATCGTTCGGACCAACTCAGCTTACTTTTATGTTCACTGTAGAACGATTGCATCTAGTTTCCATACAACCAGACTCCCGCTGCAATTTTCTACTTCTCGCCTTCTCTCCCTCATATCCTCTACTCTCGTTCCCTCTCTGGAACTGTGCTGTCCAATTTCTCAAGTTAAGTTCACAAATTCATGGCATTACCAACATTGTAGATTTAGGCTTTGCTTTTTTGCCATTTCGAAACTTGTTGAGTTGGGAGTCATGAACCGACTTTCTGTCCTGACCAACAGTTAAAAAGGATCCTCACATCTAGTTTCAAACTGGACAGAAAAAGGGGTGTGGAATGTGCATTCTCCGTCATCCACGTGTCTTCACATAAGCTAAAATGGTGCATTGACCGTATTTAGGCTGTTAGGTTTGAGTAGAACTAACCGAGTACACTAGTTTGCTAATTAATTAGTACCTAAGCCATGTATTAGTTTAAGATAAAAATGACATCTTTCCTAAAAACTCTGTCGATCAGCCAACTACCAAAATTAAGTTAAATGTATTTTTTTCAAAAAAAAATTTTTGATTTATTTAGTCCTGAGCATTCATTCTTTGGTGCAGTTTGTACCAGCAAGTGGCACTAAAATGTCTTGAAAATAACTGCATGAAGCACTTTTTTAGGCACAGCCGTTTCCGAAAGTACGAATAAACTACATTCTCTTGAATTACGCCGCAGTAAGAGCAGCTTCTGCTAAACAGCAGTGGTTTTTGTTTTTGTTTTTGTTTTTTTGTTGGTTGTCAAAACCATTTAGGTGATAAATACTACAGTAAAACTAATAAAACCAGGATTGTGAACTGTTAGAGACTTCACTATATTGGGTCCAGCATTGAGAGATGTGGAAACCAGGTTCCTTTCCTCGCTGCTTTTCCTTCCCTAACCCAAGAGCCAAAGACAGGTACCCATTTATACAGTTGGGTAGACTGAAGCGTTGTTGAAAGAAAAAACAAAGTAACAGAAAAGGGTAAAGGTTCTCTTTAGGACTGTTTGTTCAAGAGTAACATTCCTTTTCTAATATTAGTCGTGTTGGCCGACAAGACAAACATTCCGTGACTTGGTCACACTATTTTTTTTAAAAGGACTAAAGAGAACCTTTGCCAAAAAAAATACCGAAGATATCACTTGTTTTTACATTCACGTATCTATTCGTACTGACATTTACATGTACTGAGTGTGTCATAAATGAGAATGTAAGCTGTATGATGATAACTTTGTATATATCGGTATGTGTTTAGGCTTTGAGCCGATAGATTATGTTTAGCCTTCTAAGTGTGATATAACCACTTCGTAGTGTCCATTCATATTTGTGTCGAGTGACACTTTGGATAAATTGGCCGAGTTTTATATTTGTGATTCTATCAACCTCTTGTCTTTTCGTGCATTTCACGACGACTTGTATGTATATCGTTTATTTTTGTGATGTTATTTTTAATGTTTTCTTTTATCTGATTACTTATGTCTGCGCTTTGTTCAGTTGCTTTATATTCGTCAGGTGGTGTCCTGTAATTTGACTTATTACTCCACTGTGTTTCATTTGCGTGTGCCTTTCATTATTCTTGTGCTCGTCCCGTATTTCACATTGTTGGTATAATTACGTCACAGTTTCATATTTTAGTGATTTATTGAGATTACACATTAGTTGTATATTTTATTAGTTAGCAAGTTTTTGCTTTAGTGGCAATTATTAACTAGCAACATGTCGACATTGAAAGACTTTATCAACGCTGGTATGCGTTTGGGTAAATCATGTGCTGATCTTGAAGAATATGCTGAGGCTAAGTATGAGAAATATTTAACCCACGTTGAAAGAATAGAAAAACGTGAAGCCAATAAATAACTTGGAGCTGTCATAGACCGGAAGGGGGTCATCACAAAAGAGTTGGCTACCCGAAGAGCAGCAGCTGGGAGACTTTTCCAAGCCATAAATCGAGGATTCCTCAGCACGAGAAATTGGTAAGAAGTCGAAGATGGCTGTATACCGCTCCACCTATGCTAAACCAAACCCTCAAGATCCAGTTAATCAACTGAAAAGAAAAGATGAGAGTCTAATTTTCCAGCTGAGAACAGGCCATGCCCCCGTCAATAAACATTTAAATAGAATAGACCCACTACGTGAACCAAACTGTAGGCACTGCAACCACCATGAGGAATCAGTTGAACACCTGCTGTTACAGTGCCCAAGACTAACTGACCTGCGACACCAGCTACTCCCATCGCACCCAACCATCCACAATACACTCTACACATCATCACAAAAACTGAGGAAGACTTACACCTTTGTCAGAGAGGCAATGGGCTGTCAAGAGCTACCTACTCACAGCTAAAGAGATTATATCACCATCATCGTCATCATCATCATCATGTCACAGTCTTGACGTATGGATGCGAGTCATGGGCAATGACTACAACACACAGAAGCCAGATCCAAACCTCAGAAATGAGGTATCTGAGGAAGGTGGTTAAAGTAACAATAAGAGACATGGTCCGCAACCAGACGATACATCAAGACCTAAAAACCGAACCCCTGCAAACCCAAGTGGAACAGTCTCAACTAAGATGGTTTGCCCATGTCTGCAGAATGGGAGATCAGCTACCACGACAAAGTCCGCTGGGAGGACAACATTAGACAATCTTTGAAGGACCGAGGACTAGAATGGAACCAAGCCAGGAGGAAGACAGCTGATAGGATCGTATGGCGCACTCTCTCACATATCTCTAGAAAGTTGCGCATTTAGAGTAAACAAAATGAACAAGATAACAAAACTACAGTTCATAGGGGACAGAAACGTCTCTTAATGCGCGACTTTCTAAGACATCCGGTGAAGGTACTTAAAGATATAATTGTCATTCTCAAAAAACCAGCGCGACTTTCTAAGACATCCGGTGAAGGTACTTAGAGATATAATTGTCAATCGCAAAAAACCATCGTTCGTTCGTTCGTTCGTTCGTTCGTTCGTTCGTTCGTTCGTTCGTTCGTTCGTTCGTTCGTTCGTTCGTTCGTTCGTTCGTTCGTTCGTTCGTTCGTTCGTTCGTTCGTTCGTTCGTTCGTTCGTTCGTTCGTTCGTTCGTTCGTTCGTTCGTTCGTTCGTTCGTTCGTTCGTTCGTTCGTTCGTTCGTTCGTTCGTTCGTTCGTTCGTTCGTTCGTTCGTTCGTTCGTTCGTTCGTTCGTTCGTTCGTTCGTTCGTTCGTTCGTTCGTTCGTTCGTTCGTTCGTCCGTTCGTTCGTTCGTTCGTTCGTTCGTTCGTTCGTTCGTTCGTTCGTTCGTTCGTTCGTTCGTTCGTTCGTTCGTTCGTTCGTTCGTTCGTTCGTTCGTTCGTTCGTTCGTTCGTTCGTTCGTTCGTTCGTTCGTTCGTTCGTTCGTTCGTTCGTTCGTTCGTTCGTTCGTTCGTTCGTTCGTTCGTTCGTTCGTTCGTTCGTTAGTTCGTTCATTTGTTCGTTCGTTTGTTCGTTCGTTCGTTCGTTCGTTCCTCCGTTTGTTCGTTCGTTCGTCCGCTAGCTCGTTCGTTCGTACGTTAATTCGTCCGTTGGTTCGTTTATTCGTTCGTTCGTTCGTTCGTTCGTTCGTTCGTTCGTTCGTTCGTTCGTTCGTTCGTTCGTTCGTTCGTTCGTTCGTTCGTTCGTTCGTTCGTTCGTTCGTTCGTTCGTTCGTTCGTTCGTGCGTTCGTTCGTTCGTTCGTTCGTTCGTTCGTTCGTTCGTTCGTTCGTTCGTTCGTTCGTTCGTTCGTTCGTTCGTTCGTTCGTTCGTTCGTTCGTTCGTTCGTTCGTTCGTTCGTTCGTTCGTTCGTTCGTTCGTTCGTTCGTTCGTTCGTTCGTTGGTTCGTTCGTTCGTTCGTTCGTTCGTTCGTTCGTTCGTTCGTTCGTTCGTTCGTTCGTTCGTTCGTTCGTTCGTTCGTTCGTTCGTTCGTTCGTTCGTTCGTTCGTTTGTTCGTTCGTTCGTTCGTTCGTTCGTTCGTTCGTTCGTTCGTTCGTTCGTTCGTTCGTTCGTTCGTTCGTTCGTTCGTTCGTTCGTTCGTTCGTTCGTTCGTTCGTTCGTTCGTTCGTTCCTTCCTTCGTTCGTTCGTTCGTTCGTTCGTTCGTTCGTTCGTTCGTTCGTTCGTTCGTTCGTTCGTTCGTTCGTTCGTTCGTTCGTTCGTTCGTTCGTTCGTTCGTTCGTTCGTTCGTTCGTTCGTTCGTTCGTTCGTTCGTTCGTTCGTTCGTTCGTTCGTTCGTTCGTTCGTTCGTTCGTTCGTTCGTTCGTTCGTTCGTTCGTTCGTTCGTTCGTTCGTTCGTTCGTTCGTTCGTTCGTTCGTTCGTTCGTTCGTTCGTTCGTTCGTTCGTTCGTTCGTTCGTTCGTTCGTTCGTTCGTTCGTTCGTTCGTTCGTTCGCTCGTTCGTTCGTTCGTTCGTTCGTTCGTTCGTTCGTTCGTTCGTTCGTTCGTTCGTTCGTTCGTTCGTTCGTTCGTTCGTTCGTTCGTTCGTTCGTTCGTTTTTCTAGACTATTATGTCTTTTTATAATAATACTTACTTACTTAGTCGTTCCCCTTCTATCGTGAGGTGTAGAGATTTGGAAGAGAGAGCGCATTATTTAGGCCCAACGTTCTTCCTTCTCTTATTATTGTTCTTCTGAGTGTTTCTTTTGGTCTTCCTTTTTTCCTCTTACCCTCAGGAACCCAAGTGAGCGCCTGTAGTGGTATTCTGTTGTTTTGCATTCGTAGGACATGACCGATATATGACCATCGTCTTTTCCTTATATAGTCGGAGACATATTTCTGCCTATAGAGTCTTCTCTTATTTGTCGATTAGTGAGTCATGTTTACTGTCGAGCCTGGTTCTGTTTCGGTAACAATAGCTTGTTTTACGATAGTGAATTGTTAACTCGAGGTCAGTTATAGGAAAATATCTACACCACTAGATACTCTGGTGTATCTTTTATTCTATAATTTTAACATAACATGGTACTATCCATCGAAATATACACATTCCTGATGTTTTTCTTTCGGCGTCTAAGGTGAGAAAAGAATTTCACCTCCATCTTGGAAGGGTAGATAACTCTATCTACTTAACTCTGTCTTTTTATATGACCGAAAAATTTCAGCTTCCTTATTGCGATGGTATTTAGGATAGGGTTCCCATAATGTTTTGTTTAAAAACCGGGACATTTCCAAATTTTTACCTAAAAAACCCGGGACATTTTGTAAAAAAACGGGACATGTTAAAAATTAAGCTAAAGCACAAATAAATCTATTACATATTATATGTTGCACTTAAAATAAGATACTGGTATAAAAATACACACATTAACTAACACAGCTTCCACTTTATCGTTGAAAAGTTTTTCACGATGGCTGTTGTGCAGTCCATGGACTTAAAGCTGTGGTTATGCACCGCCGTGTGATAAGCGAAGGTTGCTTCCTGTGCTGCCAATGATAACTGTTTTTCCATTTCCTTTTCACTCTGGGTTTTCGCATTTAAGAAATGTCTTACACTGCTGTTGGAAGCCTTACTTTCAACAGCACCTTTATGTTTTTTCGTTTTCACGTGGTTGACTACGTCTGACCGACCACCATGTGAAATGCAAAATTTAGAGCTACATAAAGTGCATTCACATTTTCATAATGAAGGGAAATTCTTTTGTAATGTTATCATTTATACTGCACTTACGTTTCGGCATTAAGCGGATGAAGAACGATAAAAATACTGTATAATAATGCTAATACGCATTAAATCATTTGGTAGATGCTCACTGAACACTGTTTTGGTCGACTTTCGAATTTTTGTTCGAGATTCAAACCGAGGGTCCACTGTAACAGGAAATTGATAAAGTAACACTTCTAAAACACGGAATAAAATCCGTTACCCAAAGATTTTTTTTTTTTCAGGAAGGCCCCTTAAAAAGCGGGACATTTGGAATAAATTCGGGACACCGGGACATTTTATCAAAAAACTGGACTGTCCTGCGAAAAACGGGACGAATGGGAACCCTAATTTAGGAGCCAATGTTCCTGTACGTTTAGTGAGTGCAGTACTTCTCTGTTGGTCTTTTTTTTTCTGTCCAGGGTATTCTCAACATCCTTCTGTAGCATTTCATTTCGAATGATGTAATCTTTTTTGCAACTGTTTTATTGAGTGTCCAAGTCTCGCAGCCGTATGTTGCTACTGGGAATATACATGCTCTGATCAGTTGTAACTTTGTTTCTTTGCTTGTGCCTTGCCATAGGTTTTTCATCTGTATTAGTTTATGTGATATTGGTGAATATCCGACCAACATTACGTTAAATGGGCAAACGTTAGAAGTTAACACCTTTAAATATCTCGGGTCCACTATATGTAATGATGGAAGATCAAGTAAGGAAATCAAGACAAGACTTGAGATGGCCTCAGCTGCCATGACAAGGTTGAATGTGATCTGGAAAAGTAACATCAGTTTTCCTGTGAAGATCAAATTATACAAATCACTTATATTATCTATTCTCTTGTATGGGTGTGAGGGCTGGACACTCACTGCAGATACGGAGCGAAGGATTCAGGCTTTCGAGCATAAATGTTATAGAAGAATTTTGCGCATTTGCTATAGAGAGCACAAAACAAATGTCTATGTTAGAGAGAAGATAAACACCTATGCAGGCCACCAAGGTAAACGGAGAAGAGGAAGGCAAAGAAAATCCTGGGCTGATAACATCAAAGAATGGGCAGGACACGGTTTTTCCACACTTGTACGCATTGCTGAGAATAGAGAGCAGTGGAGGACCCTGTCTGCTGATGCTTCCACCATGGCACCCCTACGACCCATGACGGGTTATGGGTTGAGATGATGATGAGTTTATGTGAAGCAATTACAAGTCTTCTTTTAATTTCTACTGCACAGTCGCCAGAGCTGTTGATGATTGATCCTAAGTATTCGAATTCTTATACGTGGAACGTTACTATCAATAAATGTCCCATTTATGGTTGGCCAAACAATATATTTTTGGACATCCATAGTAGATCCAAAGGAAGGCCTCATAGAAAACATACAGTGCATATTAATAATCCTAGGTAATGAACTTGATTGACCTCCTACAACTTACCGTAGTCCGTTTGACGGCAAGGGTATTATATTTCTTACGTACGTGAAATTTCCTCCTTCCAAGACACGTATACAAGACTGTCAGTCTATCTTCATAAAAATAACAAAATACTCAGTTTAGTCCTCACTAGCAGCGGAATATCACACCGCCGAAGCCCTGACTAAAATATACTGTTATACAACAATGCATTCTGCATTCACTTACGGTAGAAGCGAAGCTGCCAACACTTCCTCCTGGAAGGTAATTAATACAATATATAAACATCTACCCATAGACTGGGGCTATGGAATAATACAGACCAACCTCTGACAGATCTGGCTGACATCTTGAATCTCCCCTCACTACGTCATCAAAATTCATTAGCAACCCCTTCAATTTACTTTGGTTTTTACTTGAATAACCGCGTAGAGGTCGATCAAATTATAAATAATACATCATATCAACCTTATTATACTAAAGAAAGTAATAATAGTGAAGGAAGAAATAATTTTTTACAAAAAAAATCCAACTCAAATAAATGAAAGACAATGTAAGAAATTGTAAAACTACTATCAACCAAAATGTGGCAATTGTAGTAACAATAGAGAAAATAAATGAATAAGGATGATAATAATCAAACAAAATGTTCAAAGAAAGAAATGTCAATAAATGAATTCAATTACATGGAATATGAATGCATATAACCATGCGGTATGAATGAGGAAGAATGCAAATAAACTACGCGAAGTAAACAACACACTTGTGTAGCAATAATTAGCGATACTAATGAAGTACGAGTGCTAATATTCTACGTATGTCACTTGACGAAGTGGTAATGGTATATTTGATGACTGTCAATAATTTCACACTGTTACGTTTGAATCAAATTGTTATCACTCTGAAATGTTAAATTCACATGATAGTCTATTATTTCTCAGTTCAAGTTATTGTAGTCTCTTTTTCTGTCCAGTTTAAAACTAGATGTGAGGATCCTTTTTAACTGTTGGTCAGGACAGAAAGTCGGTTCATGACTCCGAACTCAACAAGTTTCGAAATGGCAAAAAAGCAAAGCCTAAATCTACAATGGAATGTCAATGTAGACACAAAACTAGCAGAAACGTTAATAATAATAATTTTACTGAACGAAGCAAGGTTCTTACTGCAGCGTAATTCAAGAGAATGTAGTTTATTCGTACTTGCGGAAACGGCTGTGCCTAAAAAAAGTGCTCCATGAAGTTATTTTCAAGACATTTTAGTGCCACTTGCCAGTACAAACTGCACCAAAGAATGAATTTTGGTAGTTGGCTGATCGACAGAGTTTTTAGGAAAGATGTCATTTTTTTCTTAAACTAATACATGGCTTAGGTACTATAGCACGTTTCACTAGCTTTGCCCAACTTCAAAATGCTATATCTCAACGAATATATAACACATAAAAGTGAAATTTTGTGTGTGAATTTGAAATGGTATAGACCCTATGAATTAAATTTTTCTTAAAAATGCGGCCATTGGTTTCAATTTTCGTTTCTTTGCGATATAATATTAAAATCCTACTTGCCAACACACATCACACACACACATATTGAAATGTCTACAGTAAATTATACGGCCTCATTTGCACATGATTGGTTTATCAGACAATTTAGCGTGAAATTGCACTTCTTCAACATAAAACAGTTTATATCCGGTGTTACGCACACATTGTCAATCAAAGGTGTGTCTACAAAAAGTATTGTGTGGTTAAGTAGGAAAAATGAGTCTGCGAGTACATTTTATGACATTACAGCAAATCACAAATAGGATTTTTAAGTATTTCTGCAATGCTACTCGAGGAAAACTATATCATTCTATTTCAAACCCACAAAAGAGGACTATTCATGCCTTGGATAAGCAAACGATATGTGCAATATGTTTCACAATAATGAGGCAGTGACTTTAAGGAAATTGAAAATTTGGTTAAGAAAGAATAATGACATTGATATTTCCAAATCTACGCTATGGAGGACTATTGGGAGTTTGGGATTCACTTTTAGAAAATATGTTGGTGGTAGAAACCTTATTAGAATGGGCTAAAATTAAGAAACAGGTAGCAACAGAAAATAGAACGTTCAAATTAAAAGATGTTGAAATACTTACAAAAGCCGCCATCTCCAATATAGCCAGGGATTATTGGAAGAAATGTGAGAACCATGTGTTACAAGAGGAAGAGGAATATTGGACGATGGTTTGTCCTTCATTCAGCCGAGATTGATTATCAATTTCTCAGAGACATCTGATTATGATTCTGATGAAGTTTAATTTCTTTAAAGATGACCTTACCGTTATTTACAAGCAACGTTCCATTATGATATTTATGAACCGCAAAGTGGTGATACCTATTGAAATAATTAGATCAATGAAGGTCCAGTTTGGTAACGCACTAAACGTCAATGACAAACAATGTCACGAGTATCTCGCATGCAGATCATTTAAGAAATCATCTTCAACAGGTATTCATATGCAAACGTGATAGCCACATTATTGTAATAGTAGACACGCCTATGCCTAATCAATTCACAGAATCTGTGACTGAAGTGGTAAAATTGCTTTTCTCGATACACAATAATTAGTATGCCGACAAAGATCAAAGGATTTCATTCGTTTATGGGAACTAGACAAGATGCACAGATATAAAGTATATATTTGTTGGGTCTAACCCAATATAACATCGTATGCAAAAAATGGCATTAATACGTTGGACGGTTAATCAGATAATTACATTTGTTTGAGGGCAAAGCTAGTGAAACGTGCTTTAATTAATTAGCAAACTAGTGTACACGGTTAGTTCTAATCAAACCTTACTTACTTAGTCGTTCCCCTTCTACCGTGAGGTGTAGAGGTCTAATCAAACCTAACAGCCTAAATAAAGGGTGCTTACTTCCGAAAGTCCCGTCTTATGAACGAGAGATTGTTACAGCAACCGTCGTATTATTGTCGAGAGATAAATTAGAGCTACCGCTGTCCAATTGTCGAGAGATATGTTAGAGCTCCCGCTGTCCAATTGTCGAGAGATATGTTACAACCAAGGTTGCCACTCAAGTTCTAGAGATAAACCCAGATTTTCTTCTTAAAAAAAACCCCCAGAAATACCCAGATTATTTTATGCCTCAAATACACGGGATAGACGATGCTTACACAATCTTTTAGTGCAACTTTAGCATAAATAAGCCGTGTGCTAAATTTTTATTTATTTCTTCATTTTTATTTTACTTTTATTACAAAAAATTCACAATTATATAAAACACCCCAATAAATGAACTCTTGAAAATGAGATATTTTAACAGTAACATACTTACAGTAGTTACATTAACAAAATGTTCCTCAAATTACTTACTTACTTAGTCGTTCCCCTTCTACCGTGAGGTGTAGAGGTTTGGAAGAGAGAGCGCCAGACTATCCTATCGGCTGTCTTCCTCTTGGCCTGGTTCCATTCTAGTCCTCGGTCCTTCAAAGACTGTCTAACGTTGTCCTCCCAGCGGACTCTGGGTCGTCCTGGGGGGTCTGGATCCTTGGCTCTTTGTTTCCCATGCTTGTCGTGGTAGCCGGTCTTCTCCCATTCTGCAGACATGGCCAAACCATCTTAGTTGGGACTGTTCTACTTGGGTCTGCAGGGGGTGGGATTTAAGGCCTTGACGTATCGTCTGGTTGCGTACCATGTCTCTTCTTGTTACTTCAACCACCTTCCTCAGATACCTCATTTCTGAGGTTTGGATCTGGCTTTTGTGGGTTAAATATACAATTTTAGCTGTAACTTGTTACTGATGAAAATTGTCACTTGTCAGCGACTCGGCATCCATGTTGAGAACTTCTCCTTTGGCAAGATCATATGCATGAATTGACAAGGTGGAATCTTGATTGTGGAGTTCCAAAATCTTTGCATATCTCTGCCGATAACGTCCTTCGCGCACATCTTCAACCACGCTTTTACTAGGATTAAACTTAACAAACTCCACCTTTGGCAACTGCTTGCTTGGCTAGTATTCGATTGGATTGTTTCACGCAAAAACTTATTGGTTCATTTAGTTTTAACTAAGTTAACATTCTAAAACACTCTTTCGATGCATGCTGAGGAGTGAGGTAGTGCCATAAGCGCGCACACGAGGTCAGCCAAAACATCAAATTTCTTCTGGTTATTAGCATCTGCTATTTGTTGCAGTCCCAGCCAGAATGCGGGCGGATCCTCATCCACCAGATTTTCCAAGATCTTTTAAAACTAAAAATAATAGTTTAAAACACATCACAAAAATGACTGAGTATTGTAGATGACAGCCATTAACAGAATAACAGGAAATAGACAGCTGATGTAAACGAGCAAAAAAACAACGTCATTGTAAAAGAGAGAGAAGAGAAAATTAGTAAGAAAATCGATGTCAATCGTCTTACCTCCCTTTTTGAAAATTCAGAATCATTAAACAAAAGTTAACATGATTCAAAATCGAGTGTGTCCAACATGAGCTTGAATGCATTCACTGCACCTTTGCCTCATTGATAAGACAAGAGTTCTTAGAGTCATTTGTGAGATCGCTTGCCACTCCTGCTTCATGGAGAGGAACAACTGATTGAGGTCAGTAGCAGGTGGATGATTTTCTCTAAGTCTACATCCTAGAACCTCCCATACATGTTCTATCGGACTGAGATCAGGAGAGTAAGCTGGCCAGTCAAGCGGGTGACATGTTGCTGTTGTAGGAAGTCGTTCACGACCCCAGCTCTATGGGGTCGGGCATTGTCGTCCTGCAGGATAGAATCAGGTCCTAGAGCCTGAAGTGCCTTAAGAGCAAGCGGCTGTAAGATGTCATTTCTGTAGGCCAAACTATTCAACGTACCATGCACTCGATACAAGGGTGTTCTGGAGGTCACACTAATTCCGCCCCACACCATTACTGATCCACCGCCATAGCGATCATGTTCAAGGACGTTGGCATCATGATAGCGTTCTCTTGGGCGCCTCCAGACACGATTTCTGCCATCTGTGAATGATCTGGTGAAACGGGATTCATCTGTGAACAGAACTCTGCTCCATTGATACCTTGTCCAGGTCACATGACGCCAAGCCCAAGCTAGACGAGCTGCGCGATGAGCTGGAGCCAAGACAGGCCGGATGACGTCCTGGCCTGCGTTGTTCTGCGACACTGCCGGTTGCATTATAACGATCACGCAGAGTTTGTATGACAGAGTGGGCAACTCCTAATCTCCTAGCAACTTCTCGCAGCCCTACATCATCCTGCAGCCATGCCATCGCTCTCCATCTGTCAACATTGGTCAAGAACCTTCGCTGAGCCATGGCTAAAATGGTAAATGTTACAAACATACCAATTGCCCGTTCCTTCCGAAAAGTGGGTGACATGTGTTCACTATAGTCACGACTTGCACGTGAAAAGCAAATTTCAGCAATGTTATCAACAGGTTTTGCCATAGGAAGCATTTTCAAACATGCATTATTTCCCTTTCCACCACGTACATTTGATTGACCTTGGAGGTACACACACGTAACAGACACAGATTTGATTTATTAAACATTGTTTAAGCATGCAACAAAATGCAGCAACATTTTTTTGACTGAGTGTTCAGTTTAAAAAAAAAAACAGCTTAGCTGAAATGACCTAAAAATTGAAAGTGGCCTTTAATTTTTTTTTAGCAGTATATATAATTTAAATATAATGTATAATGCTCAGTACACAGAATATACATACCTTGTAAATACCAATTGTCAAATCTACCCAGATTAATGCAGATTGTGGGGGGGAAAATACCCAGATACCCAGACGGAAGCCAAAAAAACCCAGATCTAGTAAAAAATACCCAGCTGTGGCAACACTGGTTACAACTACACATAAGGAAGGGAAACCCGAGGCCTGTAAACAGGGAAATAACAGAAGTGATTGCGTCATTAATGGGCTAAACTGCCCATGATGGACTTCCGGTGTCGTGTACTGCATTTCGCACTAGTGCCCTAGATTCTATAGAGAGTTACGTCAACTATGTCAGAATCGAAAACGAGGCTGAACGACGTAGATGCCATTTTCGGCTGGACAATACCAGGGCTAGTGGCGAGAATAGGCATCGAATAAGATTATTTTTTTTAAATTAATGAAGAAAAATATCCCGTTCAACCTCTGATGGGTTATAATTAGGATATATATTGTTTTCAATTCCAAATAATATGAACAACTGCCGATATGAGAAAGTGGCATCACATTTGTCAAATCATTGTAAATAGGGACAATCAAGAAGAAACTCTGAACAAGAATAATATTAAAATGGAGGGGTGTAAAGGCCTGGTGGTTCAGCAATTTACCCTCGTTTGCACATGTCAACAGTCGTGGAACCCAGCATGCACACACTTTTCTCATGTTCAGTCTGTTCTGTAAAATTCTATAAACTGTTCTTTCATTTAGTTTTACTCTACTAGCTATCTCCATGTAGCCTCGCTTTTACTGGGGTGTGAACCGCTGACTAAAGGATGTTGATTGTGTCGTAGTGACAACGGTCCAACACGGGCGATGCTATTTGGACTTGACAATAATAACGCGAATGTTTCTTTCTTGGAACGTGAAGGAAGGACTTCAATAACAAGCAGGCACGTCAACGAGTGCCAATGTGTATAGGGACGAACTCGTTAGGTTTACTGACATCATAATTTATTTCGGACGAAATACGTTGACGACAACAGGTTACAGTACTTCAACATGGATTCCACAGTAAACGTACATGTAGCATATATATAGGCATGGTACAGGCATCATAATAACTTCCTCACATAAGATCAGGGTTTGACCTTGCGTCAATGTCATGACCGTTAGGACTATTCAACCATAAAATCTTGGAATGAATATATTGATTCTGTCCTACAATTCTGGTCGGGTACTTTAGTAGCTTGGTACCCCTGACATGGCAGATCCATACATGCTTGCATATAATATAAACAACGAAGGTTATGTCCTAGTGCTTGGCTAACCTCTCTTCGTCGCCGTGACTCGTGCGACGGCAATCCACATAATATTACAATCCAATAAACCGTGAAGGATGAAGCCTTGAATCCTTTATAATATTAAAATGCTTTCAGTGAAAGTCCCCGTTGATCCATTATAACACCCCTTTGCAGAAAGGTGCTAGCTAGATGCCAACGAAGGATGGTGACACGAAAGTTCAAGTAAACAATTCACTTCTTACCAAAACTGGTTCGGACTTACGTGTAGTGTAAGCCGACAATGGCTTCTACCAAGAAGTCATTGTACCAGAAGAATACCTAACCCAACACACTGGGTATATATAGGAATATAGGCAACAGACTCAATGTCTGGCTTGAGATGCTGGCTTTCATTTTTTTAACCTCTGACGTCATCTGCCTTGCTTGGACACAAGCGCGCACGAATTCCTCTACACCAAATTGTGCATATTCGTGCGTGACAGAAGACATTTATAAAAAACAAACATCAACATAAGTTGGTGTGTACTCACTCAACCGGAGTAGAACCTGATGACTACCCGTGAGTGTTTAGAATACAATAAAGGAGGCATCAGCTTCCTTCACACCGTCCGCAAAAAATTTAATTCTATTAAATTTTTTTCTTTAATTAACGCGGAGAGGTGAAACAAGCTTACAAATATGTATTATATACTAATAATACTAATAATGCAAGAGAGGCATATTAATCAATAAGAGGAGAGTGAACGAACAAAATCAAATTCAACTCAACTCAACAACAAATATGCATAAAAGCATATCATCACAATTGACCAACTTTGGAACAATGTGGAAGAGATGAAAGAAAATCAAAGCATAAAGGATGATTAATTGAACCCAAATGCAATAAGAAATAAAGAGATATGGTAATACATGAATTTAAAGGAAAAGATGAAAATGCATAAAAATTAAAAAATGAGAAGTGATGTCGTAGATTTTAGATAGGAGAATTAAGACTAGGTTTGGTCCCTTCTGAATAGGTTTGAATAGGTGATAGACTCAGTGAGAGTTAGTGAAAGGTAATAGAATTTCCACACACGTGAGATGATAGATTTTGATATAGTGGCTGTCTCTGAAAGCGAAAAGAATTCTTCTCTCTCTCACCTATCTTCTACAACAGTTGTTACAGCGTCAGACAGACTACACCAATATACATATTACGTATATTTCTATCACTCACAGGCACGCACATACACGTGATGACAGGTAAACACACAGACGTGGGAAAACTATAACAATGATATATATATATATCTAGAACGAGCTGACCAAACACTATTATTAAGTTCAAGAGCGATTTTAATATCAGGAAAAAATCGGCTCACAACATCAAAGAAAGTACATCAAGGAGAATACATATACACATCGTCATAAAAATTCCAGGAAATGTTGCAAGGATGGTAGCCCCCTTATAGTGTTAACTCTAGGTTTAGCCCAGCCCCGTTAAGAGAACAGTTGATGGCGCCCGAGTCACAGATACATAGGGTTTGAGTCTAAGAGTTTTCTTTGTTTTATCTCGTAATTATATGCACAGAGTTTGAAAAAAATCTGATTTAACCTAAGACAAAAACACAAGAACTCTAGCCTTAGCAACAACTTATGCAGATTGAAAAAAAAAATAGGACAGCAACAGGGTGTCAAAGATATAATAGTGAAAATATCACTCAAACCAGCGTACACTCATTCATTCCGCCATGGCCTCTCATACAGGTACTCACGACTTTGCTCGCTGCCTCTTGGAACACACTGATTTTAGATTTTCACACAGACTCAAAAAATGCAGTCTTCTGCCAAGAAGTCCCCAGTTCCAAAAGACGTATTTAACTCGGAGTCTCCGGGAACGACTACTTGGGTGTGCAAATTTGTTCAAATGTCTGATTAAGTCACCTAACAATTATTCCAGGCACGGGAGTTAGCAGAGCACAGTGTCAATAGCGTAGGTTTCTAGAAATGATGAATGTCAGGTCGGTGCCTTCCCTCAGTATAGGATTCACTTTAGTCACACCACAGATTTGTCCACAAAAAATATATATATATATATAGTCGGGAAATGTTAGTTAATACTTGAAGTATTTCGCGCCACCAGGCAGAAAAATTACGTAGAGTTTTTCTAGAAGAAATTAAGATCTGGCTCCAAGGTCCAGTATTTATCATTACAGTCTTTGAAAACCCGTTATTGGGATATAGTATTTCTGGCTAACTCGAGTTGCATATGCACTGTTTAGACCAGTGGTACTGAAGAAACCCACGTGGTTCAAAATAAGGACTGTCTATTTCTTCACAAGTATGGAAACTACTACTAGGTGCTGGTAAAGTTAGGGTCACCCCAAAACTTTCACTGTGTGGAGGAAAAATAATACATATAATATAATAAACAGAATCTGTACTGGTTATAACTTACATTTAAACTTGCAAGCAGAGAGCTTTGCTTATCATTTAAACTTCCCGTGACGTAAGTTATATTTAAAAATCAGCAATCCTCATGAATTAGGAACACGTGCGTATTCCGTCACCATTCATGAGGCTCGATTTTAGAGTTTATACGTTAGTTTAGAAAAATACACTCGACTGAGTATTAGCAGTTAAATTAAATTCATAAATAGCTACAATTGCCGTTATAAGCTAGAAATTTAATTTTATTCTGCTTTCCACTGAATGCTTCCCTAGAAAATACAATAGCCTACCACTTTATTTCTCTTCTGCGCTAAAGAAATAGATTAAAATGAATTAAGCGATTTAACACTTTAACACTCACAAAATCTATATATCTATCATATTAATTACCTCAACCACAGAATTACAGGTAGTCGCACAACTTAAGAATAAAATGCTGAAAGTATTTCTGGAAGTCTAGAAGTTCGACAAATTGCCGAAACAAACTGAGATCTTCGCTAACAGCTATTCTGTTTACGAGCAACCTATCTACTGTGAGTCTATGAGCGAGAATGAAATTAAAGTTTCAAACTCGGGCCAATATCTTAAAATCAGACAAAGGGCCCTAATCTTATTTCGCCAAGCGAAATAGTCTCCCCTGTCCGTATAACACCTTCGTCCGCTTATCGCGTGACGTAACAGCCATCAGTGGCCGAGGGCTTGCATGAGTTGCAAATCTCAGACCACCGTCTGCAGTGCGGAGTGGATTTTCACGCTAAGCCGGGTTTTTCCTGACGAAAAACCTCATGCGTTTACTGAAATGCAGACTCTCTGTCTACTTTCCATGTCCCTCGGGTGAATTTTCACGCCCCAGGCCAGAGACCCTCAGACGAATGTCTAGCGAATGCTGTAAATTCACGCCTATCATCCGACCAGCGCGACTGACATGTACGCAATACCACCCAGGTGCGATTCTCAGTTTTAGAGAAAGGAAAACAGGTAAAGTTTGCGAATTATATGAAAATAATATTCGCAAAACGAATGGATGAAAAAATATACAGGAAAAAGGAAATACAGAGATAATAAAAGAGAGAATTCGGGTGAAAGAATAGGAAGAAGATGTAGGAAATTAAATGAATATAAACCCTACGTGACAGAGCCTCCCCCCTTTAAGATATGGAAGCACTCCATGTCTACGTTATGGAGTTTAATTTCCTATAACCGTAGCTTCGGGGTGTCTGTCTTCTTCCCTCTCCTCTTCCCCCTCCATCTCTGTCCAATTCCTACTCAAGTCCACTCCTCAAAGTTTCCTTCCCCTGGAATGTCTCATATGCGCGCTTGAAAGAGCGTCGCCGCTTCTGACATTTTTGAAAGATTTCCTGTGATAGCGGTGGAATATCCCTGCCACTATCGTCATCTTCGTCAGTTTTGGCGATCGTCAGGAGATGGTCGGAGGTTGGCACTGGTTTTTCCAAGTATCTCTTTAAGAGATTTAAATGGAAAACCTTCTCCTTTCCTTCAATAGAGATCTGGTAGTTAGCCTTAGAAATCTTTTTCAGGACGGTAAACGGCCCTTGCCATCCGATCTTCAGTTGGTTGTTCTCGGTAGGGAGCAACACCAAAACTTTCTCTCCTGCTTCCAGTTCTCTCTCTTCCGCGACTTTCCTGTATCGGTTAGCGTGCTTGGTGCGTGCTCGCTTAAAGTTAGTCGTTGCTAGGTCCCACCCTAGTTTCAACCGTTCCTTTAAAACCGACACATATTTACTGGCTGAGACAACTGTTTCATCAGCCTTCTCGTCTGTCAGAGACTGAAGTAAGGCTTCAAGCGGGCCCTTAATGGGTCTGCCGAATAAGAGTGTAGCTGGCGGAAATCCTGTGCAAGTATGAGGAGATTCTCTGTAGTCAAATAATGCTGCAGGAATACAGAGATCCCAATCTTCAGGTTTCACTTGTGCCAGCTTACTTAGCATCATGGTGAGGTTTCCATTAGCACGTTCCACGAGCCCATTTCCGGCCGGAGTATATGGCTTAGTGTGGATGTGCTGGGTCCTCAAGATCTTAACGATCTCATCCATCAACAGGTTTCGGTATGGAGATCCATTATCCGTCAACACTTGCTGAGGGAATCCCAACCGAGTGAAAATCTGCACGAGGGCTTCTGCGACATGCTTGGCATCTGCGCATGTTAGCGGGATAGCTTCTGCCCATAAAGTGCATGTATCGACTAAGGTCAGGATAAACCTGTTCCTTCTTTTAGTCCTTTCGAAAGGCCCTAAAATGTCGATCACTACCCGTTCGAATGGTGTTCCCATTATTGGCATTTCACCCATGTGGACTGGGGGTGCCCGTTGCTTGGGTGGCACACGTTGGCACTGGGCACAGGATTTGACATATCTGATAATATCAGTATTTACTCCTGGCCACCAATAATGAGTGGTTATACGTTGGTTTGTGGCGTTCTGTCCCATATGTCCGCTAAAGGGAAGAGAGTGCCCCATTTCTAGGATTTGGCTTCTGTACTGTTTCGGTACTAGGAGCTGGTTGTAACCTTGGTCAGGCTTGCCCGTTCTCCGATAAAGTACGCCATCCTCAGAAAAAATGTCCCCGTGCTGTTTGGGTTCCTTAGCCATGGGCAGTTTCCTAAAGCAGGGTGCCAAAGTAGGGTCCTTGTATTGCGCTTCTTTAAGTTCCATAGGTAACAAATTTGGCGCAGGCTCCCGTTCCTTCTTGGTTTGCCCTCTTGTAGTTACTGCTGCCACAATCGGCTCTTCCGGTTTCCCAATACACACGTATCTCCCGCCAAGTATGACTGG
Source organism: Oreohelix idahoensis (assembly GCA_024509875.1). Lineage (NCBI taxonomy): Eukaryota > Metazoa > Mollusca > Gastropoda > Stylommatophora > Oreohelicidae > Oreohelix > Oreohelix idahoensis. The sequence continues at coordinate 79,880 of JAMPIV010001082.1, forward strand.
GTAGATGGGATCATCCATAACAGCCGCTTTGATCACCCCTCTGACAAAGTCAGAGTGTATCTCCACCAATGCGATGGGAAGCGCTGTAGGTGCATCACTCTTACGAACTCCACAAAGTTTGACGGTCTCTCCTGTCTCTTGACCGGGTTTAACCAGCTTTCTGGCAACAATGCAATCATAAGAAAGCCCCGTGTCAAATAAGCAAGAAGTTTGAGAACCGTTCAAAGTAACAGTACCTCGCGTTGAGGGTCTATCCCCAACAGGTTGGGAATCACTGTCAACAATTCCGCCTTGCGAGACTGTCAATAAGCATCCGATGCGTTTTGGCTCGGTGTGCTCGGTCTGATCATATGTCCCGTGCTCGGGGGTTCTCCCTTTGCCACCTTGTCCTTTCTGGCTACGCTGCCATGTAGGGCGGTCGGGTTGATCAGACTGTTTGGGGTGGTTGGGGTACTTGTTCTTGTAGAACTTGGATTTTTCAGGAGGGGGGTTTTGAGGTCCAGTTTCTCTGTGGTTATCTAGGTTAGAAGCCTGAGAAGATTGCTCAAGGTTATGTTTTCGAAAATGCTCCTCTGTCGGTTTCCGCTTTGTGGCCGGTAGTTCAGCCAGCGCATTGTGATAACGCTCAGACTTTTCCAAAATGTCTTCAAGTTTTTCTGCCCCCTGCTCAGCGAGAAATCTCCGGGTATCAGCAGACAAAGTGTTCTTTATTTGTTCAGTTAGAACAAGTTCCTCAAGACCTTCATAGGTAGAGGGGAGCTGCGAAAGCTCAAGGCACTTTGTTAGATATCCCTTAAGACGAGATGAGAACTGGTGAAAAGTTTCAGAATTCTCTTTCCGGCTGTTGCGAAACAGTTGCAAAAACTTGCGAGCGTTCATTTCAAAGCGCTCCAGTAACGCTTTCTTCAACACATCGTAGTCGTCTTGTTGGCTACTTTCCAGCTTAGAATAAACATCATAAGCAGAACCTTTTAGGGCCTGGGAAAGTTTCATATTCCAACGCGACCTCTCTAACCCGTACAGAGTTGCAATTTTCTCAAATTTTTCTAACCATGTGTCAATCTTCTCATTTGGACAAGGAAAAGATTCAAGAGTGAAAGACATAGCATTTAGTTGAAGAGATTGAGTGTTAGCAGGGTCAGTTAAGGAAGAATGAGGAGAAGACTCTCCATTGCTGGAGGTAGAGGCAGCCCCACGCCTTTGGAATTCCAGAGTTTTAAGAGCTAACTCATGCTGTCTCTCTTCTCTCTCCTTCTCATGCTGTCTCTCCTTCTCTCTTTCCTCATGCTGCATCCTGCGAATTTCCATTTCCTCATCCATTTTCTTCTGCTGTAAAAGACGGTCTTCCCTTTCCCTCTCTCTAGCTTCTGCTTCTTTCCTCTTGAGTTCTTCTTTTTCCTCTTTAGCTTCAGCTGCTTTCCTCTCCGCATCATATCTCTCAAGTTCGTCTCTGACAAAAGCTTTCGCTTCCTCTCCTTCCAGTCCCTCCTCTCTCGCTTCGTCCCTGAGGAGTTGTCTAAGCTTTGCCCTCTCGGCCATATTATGTCAGTGACTGAGACTGTTGGAGAAAGAAAATAGGAAAAAGAATAACCTGGTTCCTACCACTTACGAGAAAAAAATTACCAAAAAAATCAAAAGATGATATATTTAACCCTGGGATACCTCCTCCAAAATAAAATCTAACTATCGCTGCTATTACTCGGCAATAAAGCACTCAATGCAAAACACGACTACGCCAAATAAATGGTAGTTAAGATTACACTGAAAAATAAGTTGCTACAGTGGAAAAGCAAAAGAATATTGCAAAAATTAAAGAGAAAAATAATCCCTTAATTTTTTAAAAAATCCACTATAAGCTCGCCCCTGAAGTCAGATCGGGTAAGGGAGGGAATTAATCTGGACAAAAAGTCCGAAACACACTCCTTAACTTAGTTCAAACGCCGTTCTGCCTCAGTACCCAGTGAATGTTATACACTCACCACTTTACCAGCATTTAGTATTACAATCAGCAGTTAACATATATCCCGACAAAATCAACCTGTAACCAAAATGTATATTATTCAAAGATGCTGTGGAAAAAAAAAACTTATTAGTTTGTGTGGTCAGCACGCCCGTAAACAGATCGCTAGTCTAGGGGGTAATATTTTTTTAAAAGATACACAGTCACAAGACATCACACTCTTACTCTATATCAGAATACAGAATCTTAAGTTCAAAATCCAGATAGACGAGTCCACATTTGTCGTACTCATCTTCCTATTCTAAGTTCAAAAATCCTACGGACGAGAACCCATTTGTCGTAGATTTTAGATAGGAGAATTAAGACTAGGTTTGGTCCCTTCTGAATAGGTTTGAATAGGTGATAGACTCAGTGAGAGTTAGTGAAAGGTAATAGAATTTCCACACACGTGAGATGATAGATTTTGATATAGTGGCTGTCTCTGAAAGCGAAAAGAATTCTTCTCTCTCTCACCTATCTTCTACAACAGTTGTTACAGCGTCAGACAGACTACACCAATATACATATTACGTATATTTCTATCACTCACAGGCACGCACATACACGTGATGACAGGTAAACACACAGACGTGGGAAAACTATAACAATGATATATATATATATATCTAGAACGAGCTGACCAAACACTATTATTAAGTTCAAGAGCGATTTTAATATCAGGAAAAAATCGGCTCACAACATCAAAGAAAGTACATCAAGGAGAATACATATACACATCGTCATAAAAATTCCAGGAAATGTTGCAAGGATGGTAGCCCCCTTATAGTGTTAACTCTAGGTTTAGCCCAGCCCCGTTAAGAGAACAGTTGATGGCGCCCGAGTCACAGATACATAGGGTTTGAGTCTAAGAGTTTTCTTTGTTTTATCTCGTAATTATATGCACAGAGTTTGAAAAAAAATCTGATTTAACCTAAGACAAAAACACAAGAACTCTAGCCTTAGCAACAACTTATGCAGATTGAAAAAAAAAAAATAGGACAGCAACAGGGTGTCAAAGATATAATAGTGAAAATATCACTCAAACCAGCGTACACTCATTCATTCCGCCATGGCCTCTCATACAGGTACTCACGACTTTGCTCGCTGCCTCTTGGAACACACTGATTTTAGATTTTCACACAGACTCAAAAAAAAAAAATGCAGTCTTCTGCCAAGAAGTCCCCAGTTCCAAAAGACGTATTTAACTCGGAGTCTCCGGGAACGACTACTTGGGTGTGCAAATTTGTTCAAATGTCTGATTAAGTCACCTAACAATTATTCCAGGCGCGGGAGTTAGCAGAGCACAGTGTCAATAGCGTAGGTTTCTAGAAATGATGAATGTCAGGTCGGTGCCTTCCCTCAGTATAGGATTCACTTTAGTCACACCACAGATTTGTCCACAAATATATATATATATATATATATATATATATATATATATATATATATATATATATATATATATATATATATATATATATATATATATATATATATATATATATATATATATAGTCGGGAAATGTTAGTTAATACTTGAAGTATTTCGCGCCACCAGGCAGAAAAATTACGTAGAGTTTTTCTAGAAGAAATTAAGATCTGGCTCCAAGGTCCAGTATTTATCATTACAGTCTTTGAAAACCCGTTATTGGGATATAGTATTTCTGGCTAACTCGGGTTGCATATGCACTGTTTAGACCAGTGGTACTTGAAGAAACCCACGTGGTTCAAAATAAGGACTGTCTATTTCTTCACAAGTATGGAAACTACTACTAGGTGCTGGTAAAGTTAGGGTCACCCCAAAACTTTCACTGTGTGGAGGAAAAATAATACATATAATATAATAAACAGAATCTGTACTGGTTATAACTTACATTTAAACTTGCAAGCAGAGAGCTTTGCTTATCATTTAAACTTCCCGTGACGTAAGTTATATTTAAAAATCAGCAATCCTCATGAATTAGGAACACGTGCGTATTCCGTCACCATTCATGAGGCTCGATTTTAGAGTTTATACGTTAGTTTAGAAAAATACACTCGACTGAGTATTAGCAGTTAAATTAAATTCATAAATAGCTACAATTGCCGTTATAAGCTAGAAATTTAATTTTATTCCGCTTTCCACTGAATGCTTCCCTAGAAAATACAATAGCCTACCACTTTATTTCTCTTCTGCGCTAAAGAAATAGATTAAAATGAATTAAGCGATTTAACACTTTAACACTCACAAAATCTATATATCTATCATATTAATTACCTCAACCACAGAATTACAGGTAGTCGCACAACTTAAGAATAAAATGCTGAAAGTATTTCTGGAAGTCTAGAAGTTCGACAAATTGCCGAAACAAACTGAGATCTTCGCTAACAGCTATTCTGTTTACGAGCAACCTATCTACTGTGAGTCTATGAGCGAGAATGAAATTAAAGTTTCAAACTCGGGCCAATATCTTAAAATCAGACAAAGGGCCCTAATCTTATTTCGCCAAGCGAAATAGTCTCCCCTGTCCGTATAACACCTTCGTCCGCTTATCGCGTGACGTAACAGCCATCAGTGGCCGAGGGCTTGCATGAGTTGCAAATCTCAGACCACCGTCTGCAGTGCGGAGTGGATTTTCACGCTAAGCCGGGTTTTTCCTGACGAAAAACCTCATGCGTTTACTGAAATGCAGACTCTCTGTCTACTTTCCATGTCCCTCGGGTGAATTTTCACGCCCCAGGCCAGAGACCCTCAGACGAATGTCTAGCGAATGCTGTAAATTCACGCCTATCATCCGACCAGCGCGACTGACATGTACGCAATACCACCCAGGTGCGATTCTCAGTTTTAGAGAAAGGAAAACAGGTAAAGTTTGCGAATTATATGAAAATAATATTCGCAAAACGAATGGATGAAAAAATATACAGGAAAAAGGAAATACAGAGATAATAAAAGAGAGAATTCGGGTGAAAGAATAGGAAGAAGATGTAGGAAATTAAATGAATATAAACCCTACGTGACAAGTGACAAAAATCAAAGAATATGAATACAACACTTGAAGTTATCAACACACTTAACCGTGTCTAAGGATGAGTAGTATCATTAAATAACTACCAATGACGTATCACTATCTAAAATGAGTGATAGTTACCCGCTGTAATCATTAGGATTACAATATTTATAGTTAATTATATTAAACTAATTAAACTAATTAAATATGTTCATTAATCACAATGTACTGAATAATGTTTCAGTTCATTACACTGCTACAAGTTCAATTAGTTCTTGAAGATTCTAAGTTAACTTCAAAACCAGTTCATAAACACGAAGATCCTTTAAAAGTTTGAGTATGTTGAAATACCATAGATTCCACAAAATATTTTTAAATAGTTCACGATATACTAATGTTTATCTAAATTCACAATGTATCTTTACGCAGATAATGTCATAAATACTAAAAGTTATGTGATCCTCACTGTTATATATATATAATTCACTGTTTTTTTTCTTTTTTCCGCTTCAAGCAATTCAACGGAATGTTACAACTTTATTCACTTGACTAAGTATGTACAAAAAAAATTGTCACTGATTCACAAAGTAAAGTTCAAAGAACGTCATGTTTACAAATGTGATGTAGTATGTGCAGAGGCATCCACATTTGTAGGGCGTACCAAGTCGCATGATTCACTCGGGCAGCGGGATAAAATGTCTTTGGTGTTTAATGCAGTAAGTGCTTTCTGATCAGTCTCTACAAAGAAATGTGATCCCAGAAGATAACGCTGGAGTTTAGTTATAGACCACACGAGAGACAAAAGTTCCTTATCGAGAACGGAGTACTTTTGTTCAGCCGACGTAAGTTTCCTTAAGACGAACAGTACTGGGTGCAAGGTGCCCGCATACTCCTGTAGTAACACGCTTCCAATACCGTAGGCAGAGGCGATTCTGCGCAAGATGAAAGGGAGGTTCGCATTAGGCAATTGTAACATAGGAGGTTTAGAAAAGAATGCCTTAATGGTGTCCAACGCGATTTGGTGTTCCTCCGACCACCGAATCACGTTAGCCGCGCCCTTTTTTAATAACGAAGAGAAAGGTGCAGTAATAGTGGACAGATGAGGTATGAACTTAGCGTAGAACTGAACAAGACCCAATAATGATCTCACTTGTTTCTTAGTTTTGGGAGTAGAAATGTTGAGGATTTTAGAGACATTACTGTCCTCAGTATATAACCGACCGTGACCAACGCGGTGACCTAAAAATGAAATTTCGTGAAAACCCACGAAAGCTTTAGAAGGCTTAGCCGTTAAATTACATGACCGTAAAGTGGACAGTAATGTTTTCAATCCAGTAATGTGTTCATCCCATGTGTCATTAAAGAGACAAATGTCGTCAATATATGTAATGACATCGGGACGATGAGACAGTACGCGACGCATCATGCGTACAAATGTAGCCGGTGCATTTACTAAACCGAATGGCATGAAATTATATTGGAATAACCCTCGTGGAGTAGAAAAAGCAGTAAGTGGCTTTGCCCTTTCGGTCAATGGGACTTGCCAATATCCCTTTGAGAGGTCAAGTTTAGTAAAGAAAGTAGAGTTAGACAGTTTACCCAATAAATCTTCTAACAATGGCAATGGTTCCGCGTCAAACTGGGTAAGTTTGTTCAACTTCCTATAACCCACACAGAGACGGATATTGTTATCTTTCTTTCTAATTATGACCATAGAACTAGAATAAGGTGATGTAGATGGTTCAATTATTTTTAACTTTTGCATCTCATCCAATTCCTTATCAACCTGAGAACGAAAGTGCAGAGGTATAGGATATGGACGGACTCGAATAGGTGTATCGTCAGTTAATAGAATGTCATGTTGAATAACTGACGTACGACCTGGGATGTCAGTGAGAACATCTTGAAAAGATCTAAGAACAGCGGAAACTTGCTGATGTTGATCCACCGACAGATCAGTAGAAATAGTAACGTCATTCCAACTTTCATTAGGATGGAGTGGTACCACAGGTAAAGGTACGTCATGAAAAGAAGATTCTTCTTCTTGAATGACGGATAAAGAAGAATAGTGTTGGATAGGTGGTGTAGGCTCATCGGTTGCCTGAAATACTGACTGAAGATAGTCAGGACGAGTGTAATATTCCTTCAACATGTTGATATGGAAAGTCTTATGCTTTCCCATGACATCGACAATATAATCAACATCGGAGATCCTAGATATTATTTTAAAAGGACCTCTCCAAGTAATAAGGAGACGATTGTCTTTGCAAGGCAATAAGACATATGCCTCATCGCCAGGAAGAAGTTGGCGGAGACGTCTATACCTGTTGGCAAAAAGTCGAGAATTTTCTTTAGCTTGTTCTGATGATGTGGTAGCTAATCTACACGCATCTATTATTCTTTCTCTTAAAGAAATCACGTACTCGTAAGAAGATTGAGTTTCATCAGTGATATTATCTTCAATAAGTAAGTCGTGTAGTAACGACATAGGACCGCGCGGTTGAACGCCAAAGACCAATTGAAAAGGAGAAAATCCGGTAGCCTCATTTTGTACTTCGCGATACGCAAAAAGCGCCGCGGGGAGGACTCTATCCCAATTTCTAGATTTGTGAGATTGACCCCAAGAATTGTTATATGGAGAAGAATGCTGAAATAGCTTCCCCTTATAAAAATTACAAGAATTGAAATTCTCGTTATTTCCCTTTTTGTAGTTTCTGTCATTACTTAAAGAGCGATGGCGTCTGCGATAATCCTGTTGTATTGCAAAAGCAACGGGAAATTCATCTTTAACCTGAGTATTCCCAAAATTCAAGTTTGGGTGTGCGGTACAGTATTGTACACAGGTTTGCTGCATTTCATTTATGTTTGAATGTTTATGTTCGTGCAAAAAAGCAAGAAAAGCTGGGTTAACCGAGGACAAAACTTTATCGCGTAATAATAAATCTCTCAATGCGTCAAAAGTTTTATCCGTCTTGGATAATTCGATCCATCTATCCAATGTAAGTGCTATTTGATCAATAAAATCGTTAAAATGTTTTCCCGTTTGTGGGAGCATAGATTTGAATTTTAAACGATATTCATTCTCTGTCATTTGATATTTAACAAGTAAAGCAGTTCTGAGAGCCTCATAGTTATTTTTATCAGCAGTAGTTGCAATATGATATACTGACATAGCTTCACCTGTAAGTAGTTCTGATAATTTTACACAGTATTGAGATTTTTCCACGTGATAGGCCTCGCATGTTGCCTCGAACCTATGTAGATAATGAATCACATCGTCCGATGGAGGATTAAATTTTGGAAATATTAAATGAAAATTTTTAATATTCCCTTGTTTAGACGAATTTTGGCCCTCCTGAGACTTTTGAGCAATAGCCTCCTGAGATAATCGAAAATGATTAAATTCTAATTCCTTCATTTCTTTTTCATGTTGAATTTGAAGTTGATATTTTCTTGTATTTTCTTCAGCTAACAATCTCCTTTCTTCTGTTTCTTTTTGTTTAATTTCTGCCTCCAATTGAAGTCTTTTGTTGTCTGCCTCCAATTGAAGTCTTTTGTTATCTGCCTCAATCTGAAGTTTCTTATGTTCCGCCTCACGCTGAAATCGTTTCTCATTCTCCTCAGACTCAAATTTCCTCTTCTTATCATTTTCTTCTGCTTCAAATCTCAAATTTTCTTGTTTCAGAAGTTCTAATTTCCTCTGTTCAGCTTCTATCTCTTGAGCCTTTTTGTATTCTGATAGTGCGAATGCTTTCGCCTCGTCAGGGGCCATCCCAACGGATTTTGCCTGCTTCATAAAATATTCAAGCGACGACATTTTGATTTACTCAAATAATTATCAGTTAATTTACTTTAAGTGTGTGTAATACGTTCTTGTCTAAGAACGGTTACTAATTATCACTTAAGTATACAAAATATTATTAATCAATTAAAATAATTTATACAATGAAATATTAAGAACAGACAAGAGCCATAGACAATAGCAACAACAATGACAAGACGAGATAATCAAAGACGAAGAAGACGATCGCAGAGGTCAACAAAATTAAAATGTGAAACTAAAATAGGATGTCGTAAAAATTTACGATGATAACTGCGATAAAAACTTACACAAGACAATTGACAAGACAGTGTAAAAACATATGTTTTGTAAAAAAACTCAACGAAAGTCAGGTTAGAAGGACAATAATCACATACAAGATACATCATAAAACCAAGGTACGAATAAAAATAACTATGAAAACAACGATTAAAACTTGACGGAACAGCTAAACAAATACTATTATAAGAGACAAATAGCGATCGGAACTACAGCAAGGTTTCTAGCCTTGAACCGGAATTATCGCTCAATTGAAACTTACAAATAAATCCTATAGAACATCTGACAAAGAGCCCGAATCAGCTTCGAGATGAACCTCGTTTGTCAGATCGACCTCCCTACCGCCCACAACAAACATGGAACATAAAACATGCATCACAAGAAATACTACAATGGACATATTAAAAAGCGGCTCAGCTAACATAAGACGGTGACAACGAACAGAGTAATACTCATCATTTTGTGATAAAATGCAATTTCCAGGATTGCAGAGTCTTGCACTCCGGCGCTGTATCACCGAGGAAGCTTACGTAGCACCTGGTAGAGTCCGCAAATGATAGAAGCAGTTGAGTCCTTCTTGACCTTGAGTAGCCGTTAGATTTTATAACCAGTCCAGGATGTTGTCGCCTTGAAATACTGCATTTTTCTTTTCAACCGAGTTGGATTGAGTTCGATTCCGTTACTGAAAAAATGGATATTTTCAGACCACACTGCGCCGCCATAATTGTAGCCTCGCTTTTACTGGGGTGTGAACCGCTGACTAAAGGATGTTGATTGTGTCGTAGTGACAACGGTCCAACACGGGCGATGCTATTTGGACTTGACAATAATAACGCGAATGTTTCTTTCTTGGAACGTGAAGGAAGGACTTCAATAACAAGCAGGCACGTCAACGAGTGCCAATGTGTATAGGGACGAACTCGTTAGGTTTACTGACATCATAATTTATTTCGGACGAAATACGTTGACGACAACAGGTTACAGTACTTCAACATGGATTCCACAGTAAACGTACATGTAGCATATATATAGGCATGGTACAGGCATCATAATAACTTCCTCACATAAGATCAGGGTTTGACCTTGCGTCAATGTCATGACCGTTAGGACTATTCAACCATAAAATCTTGGAATGAATATATTGATTCTGTCCTACAATTCTGGTCGGGTACTTTAGTAGCTTGGTACCCCTGACATGGCAGATCCATACATGCTTGCATATAATATAAACAACGAAGGTTATGTCCTAGTGCTTGGCTAACCTCTCTTCGTCGCCGTGACTCGTGCGACGGCAATCCACATAATATTACAATCCAATAAACCGTGAAGGATGAAGCCTTGAATCCTTTATAATATTAAAATGCTTTCAGTGAAAGTCCCCGTTGATCCATTATAACACCCCTTTGCAGAAAGGTGCTAGCTAGATGCCAACGAAGGATGGTGACACGAAAGTTCAAGTAAACAATTCACTTCTTACCAAAACTGGTTCGGACTTACGTGTAGTGTAAGCCGACAATGGCTTCTACCAAGAAGTCATTGTACCAGAAGAATACCTAACCCAACACACTGGGTATATATAGGAATATAGGCAACAGACTCAATGTCTGGCTTGAGATGCTGGCTTTCATTTTTTTTAACCTCTGACGTCATCTGCCTTGCTTGGACACAAGCGCGCACGAATTCCCCTACACCAAATTGTGCATATTCGTGCGTGACAGAAGACATTTATAAAAAACAAACATCAACATAAGTTGTGTGTACTCACTCAACCGGAGTAGAACCTGATGACTACCCGTGAGTGTTTAGAATACAATAAAGGAGGCATCACTCCACAATTGTCATTTTTCGATCCTGGTCAATGATTTTCTTCACTCTTGTTGCATTTTTATCGTTGCACTCTGAGGCTGGTCTACCAGATCTTGGTAGATCAGCAACATTTGAGCGGCCGCACTTAAACTGTTGACACCAGTTTTTTTTACCGAAGTATATGAAGGACAAGAATCACGAAACACTGGTTCCATCTCCCTGTGTATTTCTGTAGGTGTTTTTCCCTGAAACATCAGAAACATCACAGCTCTGGCTGGCCTCCTTCTTTTCCATTGTTTTGTCAAATCTTTGGAGCAGCAGATCCGGTCAGTAGGGTACATTGCGTCGTTTACCGTAGCGGGAAAACCAATTGAAGAAACAAACGCGTACTTTACACATTCAGTGCAAATATGATGAACTTTAAATGTGCCAAGTTTCATCTTCCTCCTGTGACTCCTTCATGGTCAGGCCCAAGACTTATGTCAATCCCCTTGTATGTTATAATCATTTGTACTCCAGTAATGCCTTAGATTGGTAGAGTTATTCCCAATAGAGATATATGTCCCAGGTTTGCTTTGTTGTTCTTTCATAAGCTTAGCTGATTACGGTGGAAGTCTGAAACATTGAGAACTAGCTTCGTGAGCTACTTGCATGTGTGTATTTTTTTTTTTTTTTTTTTTTTTTGTCTTTTGTAAATTTTCAAAACAGAGCATTGTGATAATGAACTGAAGTGTTTGCTAGTTCTTGTTCGGACTTAATAAACATGATTCTGAATAGCTGATGTGTATAGATGACTACATCAGAATTATATAAATGCGGTCAGCACTGAAGTTTGTTATGTTTAACTAGTTGTTGGAGCAAAAGAGAATGCATGTAATGTCAATAAATGTTAGAATAAAAATAAGAAGTATAATTACAACAACAACAACAAAAATGCGCCTTAATATAACCGACTAGGTTGAACGGGACGCACCTCGCCAAAACGTTATTAAAAATAAAAAACAATAAAAATGATGATCAAGTTTTAGTTGATATCTCACTTTTTAAAAAAAATAGAGCCAGGGACATTATAAAGACCTACAAATATATTTCAGACGTGTCCACATCTCTAAACAAACCCTAGACTTCTTGGAAGGGGAATATGAAGTGGAGGATGGTAAAGGTCATGAGAGAAGTACTTATCTGGCAGAAAATAAAGTGGAGACATACTTGGTTGTTCCTGTGGAGAGACGACAGGTAAGGAAAAAGGGTTATTTTCTTGTATAGTTCCATAACAAGTTAGAAACAGTGAAAACTCAAAACCGAGGGGATTGGAAAAGTCAACAAACAATGTTGTAATGGTCCTGTAGCAGATACTGTATTAGGGGAGTAAAGTGTTGGAGATTCACCATACTAGGTCCAGCTTTATGAGGCTAAGTGACCAGTTCTGTTCCTTATGCCTTTACTTTTCCTAACTCAAAAGCAGTGTCAGGTGCCCATTTACAGCTGGGTAGACGCCTTTAGGCGTAACGGAACAACGGATAATTTCTTGTTGCCCTAAGACGCCGCAAGGCGTAATGGCCACTGACTGCTTGGTCGGTCCTTGGCTAAGGACGGAAGAAGAAGAAGAAGACTGGAGAGTGATGCTCCAAGGTTAGGTTTTGATCTCAGAACCCGGTAACTTTGCTACAAGAAAAAAATGCTCAAACCGCTTAGCCAATCGGATGCTTGCAAGGACAGTCTACCAGATAGCCAATCGGATGCTTGCAAGGACAGTGTCTACCAGATAGCCAATCGGATGCTTGCAAGGACAGTCTACCAGATAGCCAATCGGATGCTTGGAAGGACAGTATACCAAATAGCCAATCGGATGCTTGCAAGGACAGGTATACCAGATAGCCAATCGGATGCTTGCAAGGACAGTCTACCAGATAGCCAATCGAATGCTTGCAAGAACAGTCTACCAGATAGCCAATCGGATGCTTGCAAGGACAGCTACCAGATATCCAATCGGATGCTTGCAAGGACAGCTACCAGATATATTTCTATATTTATCTTCATATATTTTCTTTTTCTTTTTTCTTTTTAATATAATATTCATTTCTTGTATATTATAATAATTTTTTTTTAAATTAATCACTATTTAGCTTCCCAAGGAGCATAATCCTTCAATAAACTTATGCCTAATCTTTCTAACCCGTGCCATCCTCTTAAGATCTTTCCAAAAGTTTCGTTTTTAAGGACCATCTTCATTGCACACGGGTAACTCTATCGTTGCTATGATCTCCACCCATAGATTACACAAGGAAGATCTCTGCACAGTGCATGAATTCTGTGGCACTGGCAAGAATTCCAATGTGTGTATACAGAAATCACACATTGTATAAATATTTTTGTGATAAGTAGGTTTTCCTAATTTTTTTGCCAGGGCAAAACGATTTCCAACTGCCGAGGGATTTTTAACATGTGCAGCTTGCACACAGGACCTCCTATTTTTTTTACCCTTATTCGAGAAGGCTACGCATCTGATCTCACTACCCATGAGATCTCACTACCCATGAGATCTCACTACCCATGAGATCAGGGGGGAGGTACAACATCATTAGGACCCACTGGTTTAAAAAAAAATTTCCATCAAATATATTCCCTGTACTGAGAACCAAACCTGGTACCTTTAGAATTAGAGGCGGATCCATACCTCTTAGCCACTCTGATACCCATGAAAATGTACAGACCAACAAGGTAAGGGAAAGTATATGAAATGTGGGGGAAAAAAACATATTGAGAGAGCAAACAAACGTGGAATGCATCTGTAGCAAACAAGGTTGGCTCACACAAGCTGGACCATATTGTAACCATGTGAGCATTGGCCACCATTTTCGTCTTCATTTTACGTCAGCTGTTGAATCCATAAATGGAATCTGACATCTGGCTGCGTAGGCCGAATGTTAGAAGTCATAGTGTCAATCACTATAAATAGTCAAGGGATAAAGATTTTGGCCATTTCCATCGAAGAAACATGAAGACCAGTTGAATGTGCAGGCCTGCTTTTATACACAGAAGTATGCCCTAGGACATGAATGCTGTCTGGGTGTTCAATACTGTCAAATGTTATTCCACATCAGCTTTATTTTGCTACAATTTACTCAACCCCTGCTGCTGCTAGGATTGTAAGCCATCAATAAATTTTACAACCCCTGTTAAAAAATCCTGAATTAGGTTTTTTTTAGTGTATTGGTGTGGGATGGAGGACAGGCACAGCATCACCACTCTTCTCTCTCTACCCTGCCCTGTCACAATATGGAGATAATTTATCAGGTCATTATGCTGTCATATAGATTTAGAAAAAACATATAGCTCCATCAAGTATGTAAGCTTGAGATATGCTATATTACTTATATGTAATTCTACATGTTCTTTATTATTTTATGGTCAGGTCACCTGAGAATATTTTAATAAACATTCAGAAAAATTATCTGACTTGTTTTACTCCCACTGAATAGAATACTGTTACTTCAGCTGATGGATCAAGACGGCAATGCTTCTTTCTGTATTATTAAGATTTTTTAAAAATTTACATATTAATTTGTTCTGCTTGCCTCCTTCTCTTGGCAGACAAACAGGAAGCTGGGAAAGACAAGGTATCACATGGCTGGCATGCGGAAATCAGTGATTGTCACAAAGTTTCTTGAAAGCTGGGGTGTAGACAAACCGTTTGCTAATCTCAAGACAAGTTCGATGGTCTCCAAGGTGCTAAGTTTAACTGTGAGTTTACATGATTTATTCATTCATTCATAGACTCACTTGTTCCCCCCCCCCCCCCCCCCCCAATATTCATTCTCTCGCGTATATGTATACTCCTCTATGTGTGTCACATGCACATATGACAAACAAACGTATCATGAGTATTAACAGTATTCTATTTGACTATTGAGATTTGTCATTCTTCTGTGTTTTGCTGCTCTAGAAAAAATTTTTTGTAGTTTTGTTCAGTTGTTTGGCATTTATACCTGCTCCGTGTATTATAGAACATTGTTTGTGGTTTTGATTTGTTTTCTTGTATTTATAATAATAATAATAGCCCCTTCAGTCATATCTGACTATGGGAATGCACCCCTGTGGTGACAGCCCTGTTTATTTTCCTGGTGTTCCTTTCGACATTTTCTCCTCTCTTCTGCTTGCCGTGAGAGCTTTTTTTCGCCTAATCTGAGGTGGCGCCTTAGATAGCATCGGCACTTGGTGCAATTGACAGCTTCATCCTCCCAGGCTGCTATATTTATGTCCAGCACTCTCATGTCTCTGTTGCACACATCTTTGAACCTCAGCTGCGGTCGCCCAATTGTTCTTTTGCCATCTGTCAGTTGTCCACAGAAGATATCTTTTGGGATTGACCGTCTTCCATGCAGTGGACATGGCGAAGCCAGCGTAGTCTATGCTGTCTAAGCAGTGTTTACATGCTATGAAGGCCAGCACATGACAACATCTCAACATTTGTCACTTTGTCCTTCCATGAAATACTGAGGATGTGACGTAGACACCGTAGATGGAAGGTATTGAGCCTTCTTTCTTGCTTAGCATAGATTGTCCATGTCACTTTGTCCTTCCACGAAATACAGAGGATGTGGCGTAGACACCGTAGATGGAAGGTATTGATCCTTCTTTCTTGCTTAGCATAGGTTGTCTATGTCTTGCTGCCATATAGAAGTGTACTAGTGACGCAGGCTTTGGTCTTCATTGCAAGTTTGGAGTTTCCCCAAACACGCGTTGTGAGGTGAGCAAAGGTAGCTGCAGCTTTGCCAATGCGGCTGTCAATTTATGTGTCCAGAGAGAGTTAGTCGTTGATGGTAGACCCCTTGTATGTGAAGTGGTGCACCACTGCTAATTCATAGTTCATGTACTTAATTTATAATCTTTGCATTCTAGAACACCTTTTGTAGTTTACTTCCCTTGTTTATTGTAAAATAGTATTTTCCCCTGGTACTTTGGTCTGGTTCTTTTTTTTTCTTTTTTTTGTAGTTTAGTTCTGTTATTAATAATAAAATAGTTTTTTTTTCTCTGGTACTTAGATCTGTTTTTTGTAGTTTAGTTCTGTTATTAATAATAAAAAAGTATTTTCCTCTAGTACTTAGATCTAATTTTGTGTAGTTTAGTTCTGTTATTAATAATAAAATAGTTTTTTTTCCCCTGGTACTTAGGTCTGTTTTTTGTAGTTTAGTTCTGTTATTAATAATAAAATAGTTTTTTTTTCCCTGGTACTTAGGTCTGTTTTTTGTAGTTTAGTTCTGTTATTAACAATAAAATAGTTTTTTTTTCCCTGGTACTTAGGACTGTTTTTTTTTTAGTTTAGTTCTGTTATTAATAATAAAATAGTTTTTTTTCCCTGGTACTTAGGACTGTTTGTTGTAGTTTAGTTCTGTTATTAATAATTAAAAAAATGGAAAGAGATGAAAACAAATAAGGAGGTCCTAGAAAATCTAGGTATGAAAAGAGAACTAATGAGAGAGGTCAAAGTTCGGCAGCTAAAATACTTTGGCCACATAAAAAGGCATAACACCTTGCAGAAGACCATAACAGAAGGGAGAGTTGAAGGTAAACGTGCAAGGGGAAGACAGCGCTATAAGTGGGAAGATAACATCAAGAGATGGATGGGAAAGAGTCTATCAGAGTGTACCACCAAGACAAGAGACAGAAGACGTTGGAGATCCATTACAGCCAACCTCCGTTGTGGAGATGGCAACTGATGATGATGATCTGTTATTAATAATAATAAAATAGTTTTTCCCCTGGTACTTGGGTCTGTTTTTGTAGTTTAGTTCTGTTATTAATAATAAAATAGTTGTTTTTTTTCCCTGGTACTAAGGTCTGTTTTTTGTAGTTTAGTTCTGTTATTAATAATAAAATAGTTTTTATGTTATTGTTTTATTTCTTTTGTACAGTAGTTTAGCTCTGTTATTTATAATTTTTATTCCATCAAATTATTAATGCTGTCTTCTGTTTTACCATAGTTCTGTTTACCTTGATCTTTCGATCCCTACTAAAATCTTTTTTTAGTTTAGTTATGTTTTTTTGAAACTCAGTTTTTTAATATTATTATTATTATGTTTGTTCTATTTTATGCTGTTTATGTATAGTTCATTACTGTTTTTTATTTCATTAATAAGTAGTATCTATCTGTTATTAATGAATTCTAACATATTGTTTCATTTTACGAAAAAAGGCTTCTTCCATTGCTTCCTTTCCCATTTAACTTTTTAATCTTGTAGAGTTTTATTTAGAGTTTAGTTCTGTTATTTGTAATTTTGTTGTGATATTCATATTCTCTTTTGTTTGTCATATCAGATAAGAGTCATATGTGAACTGATGTTTGTCATATCAGATAAGTGTCATCTATGACCTGATGTTTGTCATATCTAATAAGGATCCCTTTGCATGCCCATTGAGGCATATTGGAAATATGGTGATAGGCCCTTTTTTTATTATAGGGCACACTAGAGGTAATGTGGTCAGCATCACGCAGGCCGCCTTTAACCTTCCCTTGTTAAAAATGTAAAGATTAATGCTTCTCTGGTACTAAATTCATGAGGCTGGGTGGACCCCGGAGCCATTTGCGATCTAATAAACCCCACTTCAACTTGGGACTGCCAAGCTGGGAAGCCAGTGTACTAACCACTGTGCTATCATGTCTCTAAGAGTCATGTGTAAACTTAATGGTTGTTATATCTAATAAGAGTCATGTGTAAACTTAACGGTTGTTATATCTAATAAGAGTCATGTGTAAACTTAATGGTTGTTATATCTAATAAGAGTCATGTGTAAACTTAATGGTTGTTATATCTAATAAGAGTCATGTGTAAACTTAATGGTTGTTATATCTAATAAGAGTCATGTGTAAACTTAATGGTTGTTATATCTAATAAGAGTCATGTGTAAACTTAATGGTTGTCATATCTAATAAGAGTCATGTGTAAACTTAATGGTTGTCATATCTAATAAGAGTCATATGTAAATGTAATAGTTGTCATATGTAGTAAAAGTCATATGCAAACTTATGTTTGTCACGTCTAATTAGAGTTATATGTAAACTTACATTTGTCATATCTAATAAGAGTTATATGTAAACTTACATTTGTCATATCTAATAAGAGTCATATGTAAACTTATGTTTGTCATCATGGAAAAAAGTCAACACCAGAGATATAATAAGAGTCATATGTAAACTTACATTTGTCATATCTAATAAGAGTCATATGTAAACTTATGTTTGTCATATCTAATAAGAGTTATATGCGAACTTACATTTGTCATATCTAATAAGAGTTGTATGTAAACATGTTTGTCATATCTAATAAGAGTCATTTGTACACTTAAGGAGTAAAATGAAAACATATTGTTTATCATATCCAGCCCAGGATTTCTGAAAATTACTGTACATAATGAAAGCAGCCAATGAAATACAGTAACACTATTCAATCTGACATTATTGTCTTTAAGGTAGAAGTATACCCAGAAAAGCTTAAAAAAAATAAAAATCCAACAATTTTCATTTTCATGCTTTAAATCATCGTCAACATGTTCTTGAACTAAAAATAATTCATAGAAGCTTAGAGATACTCTGGTTTGATAGGAATCAGTGTTTTTCTACACACGCCCCCTTGAGTGATTTGCATAGCAACCAATGTTTATAGTTGGTTACCATGTGAATAATGACCCAACAAGAAGGTGCGTAATTGTAAAACTGCGAAATGATAATTATACATAGGCAACAGGAAAAAGATATTTATAACTTTTCCACGGGGAATCACTCAATGACTTCTTGTGAATTTTTCAAAAGTGTGTGTCTAGAAAACTTTGATCGTAAATTTCAACATTTGTTACATGCATAGTGCATTTTCACCAACATCAACTCTATTTATTGCTAGTTTTATACTGATTCTGTATAATAGTAGTTAGCAGAGCTTCTTTTGTTCACAATGAGAAATAAGACAAAGACTGGGAGGCGTGTACACCAACAAACCGTTGCCTGAAAATGAGACACCTATTGTCGATAGTGACGCTATAAAACCTCTGTGCTCCTCAGCAAAGAAAATAAAGGTCATAAAGGTCCAAGAAAGTGAAGGACAAGCTAAAAATGACAACAAAGGAAATGGGTTTATCCTTATGGATGTAAAACTACTGTTTGGGTTTTTATGCGCTAACTTTAGATGTGACAAATGTTATCAGTACTCACTGACCTGTGAGATCGTCGAAGAGACTCGGAATGGCTTTTGTCATGAAATCAGTATCAAGCGCACAAACAGTGGCGAATGGACTGCCAATTTCAATACTTCTGATGTTTCATCTTCAGCTACTCACAAACAAAGAAGTAAATGTGCGAATGGTGGCATTTGTGCGTTCTATTGGGAAAGGCCACAGTGCATTGCAGAATTTTTTGATATACATGAACACAAGTCAACGCATGGCAAAGAAAGCATACAGGAGAACGCTGCACAGGATCTATTCAGCAAGTAAGGACATTGCAATGGAAAGACCCTGAGAGCACTGAAAATGGGATTCATAGACACTGCAGCTGCAGTAGAAGGAGACCTTTATTCAACAGGAGCTCATTAAACTTCATTTTGTGAGTTCTTTTTCTGTTTTTCTTTGTTTTCTCGGAATTGTCTTTTTAGCATAATTGGTGATCTTTGAAACAAGATATCTCTGGATCTGTACATTCAATTGACATGAAAATTAACACAGTTGGTTATCATATAATCTTACAGATTATGACCTAAAATGGATACAATTGAATTCAAAATTTTAGTTTTATGACCATCATGCATATATAATGAGTCACAAATATCAAACATTCAAGAAATATAAATTTTGAAAATTCATTACAAATCAACCTTTCGGTCAATATGTGTTATTTTAAGTCAAAACCTCAAGCTATATATACTAATTCAATTTGCCAAGTTTCAGTCAGATCCTTGTAAAAATAACATAGTTATGATGTTTTAAAAAAGGTGTATAATTTATTCACTACGGCGGCCATATTGGATAGCTAATTTGCATAATTAATGAGGTCATTATGTGGACAAAAATGTTAAGTCCATACTAACACTATACCCATGGTTGTTTGATTCTGAAAGGAAAATTTGAGTTTTTTACCCTACATGGTAGTCTACTACCTTAAGATTTGTTTTAAAAGAGAAAGAAAGACATTTTAGAATGATTTTACTCAGGTTATTATAATTACATCCAGACTGTTATGACGTCATGAACGCAAGCTTATAATTATATTTTTTAGCCTAATGGCAGCTGATAAACAACAGCAGGATGAGATCAATACAAGGTTACGAGATCGTCTCAACGACATCAACATCAGCAGGTGAGTTTTACAGGTAAATGTAGATGTTATTTGGACAGTGACTTTCAGTAAATGGTCAAGTTAGTTCCATAGCAGATACTACCAAAGGGGAATAAACTGTGGGATAATTGGTTCACTTCTTCTATTCCTTTCTCTTACCTAAATCAAGAGCAGTCAGGTACCCAATTACACTTGAGTAAACTGAAGCATGATGCTACCAGGTTTCAAACCCATAACTTTGCCTCCAGAAGCAAGTGATGTAACCATAATGTTACTCATCACTCTCACTTTTAGTAACAAAGAAGTAAACTATTTTTGGTATAAAATTATGAAACACTTTTATCTAATGGATACGTCTGTATGCTTAAATGTTTGCATAATTCATGTGGACAATAAAATGTATTCATTTATGATCCATTGCCACAAAATAAGTGATATGCAGCTTGCAGCTTAATTGAATACATTCTTAAAAAATAGTTAGATAGATAATAAAAATAAGTGTTCATTATGATCGGCATCATTAATTTCCTTTCTGCTCCACAGAGCAGTGGTTGGGAACCTTTTCATGACAAAGAGCCAAATTCTCCATTTTAACTAATTTAGGAGCCGCATGAAAAAAACATCACATGGTATCCCTCATTCAATAATATATATTATATATAATTAAAATAAACACAAGTTTTCAAGAGCCGCACGAGATGGCTCATAGAGCCGCGGGTTCCCGACCCCCTGACTTAGAGGATGGAACCACCCCTGCATCTGGCTTACATTAAAGCAGTCATGTTCTCTTGTCGTAGTGATCTCTGTAGCTATTTGTTGTACATGTTGAGGCTGCCAGCTTCATGTCAAACTAATAAGAGTCACCTGTTATGACAGGCCTGAAGGATCAGTAATCCTATTATTTCTGTCATTTCAAAGAACCTTCCAGAAACTACATGAAGCAAAACATTATTTAGCGGCCATCAAATAATTCAAAATCCATGTGGAAACCATAAAGTGAATTTAAGTTCTGGGACCTCACGGAATATTTTTATTTTTTTATTTTTTACAGGTTTTTCTTTAACTTGCAACTTATGTCACTCTCTTGTCACTTTCAAATCTTGCAATTGATTTTTCAATCACTTTAAGATGAGCAATAGCTCTGAAACTTGGCATAGTTGTGTATTTCCCAATAAAATAATACAATAATCAGTCATAAAAATAATAAAATTAATATTAATTTTGTTTTTATTGTATTATCAGGGAAATGGGCGATAACTACAAATAATTTAGGTGTATTCTTTCCAACAAGATTGTCTCTCTTGAGAGAAATATTAAAACTTCTTCCCCCCCCCCCCCCCCCTTCCACACACACACTAACACACGCGCGTGCACAGACATGCACAAACTGACAACTACATTATTTTTAATGTAATTTATAACTTATCAAAATGTAAACAAAAAATAAAACAAACAAAAAATATTAACTTTCCATGTAATATACTGAATAATGAAATCTGCCTCCTGTGGACTCGGTTATCGCAAACTGATAATGTCATTAGCGAATCGATTACATTTGACTTAAATTTAAAAACAACAAAGAAATAACACTAAAAAGAAGAAAATAAAAAATATTTTAAACACAGGCTTTTAATGCACTTAAAAGCCACAAATATTTTTTCAAGGAGTTTATAGCTTGCAGTAAAAAAATTTTACATCAAATTGATAAAAAGCGTGGGGCGCTGATTCTACATGAAATTAACTTCTGCTTTATGCTTCATTACACCCTTATGAATAAAATATATGACAAGCGCTTAAGCGCCCAACGCTTTTTTGTCATTTTGATGTTACATATTTCGTTTACCATTTCGTAAATTGTGTTTCGTTTCTCGGAAAAAGTCTGGGGCCCGCTTTCTAGACCAGTACCATATTTTTTAAAATATATTTTATTGCAACTTTCTTTTAAGTAGCATGCCTCTTTCAACCATTTACCATAAACATGGAACTGTTGATTATGTCAGGATATTTTGTCATATAGTGTGATATTTTCTTGATTGTGTTTATTATACGTTCTGCACTGTATTATTCCTCATGATGGGGTGTTTACTTTTTGGTTAATAGTTCAGTTTGTTGTGTTGTTCAGATGCATACTTGTGTCGAAACCGACATGACTTTAATATTGGTTTGGGGTTTATTTATGTACTTTTTTCTACTGTGTTGTGTTAATCTTTTCTGATGAAATTGCTTTGTTACTACTGTTGATGTTGTAAGATAATTACGAGTTTACTTTCAGAGTATATATATATTTTTTCATTCCTCCTGCTCCTGTCGTCTTTTAAATTGTTGCTTTTGTTTTTGTGATATATTGTTTTACTAAATTGTGTACTGCTTGTGGGGGACTTCATTCATTACCCACCGCTCCTAAAGGAGCATAGGCCATCAACAAACACATGCCAAGTCCTCCTGTCACGTGCTATCAACTCAAGCTCTTTCCACGTTCTCCTCATCATTTTCACCTCTGTTTCCAGCTCTCTTCTTCATGTGTTTCTTGGTATACCTCTGCCTCTCTTGCCCTGGGGGTTCCAGAACAAGGACTGTCTTGTAATGCTATCAACAGGTTTCCTCAGTGTGTGTCCTATCCATCGCCATCGTCTTCTTCTCATCTCTTGTTCCACTGGCACTTGTCTCGTTCTTGTCATCAGTTCTTGTGGTGACCTCATGGAAACCCCAATGTTCTCTTTAAATATGAGCCGTCTTCCAGGTCTGTCTTAGAATTTCTGTCCTGGGTAACACTCAGTAATATGTCTTTCTTGTCTTCTACTTTTATTTCTGTATGTATTTATGGTTTTCCTAAATTTCTTTTCTCTGGAGGTTTTCAGCACACACAAAACTGTGTTTAGTGACAAGCTTCACAATATTATCACACTTGTTATACCATTGTAGGCTCTCTGTAACTATCTGTTAAACTGCCTTAGGAACAAAGTCCTCAGCAGTATCATGCCAAGTCTTCCTGGCGATGGAAAGGACACCAGATACTGAGGACACCTGTTGGTAGCATTAGAAGGCAGTCCTTGTTCTGGAATCCCCAGTAGAAGAGAAGTAGGGGTAGACAGAAAAACACATGGAGAAGATAACTGGCAACAGAAATTAAAGAGTAAAGAAGACATGGACAGACCTTGACACAGATGGCACAGGACAGGAGGACTTGGCATGAATTTGTCAAAAGCCTATGCTCCTTGGGGAGCTGACAGGTAATGCAGATAATAATGACGAAAAAATACATCTTGATTCTTCTTCCATTGCCATAGTTACCATTGCAAATCACAGTCGGAAATGCACCCAGCTTTCTTGACATTTCTGGACCCCTCAGCTGAGCACAGCTTCTCCAAGCAGTCAGACCACATGTTCTCCTTCTATGTCATATCTGCATTCCTCATCTTCATCATTGTTTTCATCACTCAAGCAATCATGTTGCCAAGGTAAGTGTATGTTTTTTGCATTTATGTACTGTCATGCATGTGGCTGGGAACCTCATCATATACAAGAAATTGCTACAAAAACCATCCCTGCAAGAGCATATGAATGCATAGATGCAGGCTTCCTGCAACTGGACCAGTTGTGGTTGTGGCTTCATGCTCCATAAGGAGCACAAAGGCAAAAGAACAAGAGAAAGAAGAATGTACAGTGACTTAACATTACATGCCAAGAGCCTAATGGCACGCCACAATATAAAACTCCCAAAGTTTCTCATGTATGCCTGTTTGGTTATTAGTCAGATCTTTTCATGTCTGTACTAGATATGCTGGCAGACGTTGGAGTTGGGTTGGCCACGTTCTCAGAAGAGATCCTAATGCCATCGCAAGACCAACTATGCTATGGACCCCTGAATGGCAATAATTATTGTGTTTTTCTTTTTGTGGTAATTGTTATTGTATATAAGAATATATAAATGGAAGTAAGGTTAAATAAAATTTTGCCTCGTTTTCTCGAGGCGCATACCGTTCAACCTAGTTGGTTATATTAGACCAAAACTAACAGACCAGAAGGTCTGACAACACTAGAGGCACTAGATGTGGTTTTACTGAAGAATGTTAAAAACACCATGGTAAAGGTAAGGTAAAGGTAAGGTAAAGGTAATCCAGTAGCAGATACTGTCATAGGGGAGTGAAGTGTTAGAGACTTCACTATGCTAGGTCCAACATAGAGAGGTGGTGTGACCAGTTTCTTTCCTTGCTGCCTTTTCCTTCCCTAACTCAAGAGCAAAGTCAGGTACCTATTTACAGCTGGGTATACTGGAGCGTGTTGATACCATGAATCAAACCTGCTACCTTTGCCATGAGACACCAGCGCTCTAACCACCCTGTCAATTAAATGTCATGGACAGCTTAAAAGAACATTGAGGATGTCTTGAAAGAGGCCAATGCGCAAAGGAAGCTTACTTCCTTTTTTCTGTTTTTTTCTTTTTAAACCCTGATAAAGACCTTGTGTCCTTAACAATTTATTTGTTCTAGTAAGGTTTATATCACATATTTTCATTTATCTCATGATTGTTTATTACCTTGAGTTTGACATTTCATTACCATCAGTCAGATTCTCAGGTTTACAAGTTATTGGTGAAATTAGTGCATTTGTAATTTTGACTAATCACTCGTAGTTAACACTTTTATCTTCAGACATGAAAGAGCTAGTGAAACATTGTGAGGGTTTCGGGGATGGTTTGTAAAGCTTTGCAATCAAAAACTTTCTTAATTTTTTCTTTCTTAATTTCAGAAGTGTGCTATTTTTTGTCACCTCAACGCTAGGTATATTTGTGTACACAGCATTGACAGCCATTTGCCTTTATAGTGAAATTCCTGTGCTGGTATGTCTGTTTTTTTATTTGGTTTTTTTTTTAATGGTAGTTGTGGTAATCTTTAATTGTTATTGTTGTTGTTATTTTTGATCAGAAATGACATCATTGCACTCTGGGGAAACCCGTAGGCACTCAGTCTCTCTCAGTAATTGTTGAAGGGTATGAATGCTAATTGTTTCTGTAGCACTCTGGTTGTGTACATGATGGATGCATCCTCTCAAACGTCCATCTCGGCGAGTCTTACATTTGATGCCAGATTCCAGCAATCTTAGCCTTGTTGATTCAACACTTCCAGTTTCCAAAACAAATCTGTCCACAAGGATTTGTGGTGGTCATGGCCGCAGCAATATAAAGCCTTAGCAAATTGAAATAGAACAATGTAATCCAATATGGCCGCCGTCTTCATGACAACCAATTATGTAATATATAGCTCGATTTTGAGTTTCTGATTTCTCTTCTTCTTCTTTGATCAATAGCCGCCAACCGTCAAAGCAGTCAGTGGCCATCACGCCTGGTGGCGTCTTGTAGGGCAGCAACAAATTGATTCCACTTTGCTTGGTCGGCGGCCATCCTTCATACAGTGCCCCAACTCTGGTTCATTCTTTGCATCTCGGCTTCCACAGTTCTCCGCCAAGTCGTTTTTGGTCGGCCTCTCTTTCGCTTTCCCTCGGGGGTCCATAGCATAGCTGTTCCTGTGATGGTATCAGGGTCCCTTCTGAGGACGTGGCCAACCCAACTTCAGCGCTATGATGGTGTGCATGTCCTCCTGGTTACTCTGAATAAGTAGTTCTTGATTGCTGATGGTATTCGGCCAAAAGATTTGGAGAATTTTCCTTAGGCAGATTGTGTGGAAGGAGGACAGTTTCGACATTTCCTTCTCTGTTACTCTCCAGCATTCCGCACCATAGAGAAGCACAGAAAGTACACAGCTCTCATACAGTCTTAATTTGGTGTTTGTGCTGTACTGGGAAGACTTCCAAATGTAGACATTCCACGAAAAGAAGTGATTTCTCTTAATCTTCATATATTTCCCATAATCTTCATATATTTCCCATAATCTTCATACATTTCCCATAATCTTCATATATTTCTCATAAACTTCATATATTTCCAAATGCAATGAAAGCCTTTGTATTCTTATGTTGATATAACTGTCTGTCCGTCTAGCTCTGTCTATATAGCTTACTTACTTACTTAGTCGTTCCTCTTCTACCGTGAGGTGTAGAGGTTTGGAAGAGAGAGCGTCATACTATTCAGCCTGCTTTTTTTTTTTTAAATAAAATTTTGCCTCGTTTTGGCGAGGCGCGTCCCGTTCAACCTTCCTCCTGGCCTGGTTCCATTCTAGTTCTCGGTCCTTCAGAGATTGTCTATATAACTGCTAAGATAAATGTAGGATTATACCATTGTACATCTTGTTGGGGCATTTCTTTGAATGCACTTTAGTCTCATTATCGTTGTTTTCTCCCTGTGTATTTTTAGACACACTAGCTGTGACCCCTCAAATGTAAGAAAAGTTCAATAATTTCCCCGTTAGTGAACCCATTGATAACTGAGATGATGATATTGTCTAATTTTTTTTTTTAATTCACTGCACTGTGTAGTTTTGTTATGTGTTATAATATACTACAACTATATATATAAATTATATGATCTAATTTTTTTCATTACTTTATATTCAGAAACGCTGTCATAAATTTCTGAGAATATTTCTTCGGATGTCCACATTTGTTGTACATAATTCATGGGTGAGAATGGTGCTGTCCATTTGCTGTGTTGGGCTGATTTTTTTTGCTTCAACTATTACCATGGTAAGATGAGGCTCTCTTTAATTTTTTTTAACTATTCTACATAAACCTTTTATTATCACTTATTATCACCCTTCTTTTGTCAATTTTTCTTTTTTACTTGTATTATTCATTCAAAGATCATTTTCTTCTTTTATGTACTGTTAATCTTAAGGCTCTGAAATATTAAGAACACCAACCAAAAAGCTAAAGACTTTCATAAATGGGTGCTTGCGTAAAATAGAAGGATTGAAATGATATGACAACATCAACAATATGGAATTGATGACAAGAACTTAACAAATGCTGGTTGAGCAAGAGATGAGAATACAGGGCAATGGATAAGAAACATATTTAGGAAACAAGGCAGTCCTTGTCCTGGAATTCTCAGGGTAAGAGAGGCAGAGGTAGACCATAAATCAAAAGGAGAAGAGATCTGGAGATGGAAGTGAAAATGGTGATGAAAACTAAGAAAGAAATTGACCTGATGGCACGTGGCAGGAGGACTTGGCATATGTTTGTTAAAGGCTTTTGCTCATTGTAGAGCTAAAGGGTATTTATTGATTGAATCTTAAGTACAAGGACCTTCCAAATTAACAGACAGAATCTGGTGATTGACCCAGTTCAGGTCCTGGAAACGGGACCGAAGATGCAGGAAAAGGGAAGAATGCAGTCAGCGATCCATAGCTTGACTGCTTGCGTCAGGGTCGGCAAACCAGAGCTGACCAAGACCCTACTCCACCTCCAAGTGGTGGTCTTGGAAACAGACTGCATCACTGTAATCTGGCTGAGAGAGTAGGGATCGAAGAGGGAAGGCAAACCCTGTCCCAAAAAATGCCGTGCTGAAGTTGGGTGTGTCAGCCAAAAGGCGCAAATATTGCAGCTCCGCTGTAAACGGGCACAATGCAACCAACGTCCTTTTCAGGATGAACGAGGAAGAAGAAGATCCTGGAAACTATATTTAATTTGAAGAGATAAAGGCAAAGATAAGGGAAATAAATCCATGGAGGCCACAGAGTTGTGGTTTTAAAGCAGAATGTTTATAATGATTATATAATCATCATTTTCTTGTTTACTCCCTGTGGAGCATAGAGCCACCACTGTAGCTGGTCCCATTGCAGGAAGCCTGCACAAAGCATTCACGTGCTCCTGCCTTGGACAGCTAAAAAAATGTCATGAGGATATTGTGAAAGAGACCAGTCCACAAAGGAAGCTTATTTTGCATATTAGAAGGAAACAATCCACTTTCTTTAGACATATGAGAAGAAGGAAGCTGACATATACTGCTCAAAAAAAGTTAAAGGCCACTTTCAATTTTTAGGTCATTTCAACTAAGCTGTTTTTTTAAAAACCTGAACACTCAGTCAAAAATGTTTTGCTGCATTTTGTTGCATGCTTAAACAATGTTTGTTAATCTGACAATAAATCAAATCTGTGTTATGTGTGTGTACCTCCAAGGTCAATCAAATGTACGTGGTGGAAAGGGAAATAATGCATGTTTGAAAATGCTTCCTATGGCAAAGCCTGTTGATAACATTGCTGAAATTTGCTTTTCACGTGCAAGTCGTGACTATAGTGAACACATGTCACCCACTTTTCGGAAGGAACGGGCAATGGGTATGTTTGTAACATTTACCATTTTAGCCATGGCTCAGCTAAGACGCTTGACCAATGTTGACAGATGGAGAGCGATGGCATGGCTGCAGGATGATGTAGGGCTGCGAGAAGTTGCTAGGAGATTAGGAGTTGCCCACTCTGTCATACAAACTCTGCCTGATCGTTATAATGCAACCGGCAGTGTCGCAGAACAGCGCAGGTCAGGACGTCCAAGGTCTACCACAAGACGGCAAGACACGCTGTATTTTTTTTTTTTTTTTTTTCAAATATTTCTTTTACGTGATGAGAATTTTTTAAATTTTTGTCAAATTACTGTAGAGAATTAAATTGTATTAATGTTCATCATTCGTCATTCGTCATTTTGCTTGTCACACTTTATGGGTCATGGGGTCACCACGGCAGCTGGTCCCTTTGTAGTGGTGGTTTCTGCAGCTATCTGTTTTGCATGCTGAGCTTGCCAGACTTTTGTACAACTTTATGTTAGTCACCTTGTACATGACATTCCTCAGGGAGCAGTAGCCTATTCTTTCATTCTCTCATCAGAGACCTACCTTCCCCCCCCCCCCCCTTTCCCCCAATCAGGAACTAGATGGGGTAGTAATAATGTTGCTGAAGATTAAATTAAATTGTGGTTATATTTCGGAAGATTACATTGTCGGTGTGCAATGAAGATAGTCCTTAAAACCAAACTGGAATTTCCGTACATACAAACATACATACATTCACACACATACATATCAGAATCTTTATTCTCCAGAAGATGCATTGATATGTAATGACATGATATAATAAAATACAACATGGCATATAGGAGAATCATTAGAATCTACATAAAGTAAATTTACATAAATTCATACAGCGTTAATGAGGGCTGTTACCACATACATACATACACACACATGCACACACACACTTGCATACATACATATTAACATACATACACACACATATACATGCATACATACATATTAATATACATACACATATAATAAAGAAGAAGAAGATAGAGAAAAAAATGTATTTGATAAACATACCACATGGCATGGAAGGACACTGAAATTACAGCTGAATCAAGATACCAGAGGTCATAGGAAATTGAGAGACGTGATCACTAATGCCTGTAGACATAGCACTTGACTATGATGATGATGATGATGGTGACAACAGTGATGATGATGGTGATAATTAAAATGACAGTGACAATAACCATGGAGACGTGTGAGACTCTATCACCAACATCATCAGCTACAACACTTTTTTTTTTTATTTCCTCAGTTTTACCTTCTCTGTTTCCTGCTGGCTTTCACTGGATACAGCATTTTTATCCAGATCAGCTGTATCATCAAGTTCATATTCCTTTCAATCATGTTCATTGTGGTGAATCTTGCTGTTCACGTTGGCAGAGGATCTGTGTTTGACGAGTATGACTCCCTCTTATCTACCATGACTAATGGATGAGTAATACAAAAGTTACATATATGTATAAGAAGATGTTATAACATTCAATGGTTGACAAAATTAGCACTTGTTAATGCACCTCTTAATATTTATATTTTTGTAGTGGTGTGCTTTTAAGAGGAACGACTGAGTAAGTACAGTTGGCCCTCTGTATCCGCGGGTTCCGCATCTGCGGATTCAACCAACCGTGGATCGAAAATATTCGAAAATAAATATTTTAAAAATCCAGAAAGTTCCAAAAAGCCAAACTTGAATTTGCCGCACGCCGAGCACTACGCGAAATCCATGCGAATGGCGTGATGTTGGGCATACCCTGCTGTAGCCTCCCGCCATCTCACAGAACCTCAGTCTCTCTCCAGCACTCGTTGTTTGAGCATTGTTCACCTCGTGTCTCATTCGTTCGCTACTTGTGTTGTGTGCACCCTTTCTTTCTGTGAAAACATGGCTCCTAAAAAGCAATTAAGTGGTCAAAGCAATCCCTCAAAGGCTAATAGGGAGCGTAAAGTGCTATCTCTTGACGAGAAAATAAAAATCTTAGATCTTTTGAAAAGTGGCATGTCGCTTGCCGAAGTGGGCCGTAAGGTCGGTAAGAACGAATCGAGCATTCGCACAATAGAGCAGAAAAATGTACTTGTATTTTAAATATTCTGTGTTTTATTCCATGTATTTCTCTTTCAGGTCATTAAACGAACGCAATCTGTATGTGTTGAAAGAAAGAAAATGTTACGTTGCTGCTGGCGTGTATTATGTAGTTAAGCCTACGATGGTTACGTCTGTACTGAACATGTACAGATTTCTTTTTCTTGTCGTTATTCCCTAAACAATGCTGTATAACAACTATTTACATTGCATTTATATTGAATTAGGTATTATAAGTAATCTAAAGATGCAAATACTACGCCATTTTATATAAGGGACTTGAGCATTCGCGGATTTTGATATGCGGGTGTGGTCCTGGAATCAATCCCCCGCGGATACAGAGGGCCGACTGTACGTGATTTTATTATGGATGCAAAAGTTACAGGGAGATAATAGTTTTTATCAGGAGAAATAAACCATAAGGTTGTACTAACAAGAAGAGACGTGGTCTGCAACTAGATGACATGTCATGGCCTCAAAACCCAGCCCCTGCAGACCCAAGTGGAACAGTTCCAATTATGATGGTTTGGCCATGTCTGCAGAATGGGAGAAGATTGGCTACCATGACAAATATGGGAAACCAAGAGCAAGGGATCCAGACCTCCAGGGCGACCCAGAGTTCACAGGGTGGACAACATTAGACAGTCTCTGATGGACTGGATTGGAACTAGGCCAGGAGGAAGACAGCCGACAGGATAGTATGGCACTCTCTCCGGCAAACCTCTGCATCTCAGGGTAGAAGAGGAATGACTAAGTAAGAGTTTTTAAGATGGGTGTCAAAGTTACAGGAAACTAATAGTTTATATCAGGGGAAATAAACCATTTGAGAAAATTAACGAATTTCAGTGGTGCAATTATATAGTATGTAACGTGTACCCAATATTTTGTAGAAACTTAATTAATTATAGATCTATATTATTTATAGTTGTACATAAATTACTGCACCAATCATTTATTTTACCATTTAATATGTGTTTGCTCAAAGAGCTATTATTAACTACAGTTTCACTTTGGTGCAATTTTTCTTGTTTTTGTTTTTTTATAGGGGAACTAGCCTAAATTAGAAAACTATTCTTGATTTTGTTGCTTATTAGATGATGTTTCTATCACATCACTCCCATGTAGCAGTTTCTGCTTTGGGGCTACATTTTGCTTGCTTCTTGCAGCAAAAGGGACTAGCTTTGAAATCAAGTTGCGTCACGTTCCAGCCTACCCAGATGTATAAATTAGTACCTGACTCTGCTGATGACCCTAGTGCCATTACCCATAGTGTGTCGTATGGTCATGAAAATTTGGGCCTAAAACGATATTCCCAATATGCCTCAATGGGCATGTAACAGGATCCTTTACCCTTTCCCTTCTGCTCGTGAGCTAGATAAGGCAAAGGCTACAAGGAAGGAAACTTGTCGCCCCCATCTCATAAAGCTGAGACCTGGTATGGATGAAGTGTATAAAGCTTCACTCCCCTCTGGCAGTATCTGTTGTGGGTTACCTTTACTATTGTTTCATCATCATCATCATAAAGGGCAACTACTCCCTAAGGCATGTTGTACAAGGCAACAAATATGAGGTTGTGTCTGAGGCTGGCAGCCTCATTATATAAAACTAATTGCTTCAGAAATCACTGCTGCGGGAGCATGTGAATGCTTGGTGCAGGCTTCCTGCAAGGGAGTCTGCTGCAGTGATAAGTAGTGATGATGATAAATCATCACCACTATCATCATCATCATCTAATTTTTATCATTATCACCACCATTACTATATCACTGGAGTCACCATCATTTCATCACCACACTTATCATCTACATCATAATCACCTTTTGCAGATTAGACGCAGCAGTAATACCGTTATGAGTGAAGACAACCACGTACATAGCAATAGTTCTTGTTACGATGCACTACTTAGATCGACAGATGGAGTATGCAAACAGGGTGGGGCATCTCTTCAAGTTACAGTTTCAGAGAGAGACAGAACAGGTATTTAAATTATAGTTATTAAATAGATTTGCGTAATCAGTTGAATTAAGTGATAAAGTGACTTTGTACTTTTTGTTTCGGAAAATTTGAAAATTTTTTGTTGTTCCACTTACAAGCTATTCATTTTGGGGATGTGGTTACAGTGTTTTAGTTGATCCTAAGATGTGCCAGTAAATAATACACATAAATTGTTATGTTGCAGGCACTTGTGAGAAATAAAGAAGTAGAAAACTGGATATAAACATGAAAAGGAAGGGGGAGGGGGGCAGAAATTGAAAGACATTTAGTGAATAGTGCAGGATGGGAAGGTTTACAATGTATTTGTTGAAGATCTGCGCTGTAATGGGGGGTAATGAATGAATCCATTATCTATTTCACCGCCTGTTACAACAGTAGCTTACATTGTGAATACAAGTAAGTTCTGTTATTTATTATCATCATCATACTAGAGAGCTCTTTACAACCACATATAACACATAGTTGTCTTTTTTTTCATTTTTCAGGTCAAAATGATGGCAGCCATAAACAAGATTGTTCTTGAAAACATTATCCCATCTCATGTCATTGCATACTTCCTGAGATCTTCACGGAAGAATAAGGTAATAATCTAGCTGAACAGCATTAGTCTATATGTTTTTAAGTAGCCAGTAAGAGATAAATACTACAGACAGTTAATGATCACCTGTTAGAAAATGACACTGCAGTCAGTGGGTCAGAATAGTTGGGAGTGCTGAAGGTTGGCATTAGGCGTGAAACTGGCTGGGATAGACATGTGAGAGGATGGGTCATATGTGTGAACAACCAGTAATGTAGGAACGGTTGACGTTCATACCCTGTGACATTTACTGAGGGAGACTGAGCACCTGTGGGTTTGTCCAGAGTGCAATGATGTTGATTGTGAAACACAGTAACAATAACTAGCCAGATTTATCTACAACTATCTACAAAATAATCTTTGTTTTTAACAAACTTTAACAGAAAAACTTACATTAATAGGTATGTTAGTTTCTGTAGTCACTTCCTTTATTTATTTTGTTTCAACAACACTGTTTTTAATTCCATTAGGAATGTAAGATTGCAATTTTT
This sequence comes from Oreohelix idahoensis, assembly GCA_024509875.1. Lineage (NCBI taxonomy): Eukaryota > Metazoa > Mollusca > Gastropoda > Stylommatophora > Oreohelicidae > Oreohelix > Oreohelix idahoensis. Next base: position 113,491 of record JAMPIV010001082.1, read on the forward strand.
GCTCATTACCTGTTTCTATTTTGGACTGTCTTCTTTAATTTGGTAAAATGGTGGAAGTCTTGTACTGACTTTCGTTCTACAAGATGGTGTAGCCAGCTTCATACCTCATCATCATCATCATGTGATGTATTCTCTCCAGATCGTTGTCTCCATTAAAGCTGCTCTGATCACATCACGATTTTGGGCAAGTTGACCTGCATCCTCCAAAGACATGTTCAGACTCTCTGTGATGTCCTGGATCCACCGGCGTCTAGGTCGTCCCCTTCCCCTTTTTCCAGGGACCATTCCTTCCATTACTAATTTTTCTAGACCATTATGTCGTTTTATATGACCGAAAAATTTCAGCACTATACCTAGCGCTCGATATTGACATGCCTGGTAGGTTGTAGTGTTTTTGGCTCTTCTTGTGGGCCTTGATAACAAATGAGAAAGAAAACGTGAGTCTACTTCGTCTTCTTGTATCCTTAGCCCCTGACTGACAAAACAGTCAGTGGTCATCACGCCTAGTGGTGTCTGGTAGGGCAGCAACAAACTGTCCCCATTTTGCTCGGTCAGTTGCCATCCGTCATGCCATGCCCCAACTCTGGTTTCATGCTTTGCATCTCAGCCTCCACTGTTCTCCGCCAGGTTGTTTTTGGTCTGCCTCTCTTTCGCCGTCCTTCTGGGGTTCATAGCATAGCAGTTCTGGTGATAGTCTCAGGGTCCCTTCTGAGGACATGGTCAACCCAGTTCCAGCGTCTGCCCACAATGATGGTATGCATGTCTTTTTGACTGCACCATGTAAGCAGTTCCTGGTTAGAGATGGTATCCAGCCAAAAAATTACTTTCACCACTGGCAGTCATATGAGCTTCAGACTCCGGGTGTCCATCACGCAGCAAAGTTTGTTCATTTGTTGCCATTTCCGTAGCTTGATTTCTTTTTTACATAGACAGGGATGTCTGCCCTGTGCTAAAACCCCCAATTTGGAGGACCTGGGTGTCTGCTTTAGTCTGACCCCTACCTGCGCAGACTTGTCCAGCTTGGTAGAACCTGCCAGGAGTAAAACTCCCACTGGCATAGCTCTGGGGGTTATCAGGGTAAGCAAGCCACCATACCGCTGTAAGGTATAAACAGCACTGATGGCAAAAATGGGGTTGAAGGTAATGAAATATGGAGGACTATTTTCACAATCAGTTCTGATTAGTTCCCAGGAGTGTCTGAAGAGGCCAAAAAAAATAGGTATGAAGTAAGATATGACTAATATAAGGTTATGTTTTCTTCTTCTTCTTCTTCGTACACTCTCAGACGTCCACTTGAATGTTCTCAAAGAAAGCAGTAGTCAGTTTGAGGCTATTTGAATCCCCGTAAAGCTTTTCCACGAAAGGAGCTGGCGTCAGCCATATGCGCTTTCTCTGTACCGCATATAAGGGGCAACTTTGAAGCAGATGTTCAGCTCTCATTTTATCAGTGCCACAGTTACACTGATCGGTAGTTCCTATCTTTAGCTTGTTGAATAGATGGTATCTCAATCTGTTGTGGCCAGTGCGGAGTCTGAAGATTACCACTTGTTCTCTTCTGTTGAGCTGGTAGTAAGCATCATTCTGTGTGTGACCTGGATGTTCTACATTCCATTTGTTTCTGTATCTGATTCTGATAAAACTCTTTGCCTCTTCAAAAGTTATGCTTGCATCAGGCTGAGGTAGACGTGAAACCTTTTTTTGCCATTCTGTCAGCCTCTTCATTGCCGATGGATGATGTTACATAGGTTATGTTTGAGACTTGCAACCTCATCGTGTAAAACAAATTGCTACAGAAACTAGTGTAGAAAATGAAAGCTTCGATGCAGAATTCCTGCAAGTCTACCCACTGGACCAGTCACTTCATGCTCCATATGGATTGAAAATAAAAGAGAAGATTTTCAGTCTTTTTTTTTCTGTTCTTTTCTTTTTTCTCAGTCAGTCAACATCTTCTTCTTCTTCTTCTCAGCCTGTAACCAGCCATGGGTCATAGCGGTGCCATGGTGGAAGCATCGGCAGACAGGGTCCTCCACTGCTCTTTATCCTCAGCAATGCGTACAAGGGTGGAAAAACCGTGCATTGTCAATTCTTTGATGTTATCAGCCCAGGATTTTCTTTGCCTTCCTCTTCTCCATTTACCTTCGACTGTTCCCTGGAGGATCGTTTTTGAAAGGGAGTCATAACGAGTTAATTGCCCAAACCAGGCAAGCTTGCGACATTTCACTACTGACAAAAGTGGTTCTTGGTGGCCTGCATAGGTGTTTATCTTCTCTCTAACATAGACATTTGCTTTGTGCTCTTTATAGCAAATGCGAAAAATTCTTCTATAACATTTATACTCATTCGTACAAGGCATCTAATATGGGATTGTGCATGGGTCTGACAACCTCATCGTGTAAAACAAATTGCCACCAGAAACCACCGCTGCAGGAACATGTCAATGCTTGTCGCTGGCTTTCTGGAAAAGGACCAGCTGTAATAAGGTTCCATGCTCCATGAGGAGTGCAAAGGCAAATGAGGAATTTACAGAGTGGTGTATAACCTTCCTTCCGCACTTGTCCTTTATGAATTCTTTCACGTAGGGCAGGCCTGTGGAAAGAAGAGGGAGCAAACAGAAATGGTAAACACCTAGGGGGGAATATCTTCTTTTTTTTAACCATTAATAACGCAATAGCAGTAACATTAATGAGTTAATGACAAGAATTATCTTTTGTCTGGCAGGACTTGTATCATGAAAGTTGTAGCAATGCCTGTGTTATGTTTGCCTCAATTCCTAACTTCAAGGACTTCTACCAGCACACAAAGGCCAATGGGCAGGGGTTAGAATGCATCCGGGTGCTCAATGAAATCATTTCAGATTTTGATGTTGTAAGTAAAGACATTTAAAAAGCCCAGTGTTTTTTTTACCTTCTTGTAATCTTTCTTTGTTTTTCTCCAGCATTCTGAATCCTAAAGATTGTTAGCTATTGAAGCTGGTTTCAACCCAGTCCTTTCTATTCCACACCAGACCACAAAGTATTTTATATTTGGGCATGCACCCTAATATAACTGACATACCTTGTGTCTAGGGTGAAAGGTTGCACCTTGCCAAAATGAGGCAAAGCTCCTTTTTTTTTTTTTTTTTAACTATTTCTTTCTGTTCATGATTATTTCTTTGCAGCTATATCTTGACACATATTGTAAGTCTGTCAATATAATTTATGATTGATCAAACTGAAAATTTCCATTTCAAACTGTGGATCAGAAATCATTAACTTATTAATTGTAGTCTTAAGCTGGCTGCTGATGACAAATTGTTAATTTATTAAATCTGTTCTTAAACTAGTTGCTGATCAGAATTCATTAACTTAGTAATTATATTCTTAAACTAACTGTTGATCAGCAGTCATTAAAATTAATGTACTAAATCTGTTCTTAAACTAGCTGCTGATCAGAAGTTAAACTTATTACTTATTCTATCCTTTAACAGCTGCTGGTCAGAAATCATTAATGTATTACTTCTCTTCCTAAACTAGCTACTGATTAGACAACATTAATTTATTACTTCTCTTCCTAAACTAGCTACTGATTAGACAACATTAATGTATTACTTCTCTTCCTAAACTAGCTACTGATTAGACAACATTAATTTATTACTTCTCTTCCTAAACTAGCTGCTGATTAGAAAACATGAATGTATTACTTCTCTTCCTAAACTAGCTGCTGATCAGAAGTCATAATGAAGTGGAAAAAAAAAATGCAATGCGGAAGTCGGATGTGTCGGGCCGAAAGGCGCAAATATCACTGCTTCGCTGTAAACGGCGACAAAACGCAACCAACGTCCTTTTCTGGACGAATGAGGAAGAAGGAAGAAGAAACAAAACAGTGGATTGGACATAAGTAGTTAGTATAGAAACAAAACAGTGGATTGGACATAAGTAGTTAGTCAAGAAACAAAACATGGACTAGACATAAGCAGTTAGTATAGAAACAATAATACACTAGACATAAGCAGTTAGTATAGAAACAACAATAGACTGGACATAAGCAGTTAGTATAGAAACAACAATGGACTAGACATAAGCAGTTAGTATAGAAACAATAATACACTAGTGTAAAAGTCTGTTTGATGTAGAAGTAAAGTTGGATTGCACGGAGACTGGAGATGTATAAGGTTGCTCAGTGTAAATGTACTGATGTAACGTACTGTTTTTCTGTGTTATGAATGGTAGTACGTTGAGTGTGTCATGTTGTCCTGGCCAGTACCAAGTAGTAGCAAGGAATCTAGGTCACTAGCGTGAGGTGTCGCCAGGGTTTAGTAGACACATACATAATGTCAGTATTCCTGCAGATTCAGACGTGTAATACTTGTATGACAATGTGGTTGATGGTGTCAGTGTGTAGATAACAGTGCTGATAACACGAAGGCCGTATAGGCTCTTGGACGTCTTCACATTAACTCACACAACCACAAGTAGAAGTCAGTGAAGTAGGGAATGCTGCTGGCGTTTACAATATTTATTTGTGACGTACGATAATACGATGATGATGGACGAAACAGTCAATAGTATACAGTCGGGTACATAATATGTGTAGTTACAAAGGTCAGCTTCAACCATCACAGATCCTAGACATGTAACAATGTCTTTATCAGTGTTTACAGTTTATGCAATAGCTCTAATCCCTGACTGAGCCCCGTCAGGTAAGCCCTAGCAAATATCTTGCTTAGTACGGGCGATATCATCTATATAAACAAAGTCAATGCCATTGTCCTACAATTAGCAAAAAGACCTCAGACTGGCCTCACATGCCAGATACTTCATTCTGGTGAAGAATAGATATGGTGACAACGAAATCAGGCCGCAGGTCGCGGGCCTCGATAATCAGGTCACTCTCAGTTTACACAGGCTCCTGAAATAAATATATTTTTCTGCCAAATCATACTCCGCCTGCATTGCGGATCCATAAAGATGATTCCTAGGCTTATGTGAGTAACAGGTCAACTAGACCTAGTCTTGTAGATATGAAGTCATACTGGAGTGCAGTATAATAACTTTTTGTGAGCTTCGCTCACTATGTCGCCATCAGCGATAAATGTACCTGTAAGATCTAAACGAGACAAAAAGATCGAATAGCGTTTTCAGTTACCTTTTTAAAGAATCCTGACACTCTTAAGGTAACACAACACAGCCAATACTGGCATAAAGAAAACACTCAGGGACGGAAGAATGCCAAACGGCCATTCCCAGAATTTCCAATCCCTATCGAAAACTTGGCAGAGAGGAATCTACGGATCGGGACATCCGTTCTAAGCCACAGGTACGCACTCTCTGAATATCGGCCTCCCTGCTTTTTCCGCCAAGACCCCGCGCATGCCCAAAGAGCATGGACCAGATCGAGGCAAACCCAGACCAGGCGTTTCCGACCAAACGGGTGACAAAGATACACCGTATGATCCTATAAATAGAATTAAGACATGTCAACTCTAAGACATGTCTAAGACAGGACAACATAAGACAGGAGAAGATAATCACCAGTCAAACTTGTCACCGAAAGATAATAAACGTTTATCTCTCTTTGACACCTTAAACCAAACATACATTCTCTTCTTCTTCCGTCCTTAGCCACCGACCGTCAAAGCAGTCAGTGGCCATTACGCCTAGTGGCGTCTTAGGGCAACAGCAGATAGGTTTTCTTTGCCATTGTTTCCCATCACGCCTATTGGCGTCTTTAGGGCAACGGCAAATCAATCCATCTGCTGTTGTTTCCGTAATCGAAGTGACTGGCAAACGGGTGATCAGCCCGTTGGTAAACATACATTAGGTTGGTGATTTTTCTCACCGTCGAAAATGACGGTAACAACTAGACATAAGCAGTTAGTATAGAAACAACAATGGACTAGACATAAGCAGTTAGTATAGAAACAATAATAGACTAGACATAAGCAGTTAGTATAGAAACAACAATAGACTGGACATAAGCAGTTAGTATAGAAACAACAATGGACTAGACATAAGCAGTTAGTATAGAAACAATAATACACTAGACATAAGCAGTTAGTATAGAAACAACAATGGACTAGACATAAGCAGTTAGTATAGAAACAATAATAGACTAGACATAAGCAGTTAGTATAGAAACAACAATGGACTAGACATAAGCAGTTAGTATAGAAACAATAATGCACTAGACATAAGCAGTTAGTATAGAAATAACAGTGAACTAGACACAAGCAGTTAGTATAGAAATAACAATGGACTATACATAAGCAGTTAGGGTAGAAATAACACAATGGACTAGGCATAAGCGGTTAGTCAAGAAACAACACAGTGGACTGAACATAAACAGTTAGTATAGAAACAACACAATGGACTGGACATTAGCAGTTAGTCAAGAAACAACACAGTTGATTGGACATAAACAGTTAGTATAGAAACAACATAGTGGATTGGACACAGGAAGTGAGTAAAGAAGCACTTAACATAATGACTCAAACATAGACAGGTCATCAAGAAACACTCAAAATATTGAATCAGAATTGCACAGCTACTCAAGAAATACTCAAATAGTGAATCAGATTTGGACAGCTTGTCAAGAAACACTCAAAAAAAAATAATCAGACTTGGACAGTTAGTCAAGAAACATTCAAAATAGTAAATAAGGCTTGGAAACCAAATCAAGAAACACTCAAAATAATGAATCAGACTTAGACAGTTAGTCAAGAAACACTCAACATAATGAATCGGACTTGGACAGTTAGTCCAGAAACACTCAACGCAGTAGACCAGCAAGCTAATCAAGCAATGTTTATTGCAATACTTTATGTCAAGATTGCACAAATACAGCAATATGTCACATTGTAACATAACAACAAATAATGACATTGTCTTGCAAGGCCTAAATGAAACATTTTAAATGCAAATTACTTCCACATACTACAATACTTTATTCAATTTGTTGTTTGTTTTGTCCCTTGCAAAGATATAAAGCTGCGCTATCTATTGGCCACTATCTTTTTTCCATTAATTTTGCCTGCTATCACAATGTATTCTAAACGGTTGCTCCCCAAAACAAATTAAACAAACTTAGGCTGTTTATTTCTAACAGGCATAATAAACTTTGCAGTTTGGCTTCCTTTACAGCCTTCTCATTCTTGCTGACAGTAATTTTACATAAACTGGTACAAATATCTGGCTAACTGGTAAGCACAATATCTGTTCTACATCTCATTTGTGATGCAGACTTAAAGCTCTACAATGCATTAGCATTAATAAGAGATCTACAAGGCTAGCTAGACATGGAAAGACTTTGAACAGATAGCACAGGATAGGAACAGTTGGTATAATCATCATCATGTTCCTTTGCACTCCTTGCGGATCATGAAGCCACCAATGTAGCTGGTCCCCTACAGAAGAAATAAAAAAAAAAAAAACCACTGCTCCATCAGGCATGTCGTAAAAGGTCATTAATATAAGGCTGCACACGAAGCTAGCAACCTCACTATCTAAAACAACTTGCTGCAAAAACTACAACTGTAACAGCATATGAATGGCTTTAATGCAAAAGTCCTTCAAAGGATTAACAACAGTGGGGGCCCCCCATGCTTATTAAGGAGTGATAAGGAAAAAAAATGAAAAAAAGAATAACTAAGCATAAAAACTCTAAGTATGAATCACACATACCAAATATGTCCTATCAATTTGTATCGCTTTTTTATACAGCATACGTGCAGTCTCCTGGAGACTGACATGAAAGAGATAACGAAGACGTGGTTTGGTTTTAAGGACCATCTTCATTATACACGTACGACTCTATAAGTGTTCCGATCTCCTCTCTTTAGATCATACAAGGAGGATCTCAGCACAATGCACAAACTCCGTAGCACCGGTGAGGATCCTAATGTGTGTATGTAGGAATCACACATTCTATGAATATTTCTGCGGTGGGTAGGTTCCTAAATAAAAAAAAAAATGTTGCCAGGGCAGCTGCCGTTAGGCCTACTCTTTACGATTTCCAACGGCCAAGGGATTTTTAATGTATGCAACGTGCTCACTGGACCTCCTATTGTTTTTTAAGAATAGAAGACATTGAAATACCTTAAATGATGGCGGAGGTCAGCAAGGCTTGCAGTGATTTGTTGATGACCTGTGCTCCACTGAGAGTTTCAAGGTAATGAAGATGACTGATATATGCTTAACAAAGGACTACTTAAAAATATTCTGAAGTAACAAATACAATTCCTTGTCAAAACTGTCAAAAGTAACAATTAGAAATGTAAATGTTAAGTTTAATAATTCTAAAACTTAAGTGAAAAGTACTGTTTAGTCATCAAAATGAAATACATCTTACCATTCTTGGTAAAATTTCTTTTTTTTTTAAACAGAGTACATGTATCTTTACAAAGGACTAATAAAGAATCTTCTGATGTAACAAATGCAACTCCTTATCAAAACTGCCAAAAATAACAATTAGGAAATGTAAATGTTAAGTTTAATAATGCGAAAACTTATATGAAAAGTACTGTTTAGTCATAGAAATGAAATACGACTTCCATTCTTAGTAAGATTTTTTTTTTACAGTGTACATATGGCTTTACAAAGGACTACTAAACAATAATCTGAAGTAACAAATACAACTCCTTATCAAAACTGCCAGAAATAACAATTAGGTAATGTAAATGTTAAGTTTAATAATTATAAAACTTTACTGGAAAGTACTGTTTAGTCCAGAGGTTTTCAAACTGTGCGTCGCGGCTCCCAGGGGCGTCGCGGCCCTTGGCTAAGGGCGTCGTGGTGGCTTGGAAAAAGTGTTGGGCTCGATATTATGAGCCAAGGTCCATCAATAAATATAGATCTTCGTAGTATAGAGAGGAGCCGCAGTGATTTATGCACAGGTCAAGGGAGCCGTGGACCAAAAAAGTTTGAAAACCTCTGGTTTAATCATTGAAATGAAATACATCTCACCATTCTTGGTTAAGTGGTTTTTTTTTTCAGAGTAAATATGGTTTTACAAAGGACTACTAAACAATATTCTGAAGAAACAAATACAACCCCTTATCAAAATTCCCAAAAGTAACATTTAAAAAAAGGTAAATTTTAAGTTAAATAATTCTAAAACTTAAGTGGAAAGTACAAGCACTGTTCTATTTAGCCACACATATGAATTGTGTCACATATTTATGATCAGATTTTTTATCAAGTATTTATGCTTCATGACACAGTTTTAATAGCAGAGTCAGAGGAAAATCTACTAATCATTCTAGACAAAGTAGTGGAAGAAAGCGAGTTGAAAGGATTATCTTTAAATGTCAGCAAAACTGTATGCATGGTAGTTTCTAAGAAAATACAAATACCAGTATGCTCTTTGAACAGCAAAAGAGAAAAAATCAAACAAGTCAATCTCTTTAAATATTTAGGCTACACATTGACATCAGCTGGCAGATGTGACACAGAGAGAAAGAAAAGGATCGCCATGTTCAAAGAAGCCTTTACTAGGATGAGCAACGTAAAGAAAAACAGAAACATCACCATAAGCACAACAATTCGCTTACTAAGGGGCTACGTGTGGTCCGTTCTTTTAAATGGATGCGAATGTTGGACAATGAGTAACCAAATGGTTAAAAAACTGGTGGCAGCGGAAATGTGGTTTTTGAGGATACTGAGAATATCGTGGACAGAGAAGAAAACCACCAGGAAAAGACAAATGAAATTTATGGGACATATTAACAGAAGAGGAGGAGTGGAGGAATTTAGTCGTGTGTGGGAAAATACCAGGTAGGAGAGGAAGAGGAAGGCAGAGAAAGATGTATGTGGAAAGCTTAAACAACTGGGCAACAAACAACAGCATGGGCAACAACAACCTCATTAGACTATCAAAAGACAGAGAAGATTGGAGGGTCATGATCGCCAATGTCTGTTGCAGACCAGGCACCTGAAGAAGAATGTATGCTTCATTCGCCTTGTAGTTCCTGGGGGGTGTCCTCTGAAAGGACAAATCAAGAATGGGATTACTGCTTCCTCAGGCTTGTCATAACTGGCAACTCATGATGTTGTGCTTGGGGTTGGCAACCTCATTATGTACAAATGGGACCAAAGACGCAGCAAAAATGATGAATGCAGTCAGCGACACATAGCTTGCGTCAGGGAACCCAGAGCTGACCAAGACCCTACTCCACCTCTAAGTGGTGGTCCTAGAAACAGGCTGTATCGCTGCAGTATGGCTGAGAGAGTAGAGATCGAAGAGGGAAGGCAAACCCGGTCCCAAAAATGCTGTGCTGAAGTCGGATGCGTCGGCCGAAAGGCACAAATATTGCAGCTTCGCTGTAAACGGACACAACGCAACCAACGTCCTTTTCAGGACGAACGAGGAAGAAGATCATGTAAAAACAAACTGCCACAGAAACCACAGCAACAAGGGTATGTAAATGTCTGGTGCAGACTTCCTGCAAGGGGACTAACTACAGTTGGGCTCCTTGATCCATAGGGAGTAACATGGAAGATGATAATGATGATAATATATACTTGACAAAGGACTAATAAAGACAACTCCTTATCAAAACTGCCATAACTCTTAGTATACGAGCGGCCTTTTAGAAAGGCCGATGATCGATCCCCGTCAATAGCGAAAATGTATAGGTGAATGCATGTTTAAAACCACTGAACAATTTAGTTACGTGCATGATATAGGGGTTTCATTTCTTCACATTTTGATATATAACGCTTTATGTTATCTTTATAAATACATTATTTAGTGCAGATCGATCATCGGCCTTTCTAAAAGGCCGCTCATATAAAAGTAACATTTAAAAAAAAAAAGGTAAATGTTAAGTTTAATCATTTTAAAACTTAAGTGGAAAGTACAAACAGTGTATTATTAAGTCATACATATGAAACAGTCCTGATCATTCTTGGTAAGATTGTTTTTAAAATGAGTACATATGGATTTACAAAGGACTAATAAACAATATTCCGAAGTAACTAATACAACTCATTATCAAAATTGCCAAAAGTTACATTAAGAAAAGTTTAAAACTTAAGTAGAAAAACAAAAATACTACACGCAATGTTTTATTAAGTAAAAATCAGAAACATTCAAGACTTGGAAAACCAAATGGAAATTTATTCTAATTCCTCATGAAAAAAATATGCAAATGTTAAAATACTGACAACTGTATAAAAATATTGATGAATCTGAGTGCAGCAGTAATCTCATGAATTTTCCCTATGATGTATCTCAATAATTTTTCATACATGTTTTTTAAGAAGATGCACCAATACTAATCACTAATAATACTAGTGGTATCAGCTACCCAAAAAAGAAAATAAAAATTTGGTTTAAACCTGGTCGCACACAAAAATTCAAATAATTGTTCAACTTTAACAAGTTCCTAATTTTTCATAGTCAACACTGATATTAATTTGAAAGTACAAACCACCAAGACTCTGATACTGATCTAAAAAAAAATATCAGACTGACTGCATGAGGTTTTAAAAATGTAAGTAAGTTAACTGGAAAAAATGACAAAACATTTACACAAACCCAACCCACAAAAATAAATCATACAAATACTGTGAAGTGCCATCTGGATACCAACAACAACAAAAATAACTATTCCTGATTCCCAAATCTATAATACGAAGCAAAACTGTAAACAGAGGTAAGTCTGAGTAACTGTATACCTGACATGTTCAAAAGAATTATCGAAGTAACAGAATTTTTACAAGTATTCTTCCTCTTTGTTCATTCTCATTTAGCTCTAGTGTCAAGCTCCCCATTATCTTTCCTTTCGGTCTTCATCTACATCTTGTGTTCTCTATTTTCCATGCTGCCAAGACGTTTGTGAGTCTCTCAGTCTTCCTCTATATCTTGTGCTCTATATATTCCATGCTGCCAAGACGTATTTGAGTGCTCATTGTCTCATCACCACTTCAGTTGGACCCCTTTCACAAAACGTGTCAAAGCACTTCACAAAATGTTCAAAGCATTTCACAAACTCTTACAGTGGTGGTTTCTGTAAGATTTTGTTTTTTATGTTAAGGTTGCAGCCCTCCCAAGGACAACTTCACATTTGTCAACTCTTATGACATGCCAGGAGTGTCCAACTGGCAGAGTGGTTAGAGCGCTTGCCTCTCACAGCAAAGTATACTAGGTTCTGTCAAAACCTGGTTACGTCATGCTCTAGTCTACCCAGCTGTAAATGGGTACCTGATTCTGCTCAAATCGGGCAAAGTTACGCAAAGTGAAAGGCAGCAAGGAAGGCAACTGGTCACCCCATTTCATAAAGCTGGACCTAGCCTAGTGAAGCCTCTGACACTTGCCATTTGGCTTTATTCCTTCACTATCTCTTCAAGGATCCCGTTACACGCCCATTGAGGCATATTGGGAATATGGTGTTAGGCCCATATTTTCTTGACCATTGGCACACTAGGGGTGACGTGGTCATCATCACCACGGCCGCCTTAACCTTCCCAGAGTTGCTCTGGTACCCAGTTGGGGCTGGGTCGACCCAGGAGCTGTTTGCGGCCTTAAAAAAAATCCCACCTCATCTAGGGATCGAACCATAGACCACTGAGCTAGGAAGCCAGTGCACTAACCACTATGCTACCGCGGCTCCCACTATCTCTTCAGCGATCCTAAAAAAAATCACACAGGGTAAATGGCCAAATAGAATAAACTGGTAAATGTCTGTCTAATACTCCACCCTTCCTTTCTCTCATCGTTTAGGCTGCATCCATTCACTCTCATATGTATTTCAAGTATTAATTTAAAGGAATACATTATAAATGCAGAGTAATAGCATACTCACATTTGCAGTAGCCAATCATAATCAAGGAATAAAGTATGCTGAAAAAATGCAACACTATCATGAAGCCTTACTTCTTCTTCTTCTTTCGTTCGCTTGAACTATATTGTCTATATCTGCAATGTTGTTTCTTGTATAAACTTCACTGTCTTTTGTAGTTCATACAGAGGTCCGTATAGTTTTGCTTCCAGTGTTGTTTCTCTGGGCCAGTGGGTTTGCCTCAATATATCATATTCGGGGCAATCTTGAAGTACGTGCTCCGCAGTCTGGGGTGCCTGTCCACATGTACACATGGCTGAATTGCCAATCTTGAATTTTGTATACATGTGGCTGCAGAGGCGGTTGTGTCCTGTTCTGAGGCGCAGAATGACTATTTGTTCTGATCTGTTCATAGCTTGGTAGTCATCCTGTGTTGGTGTTGGTGGCTTTCTGATAGATTTGATCATCTTTTTCTTTTGATGGTACGTAACTGGTACATCCGGTTGCTCGTCTGCAGCACCTTCTTTAGCCAGTCCGTCTGCTCTCTCGTTTCCTGGTATTCCACAATGAGACGGTATCCACTGCATGGTGACCCTGCGCTGGTTGCACAGTTCAGAAAGTAGGGCTTGTATACCTGGCAATTTTCTGGACTAAAGTGCTTGGAGTGCTGATCTTGCATCTGTCAGGAATACTACAGGCTGTGGACCGAGATTGGTGTTCAATAGTTTCTCAGTTGCCACCTTGATTGCCTGGACTTCTGCATCATAGTTGTTACAGAATTTCCCCGTTGGTACTCTGACCGTATCCTTAGTGTTGTTTGGGTATTCTATGTACACTCCTGCTCCTCCATTCTTTACTGCATTCTGTGCTGACCCAATCGTGTATACTCTGACCCAGAGGTCCTGTGGGTATTCATCATCCAGGAAACTGAGAGTGACTGTCCTACGTTGCACGCTGTTCTGTTCATCCCTGTCGAATATTCCTTTCACTTTTGTCTGGATGTGTACTGGTAGTCCAGGCTCCTCTCTCCAAGGGGTTTGTTCTGGCACAGACTTTAGGGGGCTGTTAACTTCAGGCAGGTCTGAGGTTTGTCTACGAAATCGTTTGGCCTGGTGGATAAATCTGCTTCTTTTCAGTCGCCCCATTGCTAGGTTTTGGAATCTGTCCTTCATTGGATGGCTTGGCATACAGAGGAACTTTTCTGCCTGTGTTGGCACTTTCGTGTCTCTGCGTTCTCTCAGTGCTTGTATCCTCCCCATTTTCTCCATCTCCACTATAGGCGTTGATTTCATTGCCCCTGTGATGACCCTAAGCGCCTGGTTTTGCACCTTATCTAGCTCTTGTAATGTGGTGTTTGATGCTGACCCATATTCCAGGTGTGGTCGTATGCCCTGCTGGTAAACTTTACTAAGTATTTTCCCGCTGGCTCCCCATGTGGTTCCACTTAGTTTTCTCAGGATGGCCAACTTCCTCCTGGCCTTTGTTGCTGCCTTGTTGATGTGCTGCTTCCATGTCAGCCCATCATCGAATGTAACTCCGAGATAGGTGGGTTGTTTATCTTCTCTCAGGAGCTCTTCGTTTATCTTGATGACACCAGCTTTTTGTTTGGGAGAGAGGGTGAAGAGCGTAGTGCTGCACTTGTCTGTGTTGATGCTGACACACCATCTATAGCTCTTTGTAGCAGTTTGGTGGCCACTGTTGCATGCTCATCTGTGCACCATATTACCAGGTCATCAGCGTACATTGCCACTTTCATTCCATGTGGTAGTTCAGCAACCAAGTCGTTGATGTAGACTAAGAAAAGTGTGGGGGACAGAACCCCTCCCTGAGGGACGCCATGATGCAGTAGAATTTTCTTACTCTTGAGGCCATCTAGTTGTACTCAGGCTCTTCTGTTATGCAAGTATGCTTTCACCCGTTTGTACATCTTACCATCCACTCTACAATTTCTCAGTTTCTTCAGAAGCCCTTCTTTCCAAACCTTGTCAAATGCTTTCCTTAGATCTATCCATGCTGCTAGTACCAGTTTCTTATCTTGGAACGCATCCTCAATCTCATGGGAAAGGTAAGTTGCCTGAACTTCCGTAGAATAACACTGCCTAAAGCCCCCCTGCTGTGGTACAAGAAGGTTTTCACTTTCAAGGTACCACTGTAGCCTGAGGTTGATGATACGTTCCATTGTTTTGCAGAGGCAGCTTGTAAGGCTGATTGGTCTGTAGCTGGAGGCAGTGGAACTGTCTTTTCCTGGTTTTAGGAGTGGTCATGATGTCTATGGAACCCTGCCTTCCAACTGCAGCAGCTTTGTTTTTGCTGTGGTTCCCAAGTTCTTAATCATTTCATTGGACACTCCATCAACTCCTGGCGACTTTCTCATTTTCAATTTGGATATTGCAAGCTCCAGTTCTCTGAATGTGATTGGTGCCTCCATAACTTCAGGTATGGTTCCATCTTGTCCTGCGTATTGTTGTTTCTCATGAGTCTCCTGTTGCTTCTCTGGGCTAACTTCGATGTTGTTGTCTTTAGCAAAGGAGTCTGCAAAGTGATCAGCTGCCTGTTTTCCCATGAGGATGTTTCCATCTTTGTACAGAGCAATCCTTGAGTTTCTCCCTGTTGGCCCTTTGAAATTTTGCCTTAGCTTTGCTTGGTAGTTATTGTGGTGTTCTTGGCATGGACTGGTCTCTGCCTGCTTTCGAGATGTTTCCACGTCGTTGTGCAGCTGCTCTAGTTCACTATTCCAATATGGTTTGTAGTGCTTACGAGCCCCTCTAGGTATTGTTTCACAAGCAGCCTGTAATATGCATCTGCTGAATTCATCGACTAGCTTATTGATGTCTTTGTCTACAGACAGATCTCTAGCCAGTATACTGGTACGATGCTGGTACATTGTCCAGTCTGCCTTCTTGTAGTTCCACCTAGAGAGAGTGCTGCTCTCCTTGACAAGTTCATTTTCCACAATTAAGAAGACTGGCCGGTGGTTGCTGCCTCCAAGTTGTTTCCCTACAATGCGTGTGGTGTTCCACTCCAGGCCGGGTGAGTGGAATGCAAGGTCTGGTGTAGAGGTGGTGTGCCACGATCTCGAGTAGAAGGTTGGTGAGTCGATTGGCTGGTTAATCAGGATAAGCCCATTGTCATTCTGCCAGTTTTCAAGCTCATCATCTCTCCTGTCCATGTGATCATAGCCCCAGCTCTGTGAGTGGCTGTTGAAGTCTCCGCATACAATCAGTCTTTCTTTTGCTGGGATTGTATCTAGTGCCAGTGGGCGGTCGCTCGGACAGTAGTAGTTGAGAAGGTGGAATTCTGAACTTTCTGTCCTGAGATGAAGCATCTGGTATTCCGCCCCCTCCATATATGTTTCAAGCCTTACTTAACAGTATATTAGATAATGACTGGGACCTTGCTAAAGACCATATTGGAAGGCAGAGTTGAAGGCAAACGTGCAAGAGGAAGACAGCGCTACAAGTGGGAAGATAACACCAAGAGATGGACAGGAAAGAGCTGAAGGCAGACAAGTGTGGCAACAAATAATAAAGCATTCAATATAAAGTGATGCCCTGACAACCATCTAGAGCAGCAGTAGATAACTCATGAGCCATTGGGATCTACTTTAGAAACGCTGAGCTCTAAAGATCTGCCTTGATCAAATCATGTTTGCAGAAATAGGTGGAATACGAGTTTAAATTTTAGAATGAAATTTTAAAATGTCTCTCAGTATTCATTTCTTTACAAAAGTGATGGCTCACATGCAGTGCTTTAAAATGCGGACAGTTTAGGGTTAGTCTGAAATTTCCTTGGCTTCAGAATTCTTTTTCCCCACCTATGTCACCTAAAGATCTACCACTGCATCCCTTGTGATCTACCAGTAGATTGCAATTAATTCCGACCCTTGATTCTGAGGTTACAGGTAGAAGGAAGGAATATTCTTAGGTTGATTCGAAATATATAGCCAGATAGGCCTTCGTGATAAATCCATCAGGAAAGAGGAGAGTGAGGTGACCAAGAAATACATGGAAAAGACCTATAGTGGAGAACTGTCTTGATGCATTTTGGGATGAGAAGAAGAAAGGCAGCACAGAATATGGTAACGTGAAGGAAATGTGGCAGACGCGAAAATGCTTTACCATGTGAGAATGAGATAATACAGTAAAAATCTGAGATCGGAACAGCAGAATGTTAGACAAGCCTGCACTCTCAACACTCTAAAAAAATAAAGTTTTGTGCTGTCTTATTTCTTGTGGTAAGAACAGGACAACATTTTATCTCTCATTTACTCTTCTCCCCTTCATACAGGAATGTTTGATATGAAAGGTGATTTCCTTTTTATTTTTATGCCATTCATATTCTTTTTTATGAGTATTCATTTTGAATAGTTCTTAATTTCTTTTCTGTGCAGTTTTAATATGTTTTTGTCCCTGATGAAAACCTTGCATCCGTAACACTGGCGTATGTTATAAATTTTCTCCATACATCTTCTGTCTCGTTATAGATTTGTCTGTTTCTTAAACCATAATTTTTTTAGCTGATCTGAATTAAATTAATTGGTGATGCCCTGTGTTCACTGAAAGCATAGGTGTGTTATCATTTATCTCATTTCACTGTCAATTGCTTCGACTGCCTCCAACATGTCATTAGCGAGATGCTAACCCACTATACTACCAAGAATCTTAATGGACCAACTGAGTAAAAACCTCAGGTGCAAAGATATAAAATGGTAGGAACATGTGCACAAAATAATTTATGGTGTCAGACCAAAACGATGAACACGGATGTCAACAAACTATAGGGGTTGGAGTGGCTAAGAGGTATGGCGTCTGCCTCTAATTCTAAAGGTACTGGGTTCAGTTCCCAGTACAGGGAATATATTTGAACTTTTTTCAGAACTAGTGGGTCCTAATGATGTCATACTCCCCACTGATCTCCTGGGTAGTGAGTGTCGTAGATTTTTGATAGGGGAATTAAGACTTGGGTTGGTCCCTTCTGAATAGATTAGAATAAGTGATAGTCACAGTGAGAAGTAGCAATAGCGATAGATTTCCACGAGTGAGATGGTAGAAATGTGATAGAGGCTGTCTCTGAAATCAAGAAAAATCTTCTCTCTTTCACCTATCTTCTACGACAGATTTAGATTGAGTCAGACAGTCTACACACATATATATGAAATATATATATATCCACTCACATACATACACGCATAAGACGACAGTTAGACGTACAGACGTGGGAAAAACTATGACAATGATTATATGAATAGTTTGGGAAAACGAACTGACCGACACGCTGGACTAAATTTTATGAGTAGTTTATTTATCAAGACTAAACTTCTCTCACAACATATCAAATCACATCAAGCATATACAAAGAAAAAAAATCATAAACAAAAAAATCAAGAAATGCTACAAGAATGATAGACCCGTTGGTATGATCCCTCCCTCGATGGATAGCTCACAGTCCCGTTAGAAGAAAGTGATAGCCCAAAGAGTCACAGATACATATGATTTAGTCTAAAATTCTTCCCCCTTAAGGTATGAACAGACTGGATACTCTGATCTAGTATAAGGGAATATATATATATATAGTTAGCAATACCTTGCATAAAGAAATGTTATGACAGCAAAAAATGAATGGGTGTCAAAATACCACCATAAAAGGGATCGCTCAGTCCTGCATTCACTATTCATTCAACTGTGCTCACGTGCATTTTTCAACAACAACAAAAAATATTTTTAGGACTTGCCCATACAGAATCTTCAATGGTAATCTTGGCCAAGAAAACCCCAGGTCCAAAAAGACGGGTTGAATTTACTACTTCCGGGACCGTTCTCTTGGGAATACTATTGTTTTGGATGTCTGTTTAAGTCACATAAAAAATTGTCCAAGCACGAGCGTTTATAGCGAGCACAGTGTCAACATCTTAGATTTCAAACGAATGAGGAATGTCAGGTCGGCACCTTCTCTCAGTATAGGAATTTTAGTTGGTCACACCACCACTTGTCAACAGTGTCGGGAAATTACTGATTGAAATATGTTACTTGCCACCAAGGCGGAGAAATGACTAGAGTTTTTCTCAGGAAGAATCAAATCAGGCTCGATGACCCTTTACTTCTTTAACCTCTTAAAGTTCTTGTAAAAGTTATACATCAAATCTTTAAGGTAAGAATGTTTGTTGTTTTCTTCACAGATTTATCTCTTTTACTCAAACGCTGGCAAAGTTTGGGTACCACAGTTTCACTATATAAAAATGGAAAGAACACATATCAAATAATTATACATACTATAACTGATAATTTAAACTGCAAGCGTAGCTTGTCTTATCATTTAAATTTTTCCGTGAAATAAGTTATATTTAAAAATCATCAATCCTCATGAATTAGGAATACCTACGCGTTCCGTCACCACTCATGAAGCATCTAGCATTAATACAGTTAGTTTAGAAAGTTTATTCTCGTCTGATTATTAGCGGTTAAATTAAATTCCTTAATAGCCGACTGAGTTTAAGCTAGAAATATAATTTCTGTTTTCCACTGTAACTCGTCACTATAAAACAATACAGACTATATAAATTAAGCGCTCTGCACCAAATCTAACTAGTGAAAAATGAAATAAGCGAGTTAACACTTTAAACACTTCACAAAATACTAGATATTATATATGATATTTTACCTCCAAACAGAATTACAGTTTCACAACGACTAGGATAATTCACTAGATAGGTATTTAGAAGCTCGGCAAAATTTTGACGAGAAACTAATGACTTCGCTATACAAGCTTCATTCACTAGCACGAGTGATACTGTCTACTGCAAGTTGGAGAATGACAAGAAAGTTTCAAACTCTGGTTAATATCTATTTCCAGACAAAGAGGTAAACGTTTAATTTTGCAAAACGAAGTACTCTCCCCTTTTCCGTCTTTAACGCTTACGTTTAACACCTAAACGCATGCCGTAACTGCCACCTTGCATCTCTGACACCTCCGTCTAAGAAACGGCCGAAGCGCTACGTGTCAGATGCAAAATACCAGACAAATGTCTGAATACTGCGCTGGGGAGGTGTCAGGATTCACGCCTCACCTCAGCGCTCACCGAGAAACTACGTTTTGACAGGTGAGAAAGCAGACGATATGTCGGCCCTATGTCTTGAGATAGCCAAATATTCACAGTTATTTCGTCAATCTGCAGCGATTGACCGAATGCATTCTCACGCCAAATCGTCTGGTCCAAGGGACTACACGTTACGTAAGAAGTTACTCGTTTAATCAGCCATGAAATGTGTTTCTAAATGAGAAACGAAAGTGAGAATGGGAAAAATTATTATTACTCGCAAACGAATGGATGCGAAAAATACAGGAGAAAGGTAAAGAGTGATAATAAAAATAGAGGATACGGGTGAAAGAAAGAAGAAGATATAGGCAATTTAATGATCATAAAACCTATGTGACAGTGAGATTGGATGCCCAGCCTTCTCGGATACGGGCGAAAAAAATAGGAGGTCCCGTTTGCAAGTTGCGCATGTTAAAAATCCATCAGCAGTTGGAAACCGTAAAGAGTAGGCCATAAGGCCGCTGCCCTGGCAACATTTATAAAATTTGGAAAACCTACCCACCACAAAAATACTTATAGAATGTGTGATTCCTGTATACACACATTGGGATCCTTGCCGTTGCTATAAAGTTTGTGCACTGTGCTGAGATCCTCCTTGTGTGATCTAAGGGAGGAGACTGGAGAACTAATTGAGTTGTATGTATGCAATGAAGATGGTGCTTAAAACCAAACCTAAACCAAACCAGTCTTTCTCAAACCTTTGTGAAGCAAACCCATAAAGCAGTGTTTTTCAAGCGCTGTGCCGCGGCACACTAGTGTGCCGTCGCGCCTATCAAAGTGTGATGCAAAAATGTTGTAAAGTTACTACATGAAGTATATTTTTTAGTGAACATGTAATGTAAAACTGATCTTACAGCTTGAACTCATTCAATAATAATTGGATCTATTTACTGCTTTGAACAAATATAGATATACTTCAAAATTATTTTAAACAATTAAGAGAAAATCAAATTGAGAGTATTCTTTATTCTACAGTACACACACATTAGTGTATTTAATTTAGTATATATCACTGTAATTTGTTTATTTAGGCTCGGGGTCAGATAGGTGTGCCGCAAATTTTTAGAAAACTGAAAAGTGTGCCGAGAACACAAAAAGGTTGAGAAACACTGCCATAGAGAAACGCTATTAATTATGTGGATCCCCTCCTTAAAATAATGATACCAACAGAATATATATTCCATAAAATATGTCAGAGCCGTGTAATTTCTGGAGGGTCTCTGATCAGACAAAGAAAGAATAGGCTTACCACTTCCTCAAGCATATCGTAACAAGTCAACTAACATGAGGTTGTGCTTAGCAGTCTCAATCATAACCAGTCAACTAACATGAGGTTGTGCTTAGCAGCCTCAATCATAACCAGTCAACTAACATGAGGTTGTGCTTAGCAGCCTCAATCATGACCAGTCAACTAACATGAGGTTGTGCTTAGCAGCCTCAATCATAACCAGTCAACTAACATGAGGTTGTGCTTAGCAGCCTCAATCGTAACCATTCAACTAACATGAGGTTGTGCTTAGCAGCCTCAATCATAACCAGTCAACTAACATGAGGTTGTGCTTAGCAGCCTCAATCATAACCAGTCAACTAACATGAGGTTGTGCTTAGCAGCCTTAATCGTAACCATTCAACTAACATGAGGTTGTGCTTAGCAGCCTCAATCATAACCAGTCAACTAACATGAGGTTGTGCTTAGCAGCCTCAATCATAACCAGTCAACTAACATGAGGTTGTGCTTAGCAGCCTTAATCATAACCAGTCAACTAACATGAGGTTGTGCTTAGCAGCCTCAATCATAACCAGTCAACTAACATGAGGTTGTGCTTAGCAGCCTCAATCATAACCAGTCAACTAACATGAGGTTGTGCTTAGCAGCCTCAATCATGACCAGTCAACTAACATGAGGTTGTGCTTAGCAGCCTCAATCATAACCAGTCAACTAACATGAGGTTGTGCTTAGCAGCCTCATCATGTAAAACAAATTGCTACAGAACCCTTACTTACTTAGTCATTCCCCTTCTACCGTGAGGCTACAGAACCCACCAATGTAAAAAGCACAAGAATGTTTTGATGTAAACTTCCTGTACAGGGATCAGCTTCAGTGGTGGCGCCACATTCCAAAAGCAGCAAATAAATGGAAATGATGATGGTAAAAATAGAAATCAAGGAAGGTAAGCGGTTAAACAGTCACATATTTAGACATTGCGTCGTATTAAAATTAATGACACCCATGTTCAGGCCCTTCAGATAAAAACTGTGGACCCTAGGTGGCGTGTAGATCACAGATGAGAAACAATGGAATAAAAGCATAATGCACATCAGAATGAGCTAAGAAAACAAAATAGTCAGAGATCATTGTAGGAAGAGGAATGGTTCAGAAAACTGAGAAAGACTAACTGAAAAACAAAAAAATATAAATAAATTAAGTTTGGAATTATAAACAGTGTGTCATCTTCAGCAGTGTCAGGAAGCTCTCATACCAAATACTACAACAGAATGTAATTTGAGCACCAGCAGTAGTCTCTCCCATTAGTTAAGTGTTTCAGCCTTTAAGCTTCTTGACACTCAAAGGTAGGGATTCCCAAATGGTAAGTAGTGAGGAGGGAACCAAGAGATGTGCCACAACATTTGGACTTACTTAAGGGGAGGAACGGGCATTAAATTTAAGTCAAAATACAAATATGATGGATTTTGGGATTAGTCCATTTTCTGATACTTTAGCATCTCCTGAATCTGAATATAACAGAATTAGATGTCAAAATGCATTCTAACAATATGTATTTTGACTTTGAAAAAGGTATGGTATGGAGAGATTTTCTCAAACTCGAGAAAATATGTCTAATTAGACCTAGTTTCTTCCATAGCAACCAAGCTTACACCCCTACATATTATACATCGTTGGATTCATCCAAATCTACACATTAATATAAGCAGGTCACTTATTTCGGGAATCCAAATGCCAGATCGGAAATTTATAATTTCCAGGTCAACATTTAGGGTTTCCCCTCGATTCTAAATTTTTAATTGGCTGTGCGCGTTCACGTGACTAGCAACAACAATATGGCCGCGTGTTTACATTTTGGTTCGAATCTCAGTTTTGTTTTGTTATAGATGTGACAATGCCTAAAAAACGAGATGCTCTCGTTACCTCCAACTGGAAAAGGCCAGAGTTAGAGATGGAAGCAAGACTTATCCTACACTGCAGGTAAAACATACTTAATGTGACGATGTAATGGTAAAAACTGGGACATTAGTACTCAGGCAAGGAGGGTTGACACCCGTGTGTTACCGGGGCCCGAAAGGGGAGCAAAGAATAGTAACACTGTCCCCTACCAAGCATGTCGTAAAAAGCGACTAAGGAGGGTTGGGCATGGGGCCAGTTACACCATCCTGTAAAAAAAATTTTAAACCACAAAAAACTTCAACAAATATGGACAAGTCAAATAAAGAAAATAAAACACAGCCATCCAAGACAGGGGAAGGTCCTCTCGCGGGGAGGCGTATGATGCAACACAGAGAAAGCCGAAAGGAGTCTGTGTTGCTGACTAACCTTCTTTCTTCTAGGAGAACTTCCAGATTTGGCACCTGGAATGTTCGGACATTAAACGAACAAGGGAAAGTGGCGCAAGTAGCAGCAGAAATGAGGGAATACAAAATCGAGGTTCTGGGAATGTGTGAAACAAAGTGGAAGGGGGTAGACAGGAAGAAACTCATCACAGGTGAATTGGTGCTGTCCTCAGGACATGAAGACGAAAGTTCACACCACAGTGAAGGGGTAGCTCTTATGTTATCTAAAGAAGCACAGAAAGCACTCATTGAATGGGAAGCTGTTGGACCCAGAATAATAACAGCTTCTTTCAAAACAGCTAAAAAGAAAATTCATGTAAATGTCATCCAATGTTATGCACCAACTAATGACAAAGAAGAGTCTGTGAAAGAAGCATTTTATACTAAACTACAGGAAATTATGGATAAAGTAAAAAGAAGAGACATCACAATTTTGATGGGTGACATGAATGCAAAGATAGGTACAGTCAACACTGGATTTGAAGAAGTCATGGGAAAACATGGGCTAGGAGTAATGAATGAAAATGGAGAGCTATTCGCAAACTTCTGTGCTTCATATCAACTGGCTATAGGAGGAAGCATGTTTCCACATAAGAGAATACACAAGGCAACATGGATATCACCAGACCATAGAACAGAAAATCAGATTGATCATATATGCATAAACAAGAAGTTTAGATCATCATTGCAGGATGTAAAGGTATATAGAGGAGCAGATGTGGCATCAGATCACCATCTTCTGATAGCCAAAGTAAAAATGAAACTCAAGAGATATGCAACAATGCAAAATTATAGACAACAGTTTAATGTAGGACAGCTAAGAAATCAAGAAACAAGAGACAAATTTGCGGTCACAGTATCCAACAAATTCCAAGTGCTCCAACAGCTGGAAGATGTAGAGAATACAGAAGACTATTGGCAGCAGGTCAAAACAGTATGGAAGGAGACATGTGAAGAAATACTGGGGAAAAGGGAAAGACAACAAAAAGCATGGATAACAACAGAAACCATCAATAAGATAAAAGACAGAAAAAACAAGAAAGCAGAGTTAAACACAAGCAAAACTAGAAGCTCCAAAGCCAAGGCTCAAGAAGTGTACACAGAAGCAAACAAAGAAGTATCAAAAGAGACAAGAGGAAGTATATTGAGGAGTTGGCAAAAGAGGCAGAAGATGCTGCAGCCAAAGGAAATATGAGAGAGAACTGTATAGCAGCACAAAGAAGCTAACAGGGAAATACAAGCAAACAAGTTGCCTCATAAAAGACAAGAATGGGAAACTGCTCAGCAATATACAAGAGCAAATGAAGAGGTGGACAGAATATTTTGGGGACCTTC
The DNA here is from genome assembly GCA_024509875.1 of Oreohelix idahoensis. Classification (NCBI taxonomy): domain Eukaryota; kingdom Metazoa; phylum Mollusca; class Gastropoda; order Stylommatophora; family Oreohelicidae; genus Oreohelix; species Oreohelix idahoensis. The sequence goes on from JAMPIV010001082.1 coordinate 138,243, forward strand.
TCAATAGACCAGCTCCACAAACCCGCCGGACATCCAGCCAGCAGAAGAAGAGCTACAAATTAACGGTGAAAGACCAACGAAGGAAGAAATAAAGAAAGCCATAAAGCTTCTAAGAGAGGGAAAAGCGTCTGGACCTGATGGCATTCCAGCAGAGGCCATCAAAGCAGATATCGACACGGCTACAGAGATGTTATATAAATTACTTGGTAAAGTCTGGGAAAAGGAAGAGATACCAGCAGAATGGAAGGAAGGATATCTGGTTAAGTTGCCTAAGAAGGGAAATTTACAAGAGTGCACAAATTATAGAGGAATAATGTTACTATCAGTGCCAGGAAAAGTATTAAACAGGATTATCCTTGAGAGATTAAAAGAGTCCATAGACAAGAAACTGAGAGATGAACAAGCAGGTTTTCGACAAAACAGATCATGTACAGACCAGATAGCCACTTTGAGAATAATAGTTGAACAAAGTCTGGAATGGAATTCACCACTATACATTGGATTTGTGGACTACGAAAAGGCATTTGACAGTGTAGACAGAGAATCACTTTGGAAATTGATGAGGCATTATGGAGTTCCCCTGAAGATCATTAATTTAATAAAGAAAACATATAAAGACATGACATGCAGAGTTCTTCACGAAGGACAGCTTACAGAACCGTTTGGGATAAGAACAGGAGTGCGACAGGGATGCCTCTTGTCTCCATTTCTTTTCTTGCTGGCAATAGATTGGGTTATGAGATCATCGACAACACACAACAGAAATGGAATCCAGTGGACTCTGACTAAGCAGTTGGATGATCTGGATTTTGCTGATGACTTGGCTCTTCTGTCCCATAACCGTAATCAGATGCAGGACAAATTGAAAACACTCGATGAGAGGTCACAGCAATTGGGTCTGAAAATACACAGGGAAAAGACAAAAATAATGAGAATAAATGCAGGTAATGATAACAGGGTTGAACTTGAAGAAACACCAATTCAAGATGTAGAATCATACACATATCTTGGCAGTAATATAGACAAAGTTGGAGGGACAGACAGCGATATCAAAATAAGAATACAAAAGGCAAGAGGAGCTTTCATTGCATTGGGAAATATATGGAGATCAAGAGAAATCGGATCCAACACGAAAATAAGAATCTTCAATTCAAATGTGAAGTCAGTCCTATTGTATGGCTCGGAGACATGGAGAACAACAAAGACAACAACCAAAAAGCTACAGACTTTCATAAATGGGTGCTTGCGTAGAATAGAGGGATTAAAATGGTATGACAAGGTTACCAACGTGGAACTGATGACAAGAACTAGACAAGTGCCAGTGGAACAAGAGATGAGAAGAAGACGATGGCGATGGATAGGACACACACTGAGGAAACCTGTTGATAGCATTACAAGGCAGTCCTTGTTCTGGAACCCCCAGGGCAAGAGAGGCAGAGGAAGACCAAGAAGTACATGGAGAAGAGAGTTGGAAACAGAGGTGAAAATGATGAGGAGAACATGGAAAGAACTTGAGATGATGGCACGGGACAGGAGGACTTGGCTCCTTTGGGAGTGGAGGGTTATGAATGAATGAAGGAGGGTTGAAATAAAGCACAGCGGACCGTTTGTTCGATGTGGCCTTTGACAAGAATTTAGAGACGCTGTAAACAGGAGTAAGGGTTAGGCATAGTGGTTGAAATGAAGCAGACAGGACCGTCTGTTCGATAGGGCCTTAAATTAGAATTCAGAGACGCAGTAAAAAGGGCTAATGGTTACGTATAGGTATCCTAAACCTAACCCCGCTGGCAACTTACTGGGATGACATATAAGAAGACGGCCCACTGTGACTCATTTCAACCAGGTTTAAGAATCTTAAACCTAACCCTAAACCCTAATCCTTACGACGTTGGCTACTTACTGGAATGACATCAAAGAAGGCGGCCCACTGTGCTTCATTTCAACCACCAGGGAGTTACATGAACTAGCTATTAGTAGACAGTCAATTAAAAATCATCACGTTTTCCTGAGTTTACAGAATAAGGGGTGACTTCTCATAATTCAATACATTATCATGATTCTTGTAAGCATTGTGCAAATTTGTTCCCCCAACTTAACCATAAATATCAAGTTTAGAAACATATTTCATTACTTACATGTATTGTTTTGCTTCCACTGTATTTTATGGCACAGTTTATTAATGCTTGTTTACATCTTTATTTGAAATTTTACTAATGTAAACATTTGTCTCTTTCTATGAAGTTCAAGTGTGATGGAAGCAGAGGCAGGTAGTGCTTTGTGAAGCTGGCCTCTGACGCGACAGAAATTTCGCTACACCGTGTAAAGTGATTGTGATATCAAAGCATTAAATCAGATCATAGCAATTAAGCCAAATAGCTCTAATATTGCGGAATTTAATGAAGGATATGAGGCTGCTATATTTTTCAAGAAAGTCCTCGGGCTGAACAGTGGAAAAGATGCTTGTCGACTGGCAGGAGCAAGAAAGCGTAAGCGTCTCGTGCTCAGCTCTAAAACGGCAAAAAACTGCACTAAGAAAATGAAGGAAATTTGGCACAAATCTCAACAGAAAGCCAGACAAGAAGCTGCAGAGGAAGCTGGCTATGCTGCCAGTATGTTCTAAATGATAAGTAAGCAATTTTTTAGAGGCAATATTACATACTTATTTAATTGTAGTCTATTTATGGAGAAAAATGTGACTTTCTCAAAATCTATTTTTCTCATCCTAATTTCCTTAAAACTTCCATACTTATGTATTTATTGACATAATAATTGGCACATATGTTGCCCATAATATTTAAAGCTTTTTTTATGATGGATTATGAGTATCTGATCAAACTTTTGAATTATTGCAAAAAGTAATGTAAAATTTAGCAAAATTTGTTACTATTTTTAGACACTATATTCAGAGTCCTACAACCTTTTTTCTATTAAAGTTATCAAAAATCCATCACATGAAAAGTTTTAAAATAAAATGATAAACGTTGTGTTCAAATTTGGTACTCATAACTTAATAAATAAAAAAAGGCCATAGCAAATTGAAATAGAACAATAGAATCCAATATGGTCGCCGTTTCTATGGCAACCAGTGGTGCAGTGCCATCAAACTCTTCCTTTTGCATATCTAGTATTGATATAGGTTAAGTCTGTGTGTATCTAGTATTGATATAGTATAAGTCTGTGTTTATCTAGTATTGATATAGGTTAAGTCTGTGTGTATCTAGTATTGATATAGTATAAGTCTGTGCATTTTCATTGAAATCCAGCAATTAATAACGAAAATAGTACACTGTCATGAATCGGTTGTAGAATTGATGTCAGCACTTAATGCTCCGCTTGGAGCTAGATTTTTTTATGTGAGGTTTGAGTGGAATTGAGTTAAGCTAAGCTTGGCTGTGCTCACGCATAGTATTAGTAGCAGTCGAGTAGTGTTAAGTTCACGTGTGTGAATGAGCTATTATGAGGGAAGCTGTATCTCAAAGCTGGTCAGGGGTGAAAGGGTCATGTGTGGTAGCAGGCAGTTGTGGGAAACTCGAGCGAATGAATGTTACGTTGAGTTGGGACAGTGAAGTGAGATACTGAAGGCAGATAGTGCATGTTGATGAATAGTTGTGAGGACTCCTTTGGGTTTATATTTACACACCTGTCGGTGAAAAACATTCAGCAACAGAAGTGGTGGCCAGTATAGAGAGATATAGGGAGACTGGCAGAGCTTTTCCCCACAAACATTGTTTCTTATGATGTACATGGTACATAAGGAGTATTTTTGTGATTCCCTGCCAATGTTGCAGTCTGCTGATGTTATCTTTGTTGTGCTGAAGATTTGTGATAAAGTTGCCAGATATCATATCTGCGTGTTCAAGTATAGGCTATTGAGTATTACTAATAGTTGTGGATAATGAGCCATGTTTGTTGTTGCAGTGGTAATGTGGCAATATACGTCAATGTGCTAACCTGGCGTAGCACTTCACATATAACAAAATGCCCCGTGTGGTTCCCAACGATCTCTAAACAGATTGAGAAAGAATAGGACTACGACACTTTCTGGAATGTGCATGGGAGGGGTGGCAACCTCATCATGTCAAACAGTCACAGAAACCCCCGCTACAAGACCATGTGACTACTTGGTGCAGGCTTCCTGCAAGGGGGCCAGCTGCAGTAGTGGCTCCAAGCTCCGTAAGGAACGCAAAGAAAAATGATGTTGTTGATATAACAAAATGTTAAATTCTATATTTCAACATTCAACAACTGATATAACGTATTTCTGCATTTCTTTATATGTGTGTACATGTACATATGTACATATACACCACAGAACACATATGAATAAATAAAAATTGAAATGTAATATTAATACAGCTGTTTATATACCAATTACAACCACGTCTGGATTTGAACAAGGCATTTTAACAAAGCCAAGAGGGTTCACACAGAATATCAGATGCTCTGAATTTAATTCACTACTGGAAGACAAACCTCTATAGGGTGGCATCTGCAATTACTTCTGCCAGGTATTTCCTCACTGTCACTATGCAGGATGGAATCTCTATAATAATTTAACTAGGTTTGACTTAGGAGTATCTGTTCAGGAACTTGATATGGAAGTCTCCAAACCGGTTGAGCATCTCTCCAATTTTCTCTAGGGGCGGCAAGATCGTGGTCCTAAAATGAAAGCCAAGTGTTTCAGACGTCATAATGAAATAAAGACAGATTCTTATTTTTTAGTTTTATCATCAAACTTCACTGCTTAGACGTAAGTTGCACCTATTCTTCTTCTTCTTCCGTCCTTAGCCAAAGACCGACCAAGCAGTCAGAGGCCATCACGCCTTGTGGCGTCTTAAGGGCAACAGCAGATTGATTTTCTCTGTTGTAGTTTCCCATCACGCCTAGCGGCGTCTTTAGGGCAACAACAAATAGGTCCATCTGCCGTTGTTTCCGTAATCGGTGTGACAAGCCAACGGGTGATCAGCCCATTGGGAAAGTTGCACCTATATTCTATTGTAATTGTCTTGGTTACGTCCTTCACTACTCAACACAATATTAACTGAGGGAGGCAACTGTTTAAAAAAAAAAAAAAAATAAGGTTTTTTAAAAAAAAAAACACTTTCACCAAAGTGTATCAGCGTTTTAGTGGATAGAATGTTTGCCTTCCATGTAAATGTTCTGTGTTTGATTCCAGGCAGTTTTTTTGTTTTGTTTATTTACTTATTTATTTTAATTCAGACATGTCTTCAGTTTTTATAAGTGTATTTTTGTCAATTTTAGTTTCCAAGTGTCTGTGTGTGTTGGCGAGCTTACTTGCTCAGTGAAAGGTGAAAGGTGGAAAGTGAAAGAGATGGAAAAGAGGAAAACGAATACAGAAGTGGAGCTATTCTCAGGACATGAGATATAAATAGCACATCATAATTCTTTGCCGTCATTTCTTGACAGATTTGTTGCTAGTTTATAAATAACTATGCAAGTTCATGGAAATCTATTTCTTATCGAGTACAAGTCTGCTGCATCTGCTGATTATCTAATAAACATCTGCTGTAAACCTGAGAAATGAGGTATCTGAGGAAGGTGGTTGAAGTAACAAGAAACATGGTCCGCAACCTGACGATATGTCAAGGCCTAAAAACCCAGCCCCTGCAGACCCAAGTAGAACAGTCCCAACTACAATGGTGTGGCCATGTTTGCACAATGGGAAAAGATTGGCTAGCACGACAAGTACGGGAAACTAAGAGCCAGGGATCCAGACCTCCAGGACGACCCACAGTCTGCTGGGAGGACAACATTAGACAATCTCTGAAGGGCCGTGGACTACAATGGAACCAGGCCAGGAGGAAGACAGCCTATAGGATAGTATAGCACTCTCTCTTCCAAACCTCTACACCTCATGGTAGAAGAGAAATGACTAAGTAAGTATCATCTGCTGTATATTATTCTTTTGTCATGTGGCATTATTCTGCTCTGTTTGTTTATTATCTGGTGCTATTCTTTTATACTGGTTTGTTTGCTTGCACAAAATTATCTGGCACCAGTTTGCTTATTATCTGGCACAAAATAGCTACTACAGGTGAACTGTTATCTGACACAAGCCTGTTGCATCTTCTTAGCACCTGGCACAAGTCCCATGATTTTTTTGTTGTTGCTTTGTCCACTTCGTTGTTTCTTGAAGTTATTGTAGCTAAAAAGCTTCTACATGATGAGACAGCCATTCCATGCCCAACCCTCCTCAGTCACTTCCTATGACATGCATGGTAGATTTCAGTGTTACTATTCTTTGCTCCACTTTTGAGCCCCAGTTACACAGGGAGATGATTAGAACAGAAGAACACAGTGAGATGACAAGAACAGAAGAACATAGGGAGATCAGAAGAACAGACGAACACAGGGAGATGACAAGAACAGAAGAACACAGTAAGTATGAGAAACACTGCCATACATGCACAAGAACAGAAGAACATAGGGAGATCAGAAGAACAGATGAACACAGGGAGATCAGAAGAACAGATGAACACAGGGAGATGACAGCACAAGACAGAAATGAAAATGATGAGGAAGACATAAAAGACCTTGAGCTGTTGGCACATGACGGGAGCATGCAGCACGTGACAGGAGCATGCGTTTACTGAAGGCCTATGCTCCTCGGGGAACTGACTGATAGGTATTGACTGATTATTTCATGGGTTTGCCAATGGCTTTCACCGACCTCATTAAGGAAGAAATAACAGACAGGCGGCCAAATTCATGATACAGATATACATGGCTATGTGACATTGAATGAAAAGAAGAAAACTTGAAAGTAATAATTATGTGAAAATCTGAATTAATCATTCATTATAACCATGTTTGCCCATGTATTACTAAGGCCAGAAGGGGGAGCAAAGAAGAGTATCACTGTACCCTACCATGCAATATCACGGAAGGCAACTCAGAATGGTTGGGCATGGGATTGGCTAACCAATCCTGTGGAAACTTTATGCCAAAAAGCACTTCAACAACAACATAAAAATGTCATCCAAAGCAAGAAATTCAAAATCCAAGATAGAAGTTGGTCCTCTATTAAGAGAGGTTTGTGATACAGCCCAGAGAAATCTAAAAGGAGTCTAGGCTGCTGACTTACCTTCCTTCTTATTGAAAAATCTCCAAATTGAGCACTTGGAATGTTCAAACATTACACAAACATGGGAAAACTACACAGGTTGCAGCAGAAATAAGAAACTATAAAAATGATATCCTAGGACTGAGAAACAAGGTGCAGGGAAACAGAAGAGAGGATAGTGAATTCACAAGAAATGGTTCTGTTCTAAGGATGTGAGAAAGAAAGCATATATCAAAATGAAGGTGTGGCTCTAATGGCTATCAAAGGAAGCACAGAAGGCCCTCAGAGAATATGAAGGAATGGGACCCATTGTGATATCTGCAACATTCAGAACTGCTAAAAGGAAAATAAGAATGAACAACATTCAGTGTTATGCACAATCTAATATCAAAGAAGAATCACTGAATTAAGAATTTTACACCAGACTTCACAATACCATGGGCAGAAAGAGAAGGAATGACATTACAGCCTTGATCAGTAACCTACATCCAAACATAGGAACTGCCATCAATGGTACCTATACCTTGTAGCGGTATGGCAGCTTGCGTACCCTGACAATCCCCAGAGCTATGCCAGTGGGAGTTTTACTCCTGGTAGGTTCAACCAAGCTGGACTGGTCTGTGTGGGTAGGGGTCAGACAAAAGCTGGTACCCTGGTCCTCCAGGTTGGGGGTTTTAGCATAGGGCTGACACCCCTGTCTATGTAAAAAAATAATGAAGTTACGGAAACAACATCAAATGAACAAACTTTGCTGCGGGATGGACATTCGGAGTCTGTGGCTCGTATGACTGTCAGTGGTGAAAGCCGAAAGGAAGCCACTGACATGAAAACGGATGTCCTGACCGCAAAACAGGATACAAGAATAGGATTTTGGAATGTCAGGACAATGTACGAGATAGGTAAACTAAGACAGGTCACGGCAGAAATGAGAAACTATAGGTTACACATCCTGGGGATAAGCGAGAGCAGATGGACAGGGGCAGGAAAAGTTAAAACAGCAACAGGAGAAACAGTACTTTACTCTGGAAGAGAGGATGGACAGCACAGTGAAGGCGTAGCCATTATTCTACAGAAAGGGATAGAAAGGACATTACTGGAATGGAAACCCATCAACAACAGACTGATACGATTGAGATTGAGAGGAAGATTCACCAACACTACAATAATACAATGCTACGCACCAACGAATGATAGCGATGAGGAGGTCAAGGATGAATTCTATCAACAACTGCAGAAAGAAATGGAGGACACACCTAGATATGATCTTGTTATAGTAAAGGGAGACCTCAATGCGAAAGTTGGTACACACAATACATATAATGAAAGAACAATGGGGAAATGCGGCAGCGGAATAGCAAACGAAAATGGGGATAAGCTAATAAGTTTCTGTAGCATTAACAACCTGGTCATTGGAGGAACACTTTTCCCACATAAGGAAATTCACAAGTTAACATGGGAATCACCAAATGGTCGGGACAGAAACCAGATAGACCACATCATGGTTAACGGTAGATGGAGACATGCATTACAAGATGTGAAGGTAAGAAGAGGTGCAGATGTGGGAAGCGATCACCATTTAGTAGTTGCAAAACTGAAAGTGAAACTAAGAAGGGCTGGACCAACTGTAACTACACAGAAAAGGTTTGACATCAGCAAATTGAAGGACCCCCTTACCAGAAAAGCTTTTGCGGCCGACATTAAGAAACGATATCAATTTGCCAAAAGCCAGGAAAAGACATTGACTGATGATATAGACCAGAATTTTAACACCATTTCAACAATATATAAGGAAAGTAGCAAATCATGCTTAGGATTCCAGGAAAGAAAGAAGCAAGACTGGATAACACCAGAAACACTAAACACCATAAAGATGAGAAAGGAAATGAAAAGAAAGAAAACAGAAGCGAAGTCCCCCAGGTTAAAGCAACTATACAGCGAACAGTACAGTCAACTGGACAGGGAAGTTAAACGCCAAACACGAGCCAACAAAAGGAATTTCCTAGACGATCTTGCAAAACAGGCAGAAGAGGCAGCACTGAGAAATGAACAAAGCACAGTATACAAAATAACTAAATTCATCAGCGGAAAACAAGGTGCAAACAATATTACATTAGTAAGAGATAAGCAAGGAAATCTCATCAAGACAGCAGAGGGACAGGAAACAAGATGGGCAGAGCACTTCAGAGAAACTCTGAACAAGGAAATACCAGAGACACAATTGAATGTTCCTGAGGCTGAAAACGATCTAGATGTAAATACAGACATTCCACGAAAAGAAGAAATCATCACAGCAATCAAAGGGTTAAAGAACGGGTAAAGCTCCGGGCCATGATAACTTAAATGCAGAGCTATTTAAGACAGACCCTGAGCTAGCAGCAGAACTATTAGAACCACTATTTGCACAAGTGTGGAAAACGGGGACAACACCATCAGAGTGGAACAAAGGAATAATTGTCAAATTGCCCAAGAAGGGAGATCTTTCAGACTGCAATAATTGGAGAGGAATCACTCTTCTCTCAGTTCCCAGCAAAATACTAGGCAGGATAATTATACAGAGAATTTCAAAGGCAGTAGACTACAAACTGAGGAAAGAACAAGCAGGATTTAGAAAGAACAGAAGATGTGTAGACCATATATTCACTCTCAGGAACATTATAGAGCAGTGCTCAGAATGGCAAAGACAGCTTTACATAAATTTTGTTGATTTTGAAAAGGCTTTTGACAGCATACATAGGGACAGTTTATGGAAAATACTGAGGGCTTATGGAATTTCAAGCTGCATAGTGTCAATCATAAAAAGCATCTATGCCAACTTTACGTGTAGTGTTGGGCAGAGCAACCTAACCTTCGAGGTGAAGACAGGAGTACGACAGGGATGCCCCTTATCAACCACTCTATTTTTAACAGTCATAGACTGGGTGATGCGCCAGACAACAGAGGGCAGTCCAAGAGGAATAAGATGGACTACATTTTCAACATTGGAAGATCTGGAATATGCAGATGACATTGCACTGCTGGCACATTCACATCAACACATCCAGGAAAAAACGGATAGACTTAATAAATTTAGCCAGCAGGTGGGCTTGAGCATCAATTTAAAGAAGTCTGAGGTCATGACGCTCAATGTGAGCAACCCTGAGCCCATATCAGTAAGGAATCAGCAACTGGTACAGACAGATACCTTCACATACCTAGGAAGCATAGTAACACCAGACGGTGGGGCAGGCAAAGACATCAACATCAGAATGAATAAGGCAAGAACAGCCTTCTTTAGCCTAAATAACATCTGGAAGTCCTCCCAATACAGCACAAGCAGAAAATTAAGATTATACCAGAGTTGCGTGCTTTCTGTGCTTCTCTATGGTGCGGAATGCTGGTGAGTCACAGAGAAGGAAATGTCAAAATTGTCCTCTTTTCACACAACATGCCTAAGAAAAATTCACCGAATCTTTTGGCCGAATACCATCACCAACCAAGATCTGCTTACTCGTAGCAAGCAAGAGGACATGCATACCATCATAGCTGGCAGACGCTGGAGCTGGGTTGGTCATGTCCTCAGAAGAGACCCCGATGCCATCAGAAGAACAGCTATGCTTTGGACCCCTGAAGGAAAGCGAAAGAGAGGCCGACCAAAAACAACTTGGCGGAGGACTGTGGAGGCTGAGATGCAAAGAATGAACCAGAGTTGGGGCACTGTACGAAGGATGGCCACCGACCGTGCAAAGTGGAATCAGTTTGTTGTTGCCCTACAAGACGCCACTAGGCGTGATGGCCACTGACTGCTTTGACGGTCGGTGGTTAAGGATAGAAGAAGAAGAAACATAGGAACAGACAATGACAGTTTTGGAGAGATCATGGCAAAACATGGACCTGTGACACTGAGCTGAAACAGAGAAATGTTCATAAACTGTGGTGCTTCAGATCAACTTTCTTTAGGATGAAGCATGCTTCCACATAAAAGAATACATACAGCAGCATGGTTGTCACCAAACCAAGGGACAAAAAAGCCAGACTGATCATACGTGCATAAAGCCCTCTGTAGTTTCCCTTGGGTCTCTGAAGAGACAAAAGAAAAAGAAATAAAGTACTGCCCCCTCAAGCATTTTATACAAGGAGCCTAATTTGATATTGTGCATGGGGCCGGCAACGTCATCATGTGAATGCTTTGGTGCACACTTTCTGCAAAGGGGGGTCCAGCTGTAGTGGTGGCTCCATGCTCCATTACAGCGCAAAATAAAATGATGATGATGATATGTACATAAACAAAGTTCAGAACATCATTACAAGATGGTAAATTATGGTGACATAAAGTGTGGTGATGTAAATTACGGTGACATATTTTAATGGTGGCGTAAATTACTGTGACAAATTTTAATGGTGATGTAAATTACTGTGACGTAAATTATGGAACACATTTGGCCCAAGAACGAAAACTCCAGCTCCCTGCGACCCTCACAGCAAGAGTGGACCTAAATAAGTAAACAGGACAGTCACACTTAGGGTGTACCTGTGGCAAGACAACCCATGTAGTAGTTCCTAGGGAGTCTCTGAAGAAACAAATATAGAATAAGGCACCCGCACCATTAGGCATGTCATACAATGTGCCTAATATGAGGTTGTACATAGGGATGGCAACCTCACCATGTAAAACAAATTGTTATAAAATACCACCACTGCAAGAGCATGTGACTGCATGGTGTTGGTTTCCTGCAGGACTAGCTGCAGTGGCGGGTCCATGTTTTATAAGAAGCATCAAAGAAAATGACGGCGAATTGACGTGGCAAGACAAGACAAAATTTTCAAAAGTCTATTTTACTCACTTATCTTGACTTTGATCCACTGTCACTGAGCGTCAGCTCGTGGTGACCTCTCACTTATCTTAAAAGATTTACAAAACCAGACTACAAGGTCTTTTATATCTGAAAATACACCCTAATATAACTTGACAGGCACCGTATCTAGAGAAACGAGGAAAAATTCCCAATTTAAAAAAAAACTTACCTAAAATGCCATGTTCCTTCTTTCTGCCCGAAGCCGCTGCCTGGGACAACACATATGCCTGTTTCCTCAAGCAAACTGTAGCAATAAAACGCATCCGGTGCCAGACCCTTGGACTGAGATGAAACAAAATGGACATGGGTGAATGGACAGGTATTCAAGAATATTTTCTGTCTTCTGCCTTGATTTTTCAACTACTGCCACTAATAATTGGGGGAAGTTCCAGTATAATCTTTGGGCATTTTGTGTGCCCATATGGTGTATTTGTTGAAGTTGTCATTTTTGTTGTTGTTGATAGAACATGCACTAAGACAACCAGCTGAGAACAAATTATTACTTTCACAGCTGCTTCAAGTTGGTCTCTGGTACATTTCTTTTTGGACGCAGATAATTCTCATTACTTCCGAAACATTTTTAAAGAAAGACCTGGGTACATTCTGTTAACTTCTGTTACATTTCTTTACATTTAGATTACTTACTTACTTACTTAGTCATTCCCCTTCTACCGTGAGGTGTAGAGGTTTGGAAGAGAGAGTGCCAGACTATCCTATCGCTGTCTTCCTCCTGGCCTGGTTCCATTCTAGTCCTCGGTCCTTCAAAGATTGTCTAATGTTGTCCTCCCAGCGGACTCTGGGTCGTCCTGGGGGTCTGGATCCTGGCTCTTTGTTTCCCATGCTTGTCGTGGTAGCCGATCTTCTCCCATTCTGCAGACATGGCCAAACCATCTTAGTTGGGACTGTTCTACTTGGGTCTGCAGGGGGGTGGGATTTTAGGCCTTGACGTATCGTCTGGTTGCGGACCATGTCTCTTCTTGTTACTTCAACCACCTTCCTCAGATACCTCATTTCTGAGGTTTGGATCTGGCTTTTGTGGGTTGTAGTCACTGCCCATGACTCGCATCCATATGTCAAGACTGGGACATAGGTGGAGCGGTATACAGCCATCTTCGTTTTCTTACCAACCTCTCTTTACATTTAGATACATTCTCTTAACTTCTGATACATCTCTTTAGCTTCTGATGCATTCTTATACAAGGCTTGTAGCAAATTTCTTCAAACATTTTCCAGGTCCATGAAACAAAAATCCGTAATAATTCTATCACTTTCCAAATACTTTGCTGGAATCCCCCGGGTAAGAGACAGAGAGAGACCAAAGAACACACGGAGAAGAGAACTGGAGACAGACATGAAAGGGATGAGGAACACATGGAAAGAACTTGAGCAGACGGCACAGGTAGACCCACAGGAAGACTTGGCACAAGGTTGTTGAAGGTCTATGTTCCTTGTAGAGCTGAAGGGATGAGCTAGCCACACATGCTAGAGATATTCTCATCACATCAAAAGAAAACATGATCCCTAAAAAAGTGCATAAGAAGCAGATATACATCACGGAGGAAACATTGAGGCTCATAAAGGAAAGAAGAAAATTGAAGGGGTAGAACGGAACAGTGACAAATACAAAAACTGCACAAGAAACATCAGGAGAGAGATTAGGAAAGACAAGAAAAAGTACATAACGAATACCTGCAATAGAATAGAAGAGCTGCAATTTCAGGGAAAGGATAGAGATATGTTCTAGGAAATCAGAACGCTAACAGATGATTTTAGAACATCATTATATGTCTTTCTTTGATCCTTAGCCGCCGACCGTCAAAGCAGTCAGTGGCCATCACGCCTAGTGGCGTCTTGTAGGGCAACAACAAATTGATTCCACTTTGCTCGGTCGGCGGCCATCCTTCGTACAGTGCCCCAACTCTGGTTCATTCTTTGCATCTCAGCCTCCACAGTCCTCTGCCAGGTTATTTTTGGTCGGCCTCTCTTTCGTTTTCCTTCAGGGGTCCAAAGCATAGCTGTTCTTGTGATGGCATCGGGGTCTCTTCTGAGGACATGGCTAATCCAGCTCCAGCGTCTGCCAGCTATGATGGTGTGCATGTCCTCTTGCTTGCTCCGAGCAAGCAGATCTTGGTTGGTGATGGTATTCGGCCAAAAGATTCGGTGAATTTTTCTTAGGCATGTTGTGTGAAAAGAGGACAATTTCGACATTTCCTTCTCTGTAACTCTCCAGCATTCTGCACCATAGAGAAGCACAGAAAGCACACAGCTCTGATATAATCTTAATTTTGTGCTTGTGCTGTATTGAGAGGACTTCCAGATGTTGTTTAGGCTAAAAAAGGCTGTTCTTGCCTTATTCATCATTATATGTAATCAATGATAAAAATGGTAACATATTAACAGAAAGTAAGGATATATTGGAGAGATGGAAGGAGTACTGTAGAGAAATTTATGAAGATAGTACAAAGACCCCAGACATACAAAGACCCCAGACATGATGACTGAAAGTGAAGAGAGAGAGAGCCAGAACCTATATTAGATGAAGTACGTGCAGCAATCAAAAGCCTGAAGAAAGGGAAATCACCAGGATGCGATGATATACCAACTGAACTAATCCAAGCAGGAGGAGAGGCCAGTGTCCTCGTTTATCATGCACTATGTGTGAAGATCTGGAACAGTGCAATCTGGCCCAAAGCATGGAAAAGATCTGTGTATATCCCTCTCCCAAAGAAATGCAATTTAAAACTGTGTACCAACTATCATACTATTGCTTTAATAAGTCATGCCAGCAAAATCCTCTTGTGGATTATCATGAAGAGGATAGAAAGAAAGTTAGAACATGAAATACATGAAGTACAGGCGGGTTTTAGACAAGGCAGAGGTACGAGAGATCACATCTTTAATGTGAGAAACATCTTCAAAAAATGCAGAGAATACAATGTAGATTACACCAAGGCCTTTGACTGCGTACAACATCAGAAACTGTGGAATATCATGAGAGACATGGGGTTCCGAGCGCATTTGATCCATCTAATTGAAACACTATACCAAGAACAAAAGCAGCTGTCAGAGTAGCGGGAGAAACATCAGGATGATTTGAGGTGAAAAGGGGAGTAAGACAGGGTTGCATTTTGTGAGAAGTTACTGAGATTTTATTTTCAACGGGCCCCATTCTTTTTCCCTATGTAATTATTTACGTTGCTATGAGCCCATTCTTCTTCTCCCTGTAATTATTTGAGTTTAGACTTCTTCTCTTGGTAATTAATTGCGTTTTTTCATGAGGGATTACGGTAGGCTTATAAAATATTCGCACCAGTTTTCTTTTCTCTAAAGTAATCGCGATCACGTAGTCTCATTTTCTTTGTGTAAATAATCGCGGTCATTTTATTGTATTAGGCGCTTGAGTATTATTAGGATGGGTAAATTGTCTGACGTTATAAAACACCCACCCGTTTAGACGGGGGTGGGGGTTAGGAACGACCCAGGTACGGCGAACTTACGTTAGAATGAATCAAAGTCGATTCTGCTCACGCGTACGATTGTAAGATTATCTAACATGACGAAATATAGATGTGTGGTAGCAGTAATAAACATGAGTCACGTATTATTTTTCGATTTGATTGGCCGGAGGTCAGTTATTAACTAAATGCAGCAATTTCATTGGTCCGGGACGGCCCAGAGCGACGCAAAGCCATGACTCAGAGCGTGGGTATTGCATCAGTAATTTTCTGTAATAAATAAACTGAGAAAATCTAGTAGCGGTCTCTTTGTCTCCAGAATTTTCAGCCGTGAAATCAAAGTCATATCGCTTGCTCAAGCTAGAGATATTCGATATTGGGTATGTCGGTAATTTAATTAAAGTAGGAGATAGTTCTGTAGATCGTAGCATTTTTAAAGTAAGGTTTTCTTCTGGGAAATTAATTAAAGTTAATTTAACGTGAAGTGCCATCAATTGCTATCTTATCGAAATAATATAAATGTAAGTGTGCATAGATTCTTTCTATGATAAATAGCAATATCTAGGAGTGTGTAAAGATTTTGAGATATTAACGGTGTGAGGTTTAGCTCTTAGATACACAGGCACGCTGTAGTAGGTAGAGTTGTGGTGTAAAATCTCAATTTGATTATGATTCTTTGCAGTGTAGATACGCTAGCAGAATTTGTACGTAAATTGATTGTGTAATTAAATATTACGGAGAAGGGGATTTTTATAACTTGCAGTAAATATATATGCTAGCGTATTTGCATAATTTAATTACGTATGTACTTTATTGAATGGGGTATTTATTCGGTAATGTAGTTGGACGACAAGGGGTGGAATTAACATTTCTGAGAGGGCGTAGGAATTTGTGTATTTACTACTTGTGTTTAATTAATAACCTCTTGTAGTCAGAAGATAGGGGTGTAATAAATATTACTGAGTTGGAATTTAAGATTTCCTAGAACGGTGTGGTTATATTGTGAATTTGATAACGTTCCCTGGTCAGTCGGAAAAAGTAGGCCTAGGAATTTTAATGTGGAATGTGTCGCTTCATAGCATGAATTGTTTTGATACCTGAGGCTAGACGAACGTAACAAGATTTAGGTCAGCCAGTGTCCGGGGGGTTTCCTACCAGACCGTATTAAATTAAAGAGAAGGGAAGTGTATGGTAGTCCGACTTTTGGGGCGTAAATATTTAATTATCGCTGTGTTTAGTCGTGTAGGGGAGCGGTGTTATTAGGGGATAGACGGGTGATGTGTTTATGTGTTAGAGATGAGTTTATTTTAAAGTTGTTGTACATTAGTTGTTAATTTTTTTGGTTTCAGCAATTTTCACAGCACACAGGGAGGGTGCATAAATTGCTGTACAGCTTGCCAAGAAATTAGGCCATTCTCAGTAAGTCGAAGGGTCGAGGCATTGCCAGAGGCGAAAGAAAATTGGTGACGCGGTAGTTACCGGCACCAAGTACGTCTGCACCAGATGAAGATAGCAGTTCTCTTGCAGTGAAGCCCCATGCTTCAGCAGGAACTCGTTTATCTACAAAAGCCAGAGCTCTTAGCTTGTTATACCACTCCAAAGAGGCGTGTGGCTGGGAGGTTCGGTTTGTGTAAATTTGGCCATAATAAAGCCGACGGTCCTAAACCTGAAGAGGGGTAACAGGGCATTTGAATTAAGTTTCGTCAGCAGTGAAGCATCTTCAATTCGAGTCAAGTGCCTAGTTCTAGAAGCCAAGTCATCAGTTGCAACATTCCTTCCAAATGCTTTAGAGACAGAAGTTATAGAGGCAGATAGTCAGAACAGAAACAGAGGAGAGACAGAAGTTAGGAAGTTAGATAGTCAGAGCAGAGGACAGCCTCTGCGATTGCACTGAAGTCCGTTAGTGGATCAGTGGTTGTGAATTGGCAGTGTAGGACTTTAGAAAGTTCCTTAAGATTTTGTGTATGCAGGTATTTACGTCCGCAGTCGGACAGTGGTGTTAGATTTTAATAATTTATAATAGGATAGTTAGGAGTAGTGGCTTGTACTCAGAGGCCCCACCAAATTACTGTGTGTTTAATCCTAAATTCTTTTTCCCATACAGGTTGAATGAGGGGGTGAAAGGGTGGGATTATAGTATCAGTCATTTCTAATTGGTTTTTTCTTTTCAGGTGTGCGACCACACACATTATTTATTTTTTGATATGTAATTTATTTTGTGTAAATAAACTATAAACTGTAGTCTGGATCAGTCTCTCTATATATAACTATACTGTATGTATATATGTGTCTGTGGACTTTTAGTGAAACCTTATCTCCTTTAGAGTAGTCAGAGGTGGTGAGTCTATAGCTATCAAATACGTCAGAAGTGGCGAAAGAGAGTCAATCTTGGTTCTCACCCTCGAAGTCAATAGTCTCATCTGTCCACATTCACTATCATTTCTCATCTAAATCTATCGTCTCAGACTTTCTCATACTAGGGTCTTGCCTTTACACTCAGGCAGCTCTATAAACTTAAATCCACTTCGGGACACATCCTCTCTCCATACTTGTTTAACATCTATGCAGAAAATATAATGAGAAATGTTCGGAGTGACCAAGAATGTGAACATTGCAATCCGTTCACAATTTGTGGAAATGCGATCCCAGAACTCAGGTACGCAGATGACTCAGTTATTCTTTCAAACAGTGCCAAGGGACTAGAACAGTTAATCCTGTCTGTCAAAAGACACAGTGAGGATCAGAACCTTTTTCTGAACACAAAAAAAACAAATATAATGTCCACAGACAAAACAAGATGCCAACCAAAAATTACCATCAATGATGAGGAAATTGAAAATGTCACAAATTTTGAATATCTTGGCTCCATAATTAACAACAATGGAGACTGCTCAAAAGAGGTCAGAAGGAGACTGGCCATAGCAATGCAGAGGTTAAATAAAATGAAGAACCTATGGCATAACACCAGCAAATTAATAAAAGTAAAACTTCTGAGAACGTGCATCTTTCCGGTAGCAACATATGGATGTGAATCATGGACCATTACTCAAACATTAAAGAAAAAAAATTGAATCTTTCGAAGCAAAATGTTCCAGAAAAATTCTCAGAATATCGTGGACCAAGAAGAAAAATATAGACATCCTACACGACCTGAACATCGAGGAAAACTGGCTCATAAACAATATCATGTCCCGGAAACTGAAATATTTTGGCCACATTAAACGCCATAGTGGCTTAGAGAGAACAGTGATGGAGGGTATGGTACCTGGAAGGCCAGGCAGGGGCCGACCAAGACGACGGTGGACACAGGACATTGAAGACACCTTGAACATGACATTGGAGGAGGCAGGAGGGCTGGCTAGAGATCGAGAATCTTTTAGGCGGGCTGTGATGAGAGCGACATTCTGCAAAGGACATGCTACATGATGATGATATACATATATATTTAAAATGTACACTTCCGTAACAATTAGTTTTGCAGAGATATTCAATTTTTATAATTTGCCAATTCTAACAATTTCACTTGAAACTGACAACAATGCATGATTTCCAAACGCAAATCTTTTCTATGTGTTAGCTACATAGATCAGTTTGTTTCTCACGGTCCCTATGATCGTAAAAATTGAGCGTTCCTAATCTTTAAAGAAAACTTTCTATTTTGTGCGAAATGAAATAAACAAATTATGGTAACCATAAAGAAAAATGAAAAAAAACCACCTATATGCAAAATGTTCCTGTGTCCGACTTTCACTTCATTCTTTCAGGTCTGCTGAGGTAAATTCAAGGTTTTTAGCCGTTTATCCCATTTTCGAGGCTTCGAAATCTTTCCTGATAATTCTGACTTTTTCTAACGCCACTGATGAACCTGTCATTTCTAATAATTTCTCTTGAAACTGACAACCAGCACAATTTCCAGACGCAAATCTTCCATTTTAATTTCGTAGATATATTTCTTGTGACTCAAGGGGCTGTAAAGTGGCGCATTTAAACATTTAACAAAAATTTCCAAAAACTCCTGGAAAGTAGTTTTAGTATGGGGGGAAGTGGTAACTGATAATGCTTAATGAAAAATACCACTGAAACCAGAAAATTCACGCATCCAACTTTTGATTAATTTTTTTTTCAGGTCAGGTGCAGGAAATTCAAGGTTTTTAGCAATTTTCCCTGTTTTTCCTGGCCTTAGTCTCTTCTGGTTGTTCTAGGCTTTTCCAGGTCACTATGAACCCTGCTTATAGCTTCTGATACATCTCTTCAGGTTCTGATACATTTTTATAGCTTCTGATACATCTCTTTAGATTATGATACATTTTTATACTATAGCTTCTGATAAATCTCTTTAGATTCTGATACATTTTTAAAGATTATGATGCATCTCTTTAGATTCTGAAACATCTCTTTAGAGTTTGATACATTTTATAGCTTCTGATACATCTCTTTAAATTATGATACATTTTTATAGCTTCTGATACATCTCATTAGATTCTGATACATTTTTATAGCTTCTGATAAATCTCTTTAGATTCTGATACATTCTCATAGCTTCTAATCTTAGCTCCTATATAACTTTATAGGTTTGTCAATGCATTCTTTTTTCTGTGTCATTTTTGTTTTTTCTTTTAAATAGTTTTTTTAAATAATGTGTGGTCAAGATAAACTCTCCCAGCTTCTGATAATCTCATAGTTCCTAATGCACACTCTTAGCCGTGGTATTGGCATCTTAATTCAAAATATCCACTTTTAGTTTTCAACACATTCTTTTGGCAAAACAATATATCTTGCAATTTAGATACATTTCTTAGCTCTTGCCACAATACATTAGCTCTATATTCATTCTATCAGTTTCTGTTACATTCTCATACATGCTACAAATTGCCTATGGAATAATGAGGGGGGGTGGGTGTGGACACACCAGAAGAAATTAGATTAGCACGAATATGACTTTTCAGCAGGGTACTTGATAATAACAATTGATCCTAAAGATCTATATATAGCTGAAAGTTACCCAAACAAACAAATAACATCGAAACAGTCGTATTCTATCTAAGAATGCTGCTCTCGTCACTTACTTTGGCTTTTTCAATAGCTTTCTTTGGAATGTCAATTCTGGGAAAGGCATACATGGCCCCTTGAACTGGGTTGCAGGAGATTCCTTTGATAGAGTTGAACATTTCTGTTGTCATTCTCCCTTTCTCGGCTAGCTGACCCAGGACTGTGTCCTTTTGCTGCAACAGTCAGATGTAGACTAACTACCACACCTCACATGAGAATATTAATACAAGTACACTAACTAAATAAATTAATTAATTAGTATTACCGTCAATGTGAGTGGTTAGAGTGCTGGTCTCTCACGGCAAAGGTACCCGGTTCGATTCACAGTATCAATATGCTTCAGTCTACCCAGCTGTAAATGAGACCTGACTTTGTACTTCAGTTAGGGAAGGAAAAGGCAGCGAGGAAGGGAACGGTTCGTTTACTGTCAATGCAGCAGCTGATCCCACAATGCATTTTTTTTTTCTGCCGCAATAGTCAGATTTAGACTAAGTACCACAACTTACAAAAGAATATTATTACAGGTACACCAAACAAATCAAAATTAACAGTGTATCTGTCAAATGTAACAGCGCACCGAGGACTGTGTCTTTTGGCCACAACAGCCAGATTTAGACTAACTCCGAGTGTCCAATCAGCTAAGTGGTTACAGCGTGTGCCTTTTGTGGCAAAGCTACCAGGTTCTGGGATTGAAATATGGTAGCGTCATGCTCCAGTCTACTCAGATGTAAATGGGACCTGATTCTGCTCATGAGCTGAGGAAGACAAAGGCCACAAGGAAAGGGAACGGGTCACCTAACCTCATGAAGCTGGACCTAGTATAGTGAAGTCTCTAACACTTCACTCCCCTACAGCAGTTTCAGCTACGGGACTACCGTTACCTTTTACCACAACCCACATGAAAAAAAACAAAAAACGAATGGTGTACTTGTCAATGTGACGGCACATAAGGACTATCTTCATTGCACACAGACAACTCCATCAGTGCTCCGCTCTCCTCCCTCAAATCACACAAGGAGGATCTCAGCACAGTGCACAAACTCCGTAGCACCATTGAGAATCCCAATGTGTGTATATAGGAATCACATATTCTATAAATATTTTTGTGGTGGGTAAGTTTCTAATTCTTTAATTTTGACCAGGGTAGCAGCCTTATGGCCTACTCTTTACAATTTCAAACTGCCATGGGATTTTTAACGTGCGCAACTTGCACACAGGACCTCATATTTTTTCGCCCTTATCCGGAGAAGGCTAGGCATCCGATCTCACTACCCAGGAGACCAGAGGGAAGTATGACATCATTAGGACCAGTGGTTCTGAAAAAAAAAAATTTCCATAAATGATATTCCCTCTACTGGGAATCGAACCCGGTACCCTTAGAAATTTGAGGCGGACACCATACCTCTTAGCCACTCTAACCCCCAGGTACACTTAACGTAGTAAACGTAACAAAATAAAATGAATAGTATAACAAAATTTTGTTTGTCTTCGATGCGTCTCGCGTTGTTCCTCGGGGGGGGGGGGGGAGCCTCTGAGGAGACAGAATGAACAGCACTACTGTTCCCTCAGCCACGCTGTAAGGTCATGATGGTCTCATAGCAGATAAAATCATATGGGAGTGAGGTGTTAGAGACTTTACTATACTAGGTCTCTGATCAAAAAGGGGGGGGGGGGATTTAGTTCCCTTTCTCACTGCTTATTTCTTCTGTACGCAAGAGTAGAGTCAGGTAGGCTACCCTGTAGCTAGGCATGGATTACATGGATTCAGTTCTGCAACTTTGCCCCAAGAAGCTTATGTTGTAAGAGGTGACCAATACGACGTTGTGCATGATGGTGCTGGCAACTTCACTGGTGACAAGAAACTGCCACAGAAACCATTGCTGCAAGAGCACACGATGTAGGGGTAGATTCACAGGCAGCAAACAAGAAAATGATGATGATAATGGTGATAATGATGATGATAATGGTGATGATGATGGTGGTGGTGATGATGATGGTGGTGGTGGTGATGGTGATGATGGTAATGGTGGTGATGATGATGGTGGTGATGATGGTAATGGTGATGATGGTGGTGGTGATGATGGTAATGGTGGTGATGGTGGTGATGATGATGATGGTAGTGGTGATGATAGTAATGGTAGTGATGATAATGGTGGTGATGATGGTAATGGTGGAGATGACAGTGGTGGTGGTGGTGGTGATGATGATGATGATGGCGATGATCTATAAAACATTGCTGATCTGCAATGGAATATGAAAGCTGATAAAATTCAATTTCATTTCTATGACTGATGTGTCACAATTCTTCTTTCCCACCTTTCAGCTGCCTTTATCTTTGGAGCATAAGCCTTTAATTAAGCTCATACCGAGTTCTCTTGTCCCTCATCATCTTCTCAAACGTTTTCTATGTCTTATCCATCTTATGTCTATCTTCAGTTCTCTAGTCCCTCATCATCTTCTCAAACGTTTTCTATGTCTTATCCATCTTATGTCTATCTTCAGTTCTCTTGTCCCTGATCATCTTCTCAAACGTTTTCTATGTCTTATCCATCTTATGTCTATCTTCAGTTCTCTAGTCCTTCATCATCTTTTCAAATGTTTTCTATGTCTTATCCATCTTATGTCTATCTTCAGTTCTCTAGTCCTTCATCATCTTCTCAAACGTTTTCTATGTCTTATCCATCTTATGTCTATCTTCAGTTCTCTAGTCCCTCATCATCTTCTCAAACGTTTTCTATGTCTTATCCATCTTATGTCTATCTTCAGTTCTCTTGTCCCTCATCATCTTCTCAAACGTTTTCTATGTCTTATCCATCTTATGTCTATCTTCAGTTCTCTAGTCCTTCATCATCTTTTCAAATGTTTTCTATGTCTTATCCATCTTATGTCTATCTTCAGTTCTCTTGTCCCTCATCATCTTCTCAAGTGTTTTCTATGTCTTATCCATCTTATGTCTATCTTCAGTTCTCTTTTAAGTGTTTTTTTTTTCTTCTACCCTAAGGACTCCAGAACAAGGCCTGGCTTGAGATTTCAATGGGTGACTTCCGTAACGTGTGTGTCCTATCCTGCTCTAACATGTTTTCCTCATCTCATGGTCTCCTGGTATTTGTCTGGTACTTTCCATTAAGTTCACACTGGAGATTCTGCTATGACCAGTGTGCAGAGGGAAGCTTATTGTAATTGTTGCTCAGAATCGGCATCATTGCACTCTGGGCAAACCCATTGGTGCTCAATCTCCCTCAGCAAATGTCGAAGGGTATGAATGCTAATTGTTCCTGTGGAATGCTGGTTGTATATACGCCGAATACATCCTCTCTTACGTTCATACCTGCCAGTCTTATGTTTGATGCCAAACTCCAGTAATCTTAGCCTTGATGATTCATCGATTGCAGTGACATTCTCTAACAGGCGATCACTAATTGTCCTCAGTATCTCTCCCATGTCCATATCCAATGCACCTACCATAGGTGCTCTTGAAGCTAGTCTATCAGCTCTTTCATTGCTGCGTACCCCTGCATTACCAGGACAGTAGATCCACACCAAAACGAAGGTCGGCTGCAATGGATCTCCGCCTTCTGTCTCTTATCATGATGGTGCAGTCTGATAGGCTCTTTCCTGTCCATCTCGTGATGTTATCTTCATACTTAGCGATGTCTTCCCTTAGCCCTTCAACTCTTCCTTCTACTGTGATTTTTATCATCTCCTTTTTCAGTCTTTATGGAGCTTGCAGCCACAACTGTAGATAGCTCCTTAAAGAAGCCTATGCCAAAGCTCAAACTCTTGCAACTGTGGCGTCTGCAGCAATTTGTTTGACATGGTGAGGTTGCCAGCCTCATGCACAACCTCATTGTTAGTTGCCTTGTATGACATGCCTGAGGGTGTAGTAGTTATATTCTTTATTTGTCTTGTCAGAGAACCCTGGGAATTATACGAGGCACGTCTTTTTATATGACCAAAACATTATACGAGGCACGTCTTTTTATATGACCAAAACATTATATGAGGCACATCTTTTATATGATCAAAACATTATACGAGTGTTGCGTGATAAATTCTCGCAACATCGTTTTATTTCAATATCTGTTTTATAACGCAAGGGCAACAACTGCTTGAAATCTATAGTCACTTTTCTCGGTAAGCATTTGTCTTCTCGCGTTAGTATCGAATGCAGTTAACTTTTGAGCTGTGGTCATTTTTGCGCTGGACTGCGCATGACTTGTCTTGTTGTTTGGTCGATCGGTTTCCGCCCACCACTAGTGGGGGTGAGCGATTTGGAATGGCGAAAGAGATGCCTCATTGAAGAGGGGATCTCCGCTATTTTTGTTCTGTCAGGGATGTGTAGTCCTCTTATGGATATTTCGTTTATTCGGGATAATACCTCTAGTGTATTTGTATCATGCCGGGAGGCGTGATATTTCTGTATTTCTTGAAAGCAAGGTAAATTAACATTTTCATTAACTCTATTGATTTTGGGTCGTGAGCGATTTCGATTCATAGCCTGTCTGCGAAAGTCGTCGTCACGAGATGTTCTTTCCCAGCTCACATGTCGCTGCATTGTACTGCATCGGTTGATGCATGTACCAAGGACCATTACTTGCTACTTTGTTAAATGAACTAGGTTTAGAAAACCTTTATTATCTAGAGGATATTCTTGAGGACATTATTTATACTTCGGCAGACGTGTCTGTCTTGCTGAAGTCAAACTAAGGAGAGTGAACTGATCTCATACATCTGGTTATCTCCTGGCTGTTATAGAAAAGGATGGAGTTGTTCACCTGACTACATTTACAGCACTTTGAAATATAACATGCATCTGACTCATCATTGTAATGCTGTCTACCGTTTATTGCTGTATTGAATGTTGCTGTGATAATGACTGTTTGATGTGCCTACACATTTGCGTAACCATTTTGTCACTGTGGCGTCCACAATAAATAATGAAGAAAAACGTCAACGGCTGTTTCAAGACTCATTGACTTTATACGTCGTGAGTTTACTGACGTCCTATGTGGATTGCCCTGTTATTGTTGCATGAACATTGTTTTGACTGAACACATCTACACACTACACAAAACCAGACATGCGGATGCCATCCATCATCATATGGCATCACGCATCATTTGGTGGCCAGTGTGGGGAATCTTGGAAAAACGTTTCTGTTTCTCCTAATCTTTCTGGTGACAAACATCGACAAGTCTCGTCGATGTTACAAACATTTCAGGATGTTCTCACTGACATTCCTGGACACACAGATGTCATAGAACATGACATAATTCTTACCGACAATAATCCAATTAGGGTTAGGCCGTATCCTATTCCTATACACTTTCAGTCGCAGGTGGAAAAGGAATTGGATGAAATGATTTAATTAAATATAATTGAACCATCGACTTCACCATATTCTTCTTCCATGGTTATTGTCCGGAAGAAGGATAAGAACATACGAATTTGTGTTGATTATCGCAAATTGAATCAGGTCACAAAGTTCGACGCTGAACCGATTAGAAGATCTATGATTAGACTTTCTAATTCTAGATTCTTCACTAAACTTGACTTGTCTAAAGGTTATTGGCAAGTGCCTTTAGCAGAGCATGCCAAACCTCTTACTGCTTTTTCTACACCTAGGGGTCTATTTCAATGGAATGTTATGCCTTTTGGTCTCATGAACGCCCCTGCCACTTTCGTTCGCATGATGCGTCGAATTCTGTCACATCGTTCGGATGTCATCGCATACTTAGATGACATCTGTCTCTTCAGTGATACCTGGGAAGATCACTATTTAGGGTTATATGACTTACTGTCCACTCTACGTGAGAATAATTTGACAGCAAAACCTTCTAAAGCTTTTGCTGGTTTTGGTGAAATCTCTTTCCTGGGTCATCGTGTTGGTCATGGTCTCTTGAAGACAGAAGACCACAATACTTCCAAAATACTGAACATCTCTGTTCCTAAAACGAAGAAACAAGATTAGGAGTCTCTTAGGTTTAATTCAATTTTATGGGAGATTTATTCCAAATTTATCTTCGATCATGGCACCTCTCTCAACATTGTTGAAGAAAGGTTCGCCTAATCTGGTCCGTTGGTCTGAAGAATGCCAATCTTCACTAGACCAAATCAAGAATATATATTTTCTTCTCCTCCCATCTTAAGATTACCTACTCTTGATTAGGACTTTTGTTCTTCGGAGTGATGCTTCATCCACTGGGATTGGAGCAGCACTGATGCAAGAATATGCAAATACTCTGCATCCTGTTATGTACATTTCTAGAAAACTAAATGCGGCAGAGAGGAACTACTCGGTTTTAGACCGTGAGTTGTTAGCGATGGTTTGGTCAATTCTAAAGCTACAAAGATTCCTCCTGGGCGCACATTTCATTCTAGAGACTGATCAGAAAGCTCTTACAGCTATTCAGACTGAGAATTTGAAGAGTTCGAGATCCACTCGATATGCTATAGCTCTTCAACCTTTTCACTTCACGGTACGAGCTATCCGTGGTGCGGATAATGTGATGGCTGACATTTTGTCTAGATGCCCACATGACTCCAACTAATACTTCTGTCCTATATTTCCATATATTACAGAGTCATAACACACCTATATTTCTACAATAGATTAGCACATCTGTACTTACTTTATATGTACACACTATCGTGCTTTGTTGTCATCTTCTTCTGTTCGTTTTTTTTAAGATGATAGAGGAGGACTGAGTAGTTAATATAAGGGCCGTTAGTTTACTAAACAGCCACAATTATTAATAATGTATTGTACCTTATGAAGCATATTAGTTATTAATTAGCATTATATTGCTTGTACTTTCTCAGAATGTCATTGTTGAGCTGAGGACTTACCTTACGAGTTCTAGATTGTGTACTTACCCTCGGAATACCAGAGCATATGTCCTGGATCGTCATGTAGTTTAACTTTACTATGTACTTATGTCATTACATGTCAAAGAATGTACTATTTAAATTTTCCTATCAGATTTGTACATCCATTTTTAAAGACAATATTAGAGTATGCTGTTTAATGATGATTATAGTAACTTGCATACGTATATTGTGTTTACATGCTAACGTGATGTGTGTTGGTGACACCTCCCCGATGTGAATATTTTTTGAGACATATTTATTTTTCTGTTGAGGTATATCCTCACCAGACACTCTATAATTAGCCTATTGTTTGGCAATTTAATTAATTATCAGCGCATAATTCGTGCGTTTTGAGCCGCTTATCGCTTGCTCTTTGATATTGAAAAAAAATATGTTCCACATTTTTTTTTTTATCGGGAGGAGGTGGTGATATGTTGCGTGATAAATTCTCGCAACATCGTTTTATTTCAATATCTGTTTTATAACGCAAGGGCAACAACTGCTTGAAATCTATAGTCACTTTTCTCGGTAAGCATTTGTCTTCTCGCGTTAGTATCGAATGCAGTTAACTTTTGAGCTGTGGTCATTTTTGCGCTGGACTGCGCATGACTTGTCTTGTTGTTTGGTCGATCGGTTTCCGCCCACCACTAGTGGGAGTGAGCGATTTGGAATGGCGAAAGAGATGCCTCGTTGAAGAGGGGATCTCCGCTATTTTTGTTCTGTCAGGGATGTGTAGTCCTCTTATGGATATTTCGTTTATTCGGGATAATACCTCTAGTGTATTTGCACATGCCGGGAGGCGTGATATTTCTGTATTTCTTGAAAGCAAGGTAAATTAACATTTTCATTAACTCTATTGATTTTGGGTCGTGAGCGATTTCGATTCATAGCCTGTCTGCGAAAGTCGTCGTCACGAGATGTTTTTCCCAGCTCACATGTCGCTGCATTGTACTGCATCGGTTGATGCAGGTACCAAGGACCATTACTTGCTACTTTGTTAAATGAACTAGGTTTAGAAAACCTTTATTATCTAGAGGATATTCTTGAGGACATTATTTATACTTCGGCAGACGTGTCTGTCTTGCTGAAGTCAAACTAAGGAGAGTGAACTGATCTCATACATCTGGTTATCTCCTGGCTGTTATAGAAAAGGATGGAGTTGTTCACCTGACTACATTTACAGCACTTTGAAATATAACATGCATCTGACTCATCATTGTAATGCTGTCTACCGTTTATTGCTGTATTGAATGTTGCTGTGATAATGACTGTTTGATGTGCCTACACATTTGCGTAACCATTTTGTCACTGTGGCGTCCACAATAAATAATGAAGAAAAACGTCAACGGCTGTTTCAAGACTCATTGACTTTATACGTCGTGAGTTTACTGACGTCCTATGTGGATTGCCCTGTTATTGTTGCATGAACATTGTTTTGATGACACGGATGCCATCCATCATCAGTAAGGGTAAAGAATCCCATGACACGCTTAATCAAGTATATTGATGTCCTGGTGATGGAATAATTCAGGAAAAACACAGAATACTGCAGGAGCTCAAAACACATACGCCCGCTCACTTCCAAACACACGCCGCATCTCTCTTGCAGACGATCACCTCACTTCTGCTTCAAATTTGTTCACGTCTGCCAGTAAACCATATCGGCATGACGTCACTTCCTTTATTAATAAGTGACTCTGTATAAAATAAACAAAAAAGGAGCCCTGTTAAGCTGCCTATTATATTGACATAATCATTATGAATTTTAATCATAACAGTTCCCAATATGTATTTATTTTCTGTAAAGTACATCATGGTGCCTCATGTCATTTCTGAGGGTCTTTGAAAAGAAATGCACAGGACAGGAAGACTTGGCATGTGTTTGTTGAAGGCCTATGCTCCTCGGGGAGCTAAAGGGT
Source organism: Oreohelix idahoensis (assembly GCA_024509875.1). Taxonomy (NCBI): domain Eukaryota; kingdom Metazoa; phylum Mollusca; class Gastropoda; order Stylommatophora; family Oreohelicidae; genus Oreohelix; species Oreohelix idahoensis. The sequence continues at coordinate 167,452 of JAMPIV010001082.1, forward strand.
ATTGATTGATTGATTGATTGATGGAGAAGAAAGGGAAAGAATAGGACTACCTCTGCGACAGCCACACCATAAAGGCTGACTAATATGAGGTTGTGCATGTGCACAGGGCTGGCAACATCATCATCGTGTAAAATAGACTACTACAGAAACCATGCTCGCATGAGAACATGAATGCTTTAGTGCAAGCTTTCTATTAGGGAACTAGAAATAATGGTGGCTCCACGAGGAGCAAAAATGAAAAATGACTAAGGAAAGCAAAAGAGAGGTCGACCAAAAATAACTTGGCGGAGAACTGTGGAGGCCGAGATGCCAAGAATGAACCAGAGCTGGGGCACTGCATGAAGGATGACAGCCGATGGAGCAAAGTAGAAGCAGTTTGTTCCTGCTCTACAAGACGCCGTCAGGCGTGATGGCCACTGACTGCTTTGACAGTCGGCAGCTAAGGATCAAAGAAGAAGATGAAAACTTATTGATCCAGAAAAACAAACTGGTAACATTTTTTTCTCTTAGGGTAAAAACTAAACACTGCTTTAAAGAATGTTAAACATTAGACAAGCTTTGTTCATTAAAGATCAAAATGTAGATGTGCAATGTTCTTCAAATAGAGAACTGCAAATATGCATCATTCTTACAAACAAAAACAAAAAAAATTGATTGAAAAAATATCTATATTTTAAGGGAAAAAACTTACACACTGCTTCCAGTTTTAGTAAACTTTATCCTCCTCTCTAGTGTCTCCACCTTGTCGTGGTAGAGGAGCTTGTGTGTCTGCAATAGGACAGCAGGGTCTCCCAAGCTGGATATTAGGGACCAGACAAAGAGAAACACAAACCTGCTGCCTTGCAGACAGGCTGGGGACAATCATAAACTACAGAAGGGAACCCAACAGAAGTGCCTGTTGAAATCAGATGCACTGGGCCACAGGCCTAACGAAACAGTGCAATCTAGTTCGCTTGATGACTTCATGGATAACAAGTAAAATAGTGCATATCCTATGGAACTCGTCAGGCAGTGAGAGTGTCAGCAAAAGTGTCCACCCAATGCTACTGGTAGTCATCTTCCCCTGTACTGTGGAGTCAAGGCACAGAGGGAAAGGGCAAGAGCTACTGACAGAAACTTGACATACTAACTACCGATGAGTATAACTGTGGTACAGATAAAATGACAGCTGATCTTCTGCTGTAAAAGTGCTTGACATATGAAGAACTGAATAAGCACATATGGTCATCACCACAACCGTTCCTGGACAAACTCTACAGAGATACCAACAACCTCAGACTGCCACTGCCTTCTTTAAACGCATTCTTCTTCTTCGTACGCTATCAGACGTCTACTTCAATATTTTCAAAGAAAGCAGTGGTCCATTTGAGGTTAGTTGCATCTGCTTAGAATTTGTCAGAAAATGGTACTGGTAAAGACCATATGTGCTGTCTATGTTCCTCATATTCAAGCTGACCTCTGAAAGTGTACGATAAAGAATAAGAAAATTAAAATTTACCTGGCCTGTGACAGCAGAGCATAATTTAGCAGAGATAGCTTTTGTAAACATGGCTTTGACTGCAGGGTCAAGGTTGATCAGCTCCACGTAACCACCTCGAAAACCACACCTATGAGAAATAAATATAGAATAGTGAAGTGAGAGGGCTCAATTTGGTAACCATGTGCAATAAAATTAAAGAATTATTATTATCATCACCATCATCATGTTCCTTTTTCTCCCTATGGAGCATGGAGCCACCAAGGCAGCTGACCCCCTTACAGGAAGCCTGCACAAAGCTTTCACATCCTCTTGCAGTTGTGGTTTCTGCAGAAATATGTTTACATGATAAAGTCACCAGCTCCATGCACAACCTCATATTAGACACCTTGTATGCCAACATGATAAAGTCACCAGCTCCATGCACAACCTCATATTAGACACCTTGTATGCCAACATGATAAAGTCCCCAGCTCCATGCACAACCTCATATTAGACACCTTGTATGCCAACATGATAAAGTCACCAGCTCCATGCACAACCTCATATTAGACACCTTGTATGCCAACATGATAAAGTCACCAGCTCCATGCACAACTTCATATTAGACACCTTGTACGCCAACATGATAAAGTCACCAGCTCCACGCACAACCTCATATTAGACACCTTGTATGCCAACATGATAAAGTCACCAGCTCCATGCACAACCTCATATTAGACATCTTGTACGCCAACATGATAAAGTCACCAGCTCCATGCACAACCTCATATTAGACACCTTGTACGCCAACATGATAAAGTCACCAGCTCCATGCACAACCTCATATTAGACACCTTGTACGCCAACATGATAAAGTCACCAGCTCCATGCACAACCTCATATTAGACACCTTGTATGCCAACATGATAAAGTCACCAGCTCCATGCACAACCTCATATTAGACACCTTGTATGCCAACATGATAAAGTCACCAGCTCCATGCACAACCTCATATTAGACACCTTGTACGCCAACATGATAAAGTCACCAGCTCCATGCACAACCTCATATTAGACACCTTGTATGCCAACATGATAAAGTCACCAGCTCCATGCACAACCTCATATTAGACACCTTGTATGCCAACATGATAAAGTCACCAGCTCCATGCACAACCTCATATTAGACACCTTGTATGCCAACATGATAAAGTCACCAGCTCCATGCACAACCTCATATTAGACACCTTGTATGCCAACATGATAAAGTCCCCAGCTCCATGCACAACCTCATATTAGACACCTTGTATGCCAACATGATAAAGTCACCAGCTCCATGCACAACCTCATATTAGACACCTTGTATGCCAACATGATAAAGTCACCAGCTCCATGCACAACCTCATATTAGACACCTTGTACGCCAACATGATAAAGTCACCAGCTCCATGCACAACCTCATATTAGACACCTTGTACGCCAACATGATAAAGTCACCAGCTCCATGTACAACCTCATAATAGACACCTTGTACGCCAACATGATAAAGTCACCAGCTCCATGTACAACCTCATATTAGACACCTTGTATGCCAACATGATAAAGTCACCAGCTCCATGTACAACCTCATATTAGACACCTTGTATGCCAACATGATAAAGTCACCAGCTCCATGCACAACCTCATATTAGACACCTTGTACGCCAACATGATAAAGTCACCAGCTCCATGTACAACCTCATATTAGACACCTTGTATGCCAACATGATAAAGTCACCAGCTCCATGTACAACCTCATATTAGACACCTTGTATGCCAACATGATAAAGTCACCAGCTCCATGTACAACCTCATATTAGACACCTTGTATCTTCTTCTTCGATCCTTAACCACCGACCGTCAAAGCAGTCAGTGGCCATCACGCCTAGTGGCGTCTTGTAGGGCAACAACAAATTGATTCCACTTTGCACGGTCGGTGGCCATCCTTCGTACAGTGCCCCAGCTCTGGTTCATTCTTTGCATCTCAGCCTCCACAGTCCTCCGCCAAGTTGTTTTTGGTCGGCCTCTCTTTCACTTTCCTTCAGGGGTCCAAAACATAGCTGTTCTTGTGATGGCATCGGGATCTCTTCTGAGGACATGACCAACCCAGCTCCAGCGTCTGCCAGCTATGATGGTTTGCATGTCCTCTTGCTTGCTACGAGTAAGCAGATCTTGGTTGGTGATGGTATTCGGCCAAAAGATGCGGTGAATTTTTCTTAGGCATGTTGTGTGAAAAGAGGACAATTTTGACATTTCCTTCTCTGTGACTCTCCAGCATTCCGCACCATAGAGAAGCACAGAAAGCACGCAACTCTGGTATAATCTTAATTTTGTGCTTGTGCTGTATTGGGAGGACTTCCAGATGTTATTTAGGCTAAAGAAGGCTGTTCTTGCCTTATTCATTCTGATGTTGATGTCTTTGCCTGCCCCACCATCTGGTGTTACTATGCTTCCTAGGTATGTGAAGGTATCTGTCTGTACCAGTTGCTGATTCCTTACTGATATGGGCTCAGGGTTGCTCACATTGAGCGTCATGACCTCAGACTTATTTAAATTGATGTTCAAGACACCTTGTATGCCAACATGATAAAGTCACCAGCTCCATGTACAACCTCATATTAGACACCTTGTACGCAAACATGATAAAGTCACTAGCTCCATGTACAACCTCATATTAGACACCTCCTTATACGCCAACATGATAAAGTCACCAGCTCCATGCACAACCCCATATTAGATACCTTGTACGCCACGCTTGAGGGGGTAGTAGCCATATTCTTTCTTTGTCTCACAATAGCCCCCTGGGAATTATACAGGGCAATGATTATTATACCATAATAAATTATAGATTGTTATTGTTGTTACTGAACACAATCGACATCATTGCACTCCGGGCAAATCCATAGGTGCTCAGTCTCCCTCAGTATATGTCGACGAGTGTGAATGCTAACAGTCTAACAGTTCCTGTAGCTCACCGGTTAAGTACACGACGGATGCATCCTCTCATACGTCCATCTCTGCTAGCCTTACGTTTGATGCCAAATTCCAGCAGTCTTAATCTTGATGGTTCATTTATTGCAGTGTCATTCTCTAACAGGCGATCATTAATTATTCTCAGTATCTCTCCCTTATCCATATAAATAAATCATAGATAAGGACGCTCATTGTCAATTTTACAGGGTGTCCTATAAGTCCGGTCTCATAGGGAAAAACTTCTAGTGAAACAAATTTTCAAACTGATGTCCCTTCTATTGACATCACAAGTTGATATGATGCTGTATACTGTCTCGCACATATTTTAATGTATGAGGTGTGATGTCTATACATGCAGCATGGACTGGCTCTTTAAAATCATCAATGGTACGCTGCGCAGGCATTGTACACAACCACCTACAGCAGACCCCAGCACACACAAAAATCTAAAGGTCTGAGATTGGGGATTTTGTTGTTGTTATTTAACTAGGGCTGCTGAGGTTGCTGAGCTTCTCGCTCTTTTGCAGCCAATACCAAGTTGAAGACTCGTTGGAATTATCTACACTTTTCCTGTGGCTTTTCTGCCATTCCAAAACATGCTGAGTTGAAGTCATGAGCTCCAGTTCCTCCAGCTTGTTTGCATTTAAAGGATTGTCACATCTGGTCCCAAGCTAGGAGTAAGAAGAATGTGGCATACTGCGCATTCCTCAACATCCAAGGGGGCTCTACAACTATGCAGAGCTAAAATACTGTGCTCTGGTTCTAGGCTCTCCCAAGGAATTGTCACGTCCTGCACAGAGCACTTCTCAGCTCTCCCTGCCTATCACTGAGTCCACATTGAGATTCTCCTGCATGCAGTCAACCAGGTCAAAGCCAGAGAATCATGTGTGGGGCTCAAGTGACTTTATCTGCAATGCTGGGTACAAGTTTCACCACATGGGGAATCCCTGGAAGTGTGTGGATGATTTCAAGAGTCAATGAGGGTGTAATTAGCCTCACAGACAGAGGTTCACTTCCACATATGTATCTTGTAGCATTGTGCATAGCTGATGGTCATATAAGGATGACTCCAGATATACCTCCATGCATGAGATCTGGGGATCTTGGTGGCCATTCGCTGTACCCTACCAAGCATGTAGTAAGATGTGACTAAGCAGGACTTGGCATAGTGCCTACTACTCCACATGAAGAAACTTAAAGCTACAAAAACTTCAGGAACAATATGAAAAATGTCATCTGATAGAAATAAAGCAAGTGTTTCAACATGGGTGGTGATGATGACTTGAGAGTTCTTATTCATTTGTTGTATATAAAGCACAGATGTGGAAACTGTAAGTACTGAGCATAATTCGTATACAGACCACCCTTGACTTACGACGGAGGTTTGGTTTCGACGACGCAATCATAAGCTGATATGGTCGAAATCGGAAATCACTAGATGACTCATAATGATATGTTAACAATTAACATGTCTGACTGCTAAATGCATAGGTCTGTTTTTGTATATTTTAAAATCTTATATTACTCTTTGTTTATAGTGAAATATTACAATGTACAAATTACAGCACACAATTAAAGTACTGTATGGCAGAGGGAGCTGTCATAATTAGGCTTTAAGACTAGAGTAGAAAATAACCCATAATAATGTAACAAGATTAAAGGGATGGTCGCAGTAAGTACGAGCGGTCTTCTTCTTTGATCCTTAGCCGCCAACTGTCAAAGCAGTCAGTGGCCATCAGACCTGGTGGCGCCTTGTAGGGCAGCAACAAACTGCATCCACTTTGCTCGGTTGGCAGCCATCCCCTGCACCTTTGCCTTCACAACCCTCTGCCAAGCCGTCTTTGGTTATGAGTGGGTGTAAACTGCATATATCGTATGTCAAGAAAATTTTGTACATGACAGCAGACAACCTAACGTGTCATATGACTCACTCTCCCATATATCCCTTGGAGATAGACAAAAATGAAGCCAGTTCCATCTCACTGTAAGGTGGGCCCAACTCTGTCAAGACTTTCTTGAATGAGTGAAACTCTGAGCCTTTGGCATACACATTGTGCTGATATACCTAAAAAAAAAAAAAACAACAAAAATACACTGAATTACCTGTGATTAAAGTGCTTATATAAGAGCTCTGTCTTTCTTCCTTAAAAAATTCTTAGTATAAATGATGGTCCTTTCAATCTTTTCCCCTCATTTAGAAAAAAAAACAATAAAATAAAATCTGCCAGTAATATTCTTTACATACAGGTTGTGTGTAAAATTATGAGTAAAACATACTGGTTATCCTTCTGTGCAAGATTCTGAGTATTCTTAGGAAAGTTCTTAGAATAAAAGCTTTGTTTTTCTACTTGGTAAAATTCTTAGAATAAAGGCTTTGTTTTTCTACTTGGTAAAATTCTTAGAATAAAGGCTTTGTTTTTCTACTTGGTAAAATTCTTGGTAAAATTCTTAGAATAAAGGCTTTGTTTTTCTACTTGGTAAAATTCTTAGAATAAAGGCTTTGTTTTTCTACTTGGTAAAATTCTTAGAATAAAGGCTTTGTTTTTCTACTTGGTAAAATTCTTAGAATAAAGGCTTTGTTTTTCTTTTTAAAGTAAAATTCTTAGACTAAAAAGCCTTGCTTTCTTCTTAGTAAAATTCTTAGAATAAAGGCTTTAATTTTCTTCCTAGTAGTGTGTTACCAGGGTCTGAAAGGGGAGCAAAGAATAGTAACACTGTACCCTACCAGGCATGTTGTAAAACGTGACTAAGGAGGGTTGGGCATGGGGCTGGTTACCCCACCCGTAAAAAAAACAACTGTTTACCAAAAAAAACTTCAACAAACCATGGACAAGTCAAATATGGAATATAAACCGACACAGCCGCCCAAGACAGAAGAAGGTCCTCTGGAAAGGAGACGCATGAAGCAACCCAGAGAAAGCCCAAAGAGTCTGGGTTGCTGACTAATCTTTTTTCGTCTAGGAAAATCTCCAGGATTGGCACCTGGAATGTTCATACTCTATATGAACAAGGGAAAACTGCACAGGTAGCAGCAGAAATTATAAATTACAGGATTGATATCCTGGGTCTCTGCGAGACACGGTGGAAGAGCATAGAGAGGAAGAAATTGATCACAGGAGAAATGGTGTTGTCCTCAGGACATGAAGAGGAAAGTGCCCACCACAGTGAAGAGGTGGCTCTAATGCTGTCTAGAGAAGCACAGAGGGCACTTATAGAATGGGAAGCAATGGGACCCCGAATTATAACAGCAATGTTTAAAACAGCCAAAAAGAAAATAAATATAAACATCATCCAGTGTTATGCACCAACAAATGATAAAGAAGAATCTGTGAAAGAAGACTTTTACATCAGACTACAAAATGTCTTAAACAAAAAGAAAAGAAAGGACATCACAATTTTGATAGGGAACCTAAAAGCAAAAATAGGAACAGACAACACTGGCTTTGAAGAAATCATGGGAAAGCATGGATTAGGTATGATGAACAAAAATGGGGAACTATTAACTAACTTCTGTGCTTCAGATCAACTAGCTATAGGAGGAAGCATATTTCCACATAAAAGAATACATAAGGCAACATGGATATCACCAGACCACAGAACTGAGAATCAGATTGATCACATATGCATAAATAAGAAGTTTAGGTCATCATTGTATGATGTAAAAGTATATACAGGAGCAGATGTGGTATCAGATAACCATCTTCTGTTAGCCAAAACAAAATTAAAACTCAAGAAATTTTCAACAGCACATAGCTATAGACAACAGTATAATGTGGGATATCTAAGAAATCAGGAAATAAGAGAAAAATTTTCAATCACAGTATCCAACAAATAACAAGTACTCCAACAGCTGGAAGATGAAGCAGACACAGAAGACCACTGGCAAGAAGTAACAAATATATGTAACGAGACATGTGGAGAAGTACTGAGAAAAAGAGAACTTAAGCACAAAGCATGGATAACAACAGAAACCATAAACAAGATAGAAGACTGGAAAAATAAGAAATCAGATTTAAACAGAAGCAAAACGAGAAGCTCCAAAGCCAAGGCTCATGAAATGTACATAGAAGCAAACAAAGAAGGAAGAAGAAACATCAAAAGAGACAAGAGGAAGTATATTGAAGAGTTGGCAAAAGAAGCAGAGGAAGCGGCAGCCAAAGGAAATATGAAGGACCTGTACAACAACACAAAGAACTAAGAGGGACATATAAGCAAGCAAATGGCCTCATCAAAGACAAGAATGGAAAATTGCTTAGTAATATACAAGACCACCAACCACCTTGCCAATAACTTGCGATGAATTCACGCTGGACGAGATCAAACAAGCCGTTAAAAGATTGAAAAATTTTAAAGCTGCTGGAGTTGACGAAATTTCAGGGGAAATGATTAAAGCAGTTAATGACAACAACCTCTTGAGAATTTTAGATATTATAAATGAAGTATGGAGAGAAGAACAACCACCACAACAATGGAAAGACAGTATTATTGTAAAGTTACCGAAGAAAGGTGATCTATCAGACTGTAATAACTGGCGTGGTATATCTCTATTATCGGTACCTGGAAAATTATTATGTTGCATGATGTTAGAAAGACTTAAATTGCATGCTGACGAAAAGATCAGAGAAGAACAAGCGGGTTTCAGGCCGAAACGATCATGTATTGATCAAATATTCACACTAAGAACAATTATAGAAGAATCAGTGGAAAGGCAATCGCCACTTATTATCACCTTCGTCGATTTTCAAAAAGCCTTTGATAGTCTACACCGCCCATCATTGTGGAAGATACTTACAATCTATGGTTTTCCAACAAAATATGTGAATATAATCAAAGCGCTATATGACAATGCAAGATGTTGTGTTAGAACAAATAAAGGGAATACAGAATGGTTTACAGTAGAAACAGGGGGTGAAACAAGGCTGTATTATGTCACCACTACTTTTTGGAATAGCTATTGATTGGGTTATGAGAAACTATACCCACAATGAACAATTGGGTATAAAATGGACAAATGGAAAATTCCTGGGGGACCTGGATTTCGCAGATGATGTAGCATTCTTAAGTTCAACACCAAGACAATCCCAGAAGCAATAAATAATTTGTGTCATCTCTCGGTTAAAATAGGTCTCCAAATAAATGCCTCTAAAACTAAAGCTATGAACTTTTCTAACGAGACCTTTGATATCATCTTGAACGGGGAAAAACTACAGAAAGTTGAAAGTTTCAATTATTTAGGCAGTAAAATGACTCAGGATGGTGACACAACAAGAGAAATCCATACTAGAATTGCTTTGGCAGCTAGCGCCTTCAATAGATTATCTAACATTTGGAAATTACGATCATTGAATATACATACCAAGCTTCGTCTGTTTAATTCAAATGTTATCTCAGTGTTAACATACGGCTGTGAGAGTTGGAAAATAACAAAATCATTGGAGAACAAGCTGAATGCATTCGAGAACAAATGTCTTAGAAAACTCATGAACATCAGTTGGAAAGATTTCAAGACTAATCGACAAATAAGAGAAGACTCTAGGCAGAAATATGTCTCCGACTATATAAGGAAAAGACGATGGTCATATATTGGTCATGTCCTACGAATGCAAAACAACAGAATACCACTACAGGCGCTCACTTGGGTTCCTGAGGGTAAGAGGAAAAAAGGAAGACCAAAAGAAACACTCAGAAGAACAATAATAAGAGAAGGAAGAACGTTGGGCCTAAATAATGTGCAAGAGCTAAGAGGAGTGGCGTCACAACGAACAACCTGGAGAGCACTGGTTTCTGCCTTATGCGCCGTGTTTGGTGCTTAAAGAATTTATTATTATTATTATAATATACAAGAACAAATAAAGAGATGGACAGAACATTTTGAGGAACTTCTCAATAGACCAGCTCCAACTAATCCCCCAAACATCCAGCCAGCAGAAGAGGAGCTACAAATCAGCTGTGAACAACCAAGTAGAGAAGAAATAAAGAAAACCTTATAGCTTCTGAAAGATGGAAAAGCAGCTGGTCCAGATGGCATTCCAGCAAAAGCCATCAAAACAGATATTGATAACTCTACAGAGATATACAAACTACTTGGCAAAGTCTGGGAGAGAGAGAAAATACCAGCAGAATGGAAGGAAGGTTATCTGGTCATGTTGCCTAAGAAGGGAAATTTACAAGAGTGCACAAATTATAGAGGAATAATGTTACTATCAGTGCCGGGAAAAGTATTTAACAGAATCATCCTTGAGAGATTAAAAGAGTCCAAAGACAAGCAACTGAGACATGAACAAGCAGGTTTTCGACAAAACAGATCCTGTACAGACCTGAGAATAATAGTGGAACAAAGCCTGGAATGGAATTCACCACAATACATTGGATTTGTAAACTATGAAAAGGCATTTGACAGCGTAGATAGAGAATCGCTTTGGAAATTGATGAGGCATTATGGAGTTCTCATGAAGATTACTAACTTAATAAAGAAGACCCATGCAGGCATGACATGCATAGTTCTTCATGAAGGACAACTTACAGAACATTTTGGGGTTAGAATGGGAGTGTGACAGGGATACCTCTTGTCTCCATTTCTTTTCTTACTAGCAAAAGATTGGGTTATGAAAACATCGACATCACATAACAGAAATGGAATTCAATGGAATCTGACTAAACAGCTTGATGATCTGGATTTTGCAGATGACTTGGCTCTTCTGTCCCATAACCATAATCTGATGCAAGACAAAATAAAAATACTTCATGAGAGGTCACAACAAGTGGGTCTGAAAATACACAGGGAAAAGACAATGAGAATAAATGCAAGAAATGATAACAAGGTCGAACTTGAAGAAACACTACTAAAAGATGTAGAATCGTACACATATCTTGGCAGCAATATAGACAAAGTTGGAGGGACAGACAATGATATCAAAATAAGAATACAAAAAGCAAGAGGAGCTTTCATTGCATTGGGAAACATATGGAGATCAACAGAAATCAAGTCCAACATGAAAATAAGAATCTTCAACTCAAATGTCAAGTCAGTCCTATTGTATGGCTCTGAAAAATGGAGAACAACAAAAAGGCTACAGACTTTTATAAACGGGTGGTTGCGTAGAATAGAAGGACTGAAATGGTATGACAAAGTCACAAATGTGGAACTGATGACAAGAACCAGACAAGTGCCAGTGGAGCAAGAGTTGAGAAGAAGATGTTGGCGATGGATAGGACAAACAATGAGGAAACCTGTTGATAGCATTACAAGGCAGTCCTTGTTCTGGAATCCCCAGGGAAAGAGAGGCAGAGGTAGACTAAAAAGCACATGGAGAAGAGAGCTAGATACAGAAGTGAAAATGATGAGAAAGACATGGAAAGAACTTGAGCTGATGGCACGTGACAGGAAGACTTGGCATGTGTTTGTTGAAGGCCTATGCTCTTTGGGGAGCTAAAGGGTATTGACTGATTGAAAATTCTTAGAATAAAAGCTTTGATTTTCTTCTTATCAAAATTCTTAGAATAAAATCTGTTATCTTATTGACATTCTTAGAATAAAATCTGTTATCTTATTGACATTCTTAGAATAAAAGATTTATTTTTCTTTGTAATCAATTTCTTGATGTAAGAGGTTGGTCTTAACTTCTTGTTTGTTTGGTTTTTTTGTGTGTATTTAGTTCAGTTCTCCCTTCTTTTCTATTTTGTTTTCATTTCGTTGTGTCCCCCGACAAAGCCTTGTGGCTATACAAGTTTTCTTTGTTATTGATGATCAGAAATGACATCACTGCACTCAGGGCAAACACATAGGTGCTCAGTCACTCTATGTAAATGTCAAGGTGTATGAATGCTAAATGTTCCTGTTGTGCGCTGGTTGTAAACATGCCGAATGCATCTTCTTATCCTCCAACCCTGCTAGTCTTATGTTTTATGCCAAATTCCAGCAATCTTAACCTTTTTGATTAACCAATTGCAATGTCATTCTCTAATAGGTGATAATTAATTGTCCTTAGTACCTCTCCCTTGTTCATATCCAATGCCCCAACGATGGGTGCTCTCGAAGCTAATCTGTCAGCCCTCTCATTGTCATGTATCCCTGCATGTCCAGGACAGTAGATCAACACTAGTTCCTGAAGACTCGAGGCTTCCATGGAGGTTTTCCATTCATGCCCTAGCTATCCTTTTTGGATCTTCTAAAGCAGCGGTTCCCAACCTGTGGTACTCGTACCCCTGGGGGTACGCGACAGGACATTCAGGGGTACGCGAAAAAAATTGAGTAATGGCGGAAAAAAGATACATATGTCAACAGTGTAAAAGACAAGTCAAAAGTCAAAGCTATACTATACAACATGAACTGTGTGAGACAATCTCCGCCGTTTTTCTTGCGCGCAACTGGCGTGCTGTCTGCTTGGACTGGCATGTGTGAAAATCTATGTCGTTTCGTGTGACCACAATTCAATATTTTTACACAATAGTCTTCATTATGATGACTATGGGATTATAGTTGTGCCGTTGAATATTTCATCAAAAATATGACTTGTTTGATCTTCCACACTATCTATGAACGTCTAATGTCCCGGAAGTAATAGTGTCGATTCTTGACCCAAATTTTACAAACGTGAGACAGTGAGACAGTGTTTCTATATACAGTAGTTTTTGTCATTGTTTTAACTTAACTTAAAGTGATTAATTGTTCAATTCGTGTATTATCAGATATGGATCAGTGGTTGAAAACCGGCACAGTAAAAAAGCTGAAACATAATGTGGAATGTGATCAATGGCCAAGTACTTCTCAAGACACGCCTAAGACTTTGGTGCAGGATAGTGAAAAGACACGATCTTCAGTTTTACATAGAGCTAAAAAGAGAAAATACAGTGACGAATACATGAAGTATGGGTTTTCTTTTATAGGAGATGAGGACTGTGCTAAGCCCCACTGTGTAGTGTGTCGGGAAGTATTATCCAATGGTAGCATGAAACCTTCGTTACTCTTGCGGCATTTACAAACAAAACACCCCAGTTATGAAAACAAGGAACGCAATTTTTTTCAGCGCCTATCGAAACAACCTAATGTGACATCGTACTTGTCGTCAGCTAACAAAGATAACGAAAATGTGGTTGAAGCCTCCTACAGTATTAGTTATCGTATTGCTAAATGTGGTAAAAATCATACTATAGCTGAGAATTTAATTTCTCCTTGTATAAAAGATGCCGTTCTGTGCATGCTCGGAGAGGAACATGTTCGCAAAATGAACGCTATCCCTCTTTCGAACAATACAATTTCTCGAAGAATGCAGGATATGTCTGACGATGTTGAAGCGACAATAATAAGTAGAATTAAAAATAGTAAATTCTTTGCTATTCAAGTTGACGAAAGCACAGATATTGCTAATTTCGCTGTTTTGCTTGTTATTGTGAGGTATTTGAAAAGCAGTGAAGTTGAAGAAAACCTTTTGCTTTGTCATCCTCTGTCAGGGCTTACAAGAGGTGAGGATATATTTCATGCTATTGATTCTTATTTCAAAGAAAAGGACATTAATTGGTCTAATTGTTGTGGACTATGCACTGACGGGAGCCAAGTCTATGTCAGGTTGCTACTCCGGTCTTCGCGCTCATGTCATGAAGGTAGCCCCCAATATAACCTGGAGCCACTGCTGCATCCACAGGCAAAGCCTTGCATCTAACCGCCTCCCTGGTGAATTAAAAGTCGTTCTTGATGAAGCTGTGAAAGTGGTTAATTTTATAGTCAAAGTCCACAAACTCGAATAGTCTTCATTCTACCCTGCTCCTTCATTCACAAGTAAGGTGGCTCTCTCGTGGTAAAGTCCTTACCCGGCTGTTCGAACTTAGACATGAAGTCCAACTTTTTTTTGAAGACCATCCTTTCCAACTTACTTCAAAGTTACACGACTGTGATTGGCTTCAGAGTCTTGCATACTTATCGGATATTTTCCTACAAATAAACAAACTAAATTTGGCACTTCAGAATAGCTCGGTAACGATCTTCAATGTTTCAGACAAAATTGAATCTATGATTAAAAAATTAGAGTTTTGGAGGTCGTGTATTGAAAAAGGCCAGCATGAGGTATTTGAAACTCTGCACAATTTCCTATCTGAGAACGAGCTGCACCTCTCACAGGAAATGAGCGAGAAAATAACTGAACACTTGAAAGGGCTAAAATCATCTTTCGAGAAGTACTTTCCGAAACCTGGAAAAGAGAACTACTGGATTGTAAATCCCTTTGAAGAAGAATATTTCCAAGCAGCCACATTATCAATCAACGAAAAAGAGAAGTTGATTGAACTTTCGACTGATACTACTTTAATAGCTGAATTCAAAGGAAAATTCCTTATTAACTTTTGGGGAGACATCAGCAGAGAATATGAACAGCTGACCGACAAGGCGCTTAAGTTTCTGTTGCCATTTACAAATACTGAGCTGGTGGAGAGGGCTTTCTCTTCTTATACCTTTATAAAAAATAAATACCGTAGTAAAATGAATGCAGGTCCAGAATTGAGACTGTATCTTACATCACTTGAACCTGATTTCAAAAAAAACTATGTGCCTCAAAACAAGCTCAAGGATCGCACTGAACATTTGTCATGGTCACGTGACATGTGTGTTATAAAAAGTGATTTCAACTTTTAACAATAACAACGTTTTTATTATTATTATTAATAAATTAAATGTGTTAATTTTTATTGTAACTTCAGATTTTTTAAATGTAAAAATATATGCACTGTTTGTTCACCGTTTTATTACATTGTTTTTTAATCCCGTGGTTGGCCCCTTTATTTCTGGTTATAATCTTTAAATTTTGAATAACAGCAACTATATTAATTTCAAATATTTTGCTAATATTAGTGGTACAATTTATAGAAATGGGCTGCCAAGGGGTACGCAAGTGAAAAAAGGTTGGGAACCGCTGTTCTAAAGCATGGACTGACAGTCTGACACAATACCTGCCCTAGTTAATGAAGTTTCAAACAGCCGCCTCAGGGCTGCAGTAGCTGCTACTACCTCCATTGTTTGTCCTCTGTCTTAGTTAGACGCATTACTTATTTTAGTTCTTTTCCACTGTTAATAAATAACAACGAAAACTTACCTCATCAGCCATAATAAACAGATTCTCTTCCTTCGCAAACCTGATGATATCCTCAATGTTTTTTCTAGTTAGAACTTGACCTGTAATATAGTAACAATTTTTGAAACATCTCGCACCTTATTATTCACTTCTGCTCACAAATGCCTCTCCTTCATTAGTTATTTAATTTAGCAATTTAAATTATAATGTCATTACAGTCCAGTCGCAGGCTACATTTTCTCTGCATAAATTATTTTTGAAAACAAAGATGTGGTTATATAAATGACTGCTTCATTTAAAGAAAAAAAATATACATTATATATATCATCATCATGTTCCCTTGCACTCCTGACAGAGCATGGAACCACCCCTGCAGCTGCTCCCTTGCACCAAGCAGTCACATGATCTTCTAACGATAATTTATGTGGCAGTTTAAGTTGAACATAAACGTATTAAGATGTCATGAAGTGGATTTAAGTTTAGAGTGTGTCTGAGTGTATAGACAATACCCTAGTATGAGAAAGACTGAGAAGATAGATTTAGATGAGAAATGATAGTGAATGTGGACAGATGAGACTATTGGCTTCGAGGGGTGAGAACCGAGATTGACTCTCCCTCGCCACTTGTGACGTATTTGATAGCTATAGACTCACCACCTCTGACACCCTTAAAGGAGATAAGGTTTAACTAACGAGCACAGACACACTATACAGACAAGTATATATATATATATACGTACAGTATAGTTAAAGAAAGTGACTGATCCAGACTACCGTTTATAGTTTATTTACACAACAAAATTCAGATAACATAATAAAATGAATAACGTGCGAGGTCGCACAAACCTGGAACAGAGCCAAACCAATTAACATGGCATACAATATATAAACCCACAGTGTCACCCTCCCCTTCAACCTGCAGGGAAGAAAGTTAAGGATTAAACAACAGGATTTACTAGGTGGGGTCTCTAACTTTAGAGCCACCACTCCTAACTATCTTATTCTTAATTATTAAAATCTAACACCTCTGTCCAACTGTAGACCTAACTGCTATCTACCCAAAAGCTTCTTCTTCTTCTGCGTTCAGTTTGTAGTCATGCTAAATCTGTAGGCCTGTCGCCAGGACGAAGTCCACAATCTTTACCAGGTCGGCGCGGCAGCCCCATAGCTTCTGCTGGAGCTCAGCACCCCTTGGCCAGGTCGCACGTCGCGGTTACCCAAAAGCTGATTTGAACTTTTTCAAAGTCCTACACAAATCTGCATGACTAATTTATAATTCTGTCTCAGTTCAGTATCTGTCTGACACTCCTGGTTCCTACTCAGAGGCTTCTCTGCTACGCCCCTATTCTCTCTAGTGCTTTTGGAAGGAATTTTTACCCTATCTCCTCCAAACGAATATTGTAGCTGATGACTTGGGTTTTTTAGACTGGATGCTTGACTCGGAATGTAGCTGCTTCACTACTGACGAATCTTAATTCACTTGCCCAGTTACCCCTCTTTGGGTTTAGGGCCGTCGGTTTTATTATGACCGAATTTAAACGACAACACCAGGCCACGCGCCTTTGTTTCGGTGTGTGGATATGAGCTTAGAGCTCGGGATTTTTGAGAAATCCGTTCACGCTGAAGAATGCTTCACTGCAATTGAACTGCTTCTTTTTATTGCTGCATACGTACTTGGCGCCGGTAACCACTGCATCACCAGTGCTCTTCACCTCTGGCGATATCTCGAGCCCTCGGCTCCTGATACGACAACTTTCAGTTGTAAACTGGAAGGCAGGCTACACCCTCCCAATTTGTGCCATGAAACTGCTGAAAACAAAACAAATAACAACTAATGTACAACAACTTCCAATAAATCTCAACCATAGCATATAACCACCTAAATAAAGATCGCTCCACTCAATCCCCTACTCAACTATGCACAGCGATAATTAAATATTTATGCCCAAAGTCAGCCTCCCATACAATTCCCTCTTTGATCTCTCTACCCCATTTCAAAGTAAACATCGGTCTGGTAATAAAACTCCCAGACCGGCTGTCCTAAATCTTTTGTTACGCCCGTCTAGCCACGGAGTCACAACAATTCAACTGAGGGAAACTCCTATACTAAATTCCTAGCCCTACTTTATTTTTACAAGCTGACTTTTGATGCTCATCTCCTTACACAATATAAAACTAGGAAAGATGAACTCCCGTCGCAGTAATATTAATTACATCTCTTGTCTTCTGACTACACAACAATAAAATGCACAATAAAATAACGTCCACAAATTACGCTAACATATTTATACTGCAAAATGTATAAACAAATCGAGGTTACCTATATATATATCAGACCCTCGCAATTACCGTATTGATAAAGCTTAAGGACTTAACCTTCTACAATTAATTTCGCAAGCGTATTTACGCTGCAAATATTATAGATCAAAAGATAAGGAAATATTAAGTACACCCCTGTCTTCTGACTATATAACAAAGTAATAGCCCCAATTAATTAAAAATACACAATTACGCCCATGTATCTACTCTGCCCCTATCATAATCGCATTGCGATTTTCCCAGTCTACCAATTACCTATGACAGAGCGCCTGCGTATCTAAACGCTATACTCACACAAATAATATCACAAAGGTACCCCAACAACCAAAGATTGAACTAGCTTATCCTATTCCTATGAAACAACATTATATCTCTATCAGATAGTAATTATATGGCACACGGTTATACAGTTAACTTCCGTTATCGTGCAGTTATTCACAAACTCTTTCACTAAGATAGTAATTGATGTTTTTATTGCGCTTCCGTTTATTATAAATAGTCAAAAAAGTTAATTTAACTCCCTGAAGAGAAACTTACGTTATCGTGCTAAGGTTCTATTAAGAATCGAATTATAAGTACCACGCTAAATTAAAATATGAACATACCCAATTCGCATTTCCCACTTAAGAGCAGACGAAAATGACTTTGTTTACACGGCTGAATTTCTGGAGGCAAAAGAGACCCGCTAATGATTTACCCTGTTATTTATCCCAGGGGTCCCACGCCAGAACCCACGCTCTACGTCATCACTTGGCGTCGCTCTTAAACCAATAATATTCCTGCATTTCATAAACTATTGAAATCCCCCATGATAACGCAAGCTACTTATGACTCATATTATTACCGCTACCACGTGTCCAAAAATTGCGTCATTTAAGATAATGTTACGTCGACCGCTTGAGCAAAATTGACTTTAATTCGTCACCACACCCGAATCCCAGCGCCTATGCTGGGAGGGCCCGGCAACCGGGACCACACACAGCCTTGACAAAGTTTAAGTACCTTTTAAGTACCTGGGTAGTGCTTTTTCACACCCACCCCCAATTTACCTTTGTAGGTGCGGGTTTTTCGGTTTTATCCGAGCTGAAAATCTACCCAGCCTAAAATAACTACAACGCCTAGTAAATACAATAAAATGACCGCGATTAATTTAACAAAGGAAATACGACTACTTGTACGCAATTACTTTAGAGAAAAGAAAACTGGTGCGAGTATAAACTTAAACCCTACAGTAATCCCTCCTAAAAATGCAATTAATTACCAAGAGAAGAAGACTAAACTCAATTAGTTATAGAACAAAATTACAGGGAGAAGAAGAATGGTCTCATAACTACATAAATAATTATCTTGAGAGGACGAATGGGACCTATTGAAAAATAAAATCACAGTACCACATCACATAAGACAGCAATCAGTTAACATTACAAGGTAGTCTTACATCAAAGATTTCTCTCCCTTTGCTATTCCTATATTCTTTAACTGACTCATGTTTACTACCCCCAGTTACATTATACGAGAAGACATTGGCAATGGATTGGACCATTGAGGAAACCTGTTAATAGTATTACCAAGCAATCCTTGTTCTAGAATCCCAAGGGTACAAGAAGTGGAAACAGACTGAAAAACGTATGGAGAAGAGAACTGGAGAAATGCATGGATACACATCTGGAGTCATCCTTATATGACCACCAGCTATGCACAATGTTACAATATACGTACGTGGAAGTGAACCTATGTCGGTGAGGCTAATTACATCGTCACTGACTCTTGAAATCATCCATACACTTCCAAGAATTCCACCTGTGGTGAAACTTGTTGAGCACTCAGCACTGCACACTAACCTTTGAGAAGTCACTTGAGCTTCAGGCGTAATTCTTTGGCTTTGACCCGGTTGACTGCATGCAGAAGGATCTCACTTTGGACCCAGTGACAGGCAGGGGAAGCTGAGAAGTGGCTCTGTGTAGGACATGACAACTCCATGGGAAAGCCCAGAACCAGAGTACAGTATTTTAGCTCTGCAGAGTTGGAGAGCCCCCTTGGATGGCGGGGAATGCACAGTATGCCACACACTTCTTACTCCTAGCTTGGGACCAGATGTGACAATCCTTTAAATGCATGCTAAGCTGGACAAACTGCAGCTCATGACTTCAACTCTTTAAACACATTTTGGAATGGCAGAAAAGCCACAGGAGAGGCCTAGATCTACAGTGTAGATAATACCAAGAAGTCTTCAACTTGGTATTGGTTGGTAAAAAGTGAGAAGATCAGCAGCCTTAGTTAAACATCAACAACGAAATAACTAGAGAAAGAAATGATGTAGAAGACATAGAAAGACCTTGAGCTGATGGCATGAGACAGATGGCCTTGGCATTCACTTGTTCAAGGACTATGCTCCTTGGGGGAGCTGAAAGGTGCAGACTGATTGAAATAGTTACATTCACTCTTGATCAGTTTATCTGACACTACTTGACCTTTTGTAGTTTAATGAACATGTCGATACAAAACCTCCCAAGCAAGCAGACACTATCACATTATCAGATGCATTCTCAACTTTCCTACATCTTCCAGTAATTAGCGCAGAGGTTCGCAACCTGGGGTAAGCATACCCACAGGAATCTCGAGAAGCTTGTCAAGGGAGTAAAGGAATATTTGGTAAATAACTATACTTCCCTATTAAAATACTTTTTTCTTTAAATTTATGTTTACATCAATTTTTCTTTCAGAATCAAAATTCTTAGTCCAGTTCTAAATCATGTTCAAAGCAACAACATACTGGACACCAAGCATGACATGTGGGTGTCTGGTTCAAAAACTGCTTAAAGAATAAAACTGTTGCTTGACTATAAACTGAATCAATCAATACCCTTTAGCTCTCCCCCCCCTCCCTCCATGGAGCATATGCTTTCAAACAACACATGCCAAGACCTCCTGCCACGTGAAAAAGTTTGGGAACCCTTGACCTAGCAGATTGTGCTTCTCTGAGGCTCAATAAAAATGGGGCTTGATAAGCCTAACCCTTAAGAGTTTACTCATTATCACATTACTGTTAAATCAAACCCAGTAGCAGATAACAGCCCAACAATCTTAATTGTTATCTCATAAATTACTCTCTCATTTAATTTATCACCAACTGGGGCAAAGGTCACTAAACTGTAGCTGTGCAAACAGTCTTACCTATCTTTTATTAGCCAGGAGATTTACATGTCCTGATTATTGTCTGAGGGGAAAATAAAGTGGGGGGAGGGGGGGGGGTGGTGGTTGAGAGACAACAACAGGGTGTATGGAGAACACGACCACAAACACACAACAATGTGGATTATACAGCAGACTTAGCTCATAGCAAAAGAAGCCATCTTTTTTTGTTTAGTTTGCCGGGGTCTCTGAGGTGTCAGAGGAAGAGTTAGACTAATACACCAAGAGGCATGTCATAAGTCGTAAAACTAATAGAGGTTTTGCATGGAGCTAGCCGCCTCATCTTGTAAAATTTCTAGAAGAATCAACAATACAAGAGCATTGGGGAAGGGAAGGGGGAGGGGGGGGGGGGGGGACAGGCTTCTTGCAAGCGGGTCAGCAGTAGTGGTTGCTCCATAAGGAGCAAAATAAATATGACTAAACATGCTTAGATAACTCTACAATTTATTTATGCTCCAGTTCCATTGTTTTTTTTTGGTTGTTGTTGCCCTGAGGAAGACCTGACTGATTCATAAGTTGGCCGATTTTCTTTATCCCTAAAACTACTCCTTTACATGGCTGAGTGAACAGTAGTCCAATGCTATGTTTGTCTCCTTACAGACCCCGAGCAACTATATGGGGTATTCCTCTCATCAAAACTGAGGAGATGGATAGAACTAAGAAACATAGACATACAGGGACATCGGAAAAGAGCAAACAGAGCTCATTGTGTTTCAGAAATGGTAACCATGGAAATGGAAAAAGTAGCATTAACCAGGTAGCCATTGTTCTAGAGTCCCCAGGGTAAGAGAGGCAAGGGAGACCCAAAAAACACTTGATAGACACTTACCGGGTAGGCATCATACTCTGCTATAGTTGCTGTGTACAGGGGGTATTGTGGGATTGGAATCATGATACCAGCACGATCTTTACCAGGAAGCGATGTCATTAGCAGCTTCAAAACATTCTGAAAATTATTTAGCATAAATACTTACTTAAAGGAAATGGATTATTCAGATATTCATAAAAATAAAATTCAGAGAGTATGAAAATAGGCTAAACACTTTCTCCATAACAATAATGAAATGGCCCTCTTCAGTGACTGGTAGGAAAGATAAAGATGAAATACCAAAGAATACACGAAAGAGTGAAGGTACACCTTGAAGGAATTGGGGGAAAAAAGACAGAGCTAAAGAGAAGTAGGTGGTCATTGGTATACATAAAAAAATGAGGTCAAGGGAAGTAGCTGATTCCTAAACCAACAAACCATATTCATTGACACTTTTACCATTGGAAAGATGCTAACTAGCTGCAGAAGCATCCTTACCCTCTTGGAGATGGTAAGGTAAAGTAAAGGATCCCGTTACACGCCCATTGAGGCATACTGGGAATATGGTGTTAGGAAAATATTTTCTTCACCATTAGCACATTAGGGGTGATATGGTCAGCATCATGCCAGCTGCCTTTAACCTTCCCAGAGTTGCGCCGGTACCCAATTTATGAGGCTGAGTCGATCCTGGAGCCGTTTGCGGTCTAAAAAATTCCACCTCAACTGGGGATCAAACTAGGACCGCTGACCTGGGAAGCCAGTGCACTAACCACTGCGCCATCTTGTAGAAGACAGGAGTCTAATTCGGTCTAAATGGACTGGTCATGCAGTTAACTGACTTCTTTCCAATGACGAAGCTGAGAAGCCAACTGGGTTTTGCTGGTTCAAAGCACATATTTACATATTCTTGCGCAAAGAAAAGGAAAAAAGAGAAAGATAGAAGAAGACTACAATTGTTTTTCACGGTTTAGGTGACATCCAAAACCTAGATGCCAGAAAGCAAATATGTTATGTACAAATGGACACTACACATAAATACACACACATCCAAAACCAAATTTTGTTTCATAAATTACAAGCAACACAGAAAACGCCCTACACATTAACATATTTTCTAATAACTAATTCCGTACCCTAATGCCTTCGCTGGCTCCAGTGCTAAGAAACACATTATTTGGGTCAGCAGGAATGTTATCCCGCTCAGCGATGTATTTTGCAGCATCTTCCCTAACTACAGTGAGGCCAGCACTGTCACTGTATGCTCCTGCAAGAGAACACATGGTATAAAATCAATCAATTAATGGTAGCTTCAACCTGTTGATAGCATTACAAGACAGTCCTTGTTCTGGAATTCCAAGGGTAAGAGAAGCAGAGGTAGACCAAAAAACACATAGAGAAGAGAACTGGAGACAGAAATGAAAAGTATGAGTTTGTTGAGGCCTTTGCTCCTTGGGGAGTTGATGGGTAATGATGGTAATACTGGATAACATTCTGAATGGAAAATGTAAAAAAATTATAATTATAAGCAACAAAACTTTCAACCAATGATTAAATGAAAGCACTGATAACTTCATGTATGTTTGCATGCAAGCAATGATAACTTCACACATAGTACATGCAAGCAATGATAACTTCACAAATAGTACATGCAAACAATGATAACTTCACACATGGTACATGCAAGCAATGATAAATTCACACAAAGTGCATGAAAGAAATGATAACTTTACACATGGTACACGCAAGCAATGATAACTTCACACAAAGTACATGCAAGCAATGATAACTTCACATATAGTGCATGCAAGCAATGATAACTTCACACATGATACACGCAAGCAAGGATGACTTCACACATGATACATGCAAGCAAGGATGACTTTATGTATGCTACATGCAAGTAATGATCATTTTATGTATGTTAAATGCAAGCTCTACGAGGCCAGTCCAGAAACATTAGTATTGCAATTCGTATGTACACAATACCATGCAGTTTACGTGAAGTGGTCATGTGTATATATATATATATATATATATATATATGCAGGTTATATTACATGAGAGCAAGACTTTCAAGAACTGCATGCCAGTAAAAGCTTCACGTATATTACGTGTAAGCAATGATACTACACACAAGTAATGATAACTTCAACTATACTAAATATAAGCAATGATAACTTCACGCCAATTATATGCAAGAAATAATTTCATGTACTAAATGCTAGCAATAGAAAATTCCTCACATTATATACAAGCAGTGGTATCATCTTTCATAAAAGGATGCTTTCGTGGAATAGAATTGAGATGGCGTGATAAGATCCACCAATGTGGAACTAATGACAAGAACCAGTGGACACGAAATGGAAACAAGATGCCAACAATGGACAGGATGTATATTGAGCAAACATGTGTATTACATGGCAGTTCTTGTTTTGGAATCCTCAGGGTGAGAGTGGGAGGGAGGCTGGAAAACACACGACAAAGAGAAATGGAGGCAGAAATGACAAGAGATCAAGAAAGATATGAAAGGATCTTGAGAGGATAGCACAGGACTTGGTGAGAATCTTCTGAAGATCTTATGCTGTTCAGGGTGCTGAGAGGTAATGAAAGAATGAATGGTGTCCTCATGTAATTTACTTGGAAAAAATAGGTTAATTTATCTGATCTAAAAAAAAGGGTACAAGTAGTCCCGTAGCCGATACTGTCATAGGGGAGTGAAGTGTTACAGACTTTACCATACTAGGTCCAGCACTGAGAGATGGAGTGGTCAGTTCCCTTCCTCGCTGCCTTTTTCCTTCCCTAACTCAGAGAGCAGAATCAAGTGAAAGAAATTCTTCACATATGATACAGGTTTACCAATATATGCGTTCCCCGAGACCCTTGCACAAATGGAACAATACATGTAAAGTAAGGAGCATGTGTTCCAACAATGTGGTACACAGTACAGTATAGTATAATAGCCACTTCAGTCATGACTGACTATCGGAATGCGCCCGAGGTCATAGCCCTCAGCTGCTTTTTTCCCCCCGGTGTTCGTTTTGGCGTCTTCTTTTCTCGTTTGCTTGTTGTGAGAGCTGCTTTTCACCTGATCTGAAGTGGTGCCGTAAGGAGCATTGCTACTTGGTGTGATCGGCAGCTACATTCTCCCAGGTTGCTGGATTTTTGACCGGTGCCCTCATGTCTCTCTCGCACACATCTTTGAACCTCAGCTGCGGTCACCTGGCTGTTCTTTTGCCATCTGCCAATTGTCCGTAGAAGTTATCTTTAGGGATGTGACCATCTTCCATGCGGTGGACATCGCCAAACCAGCATAGTCTGCGCTGTCAAAGCAGTGTATACATGCTTTGAAGGCCAGCACGTGATAGCACCTCGACATTTGTTACTTTGTCCTTCCACGAAATACCAAGGCACATAAGAATAAAAATAAATACTTGTAATAATAAACAGTTTAAATTACCGCATACCATTCATATTAAATACATGTACAGAAAACAACATTGACAAATTATTCAACACTGGCAGGGGCAGGGCTATTATCTTCTTCATCTTCAAATTCAACAAGGGGTGGAATGGTGAGTCATCTGAATGAGAAGCAGATGATGCAGCAATAAACTGTTTTTGAAGAAGGTGTCTAGAGTTCAGGTTGTGACTTTCTCTGTTCATGGAAGATTACTCGGTAAGGAGCAGCGCATTCCATCATTTTCCACCTGACCATGGAGCTCCTTCCATGTTGGGATCATCTTATTCGAAGATCATAAGGCAGGAGTCAAGATGTTGGAAGGCAACCTTTAATCATTTCAAAGTAAGTTGGTGGCCTAGTGGTTGTTGCTGGCTGGTGCAAGTTGCTGGGTCTTCTACCGAGGCGGTCTCTTCATTGCTCAGTTCTACGTTATCAGATTCAAGCAAATTTACAATTTCATTTTCGTCAACTACATCTAAGCCAGCTGTTGAGGTCATTCTGACACAATCCTTAATAGCTGTGATACTGTTGTCACCAATGCCAAAGACTTCAAAGTCATGACAGAAATAAGGTCACAATTTTTTACACATACCATTCATGCATCACTGAACATTCAAACTGGCATAATCTTGTTCTCGCGCTCCCATTGGCCAAACTATCCTATCAGCCATCATCCTAATGGCCTGGTTCCAATCTAGCCATCAACCCTTCACAAATAGTCTAAATATTGTTCTCCAAGCAGACTCTAGATCGTCATGGAGGTCTGGATTCCTGGCTCTTAATTTCCCATTGGCACACAGATAAAATGCTGTAAAAATGTCTAAATATCGTGTCGCATAACTAAAACAAAAATGTCTAAAAATTGGTGCGCCTATGTTTGAATTTGCTTAAATGAAACAAGTGTGAACAGAGAACTACAAGCAATAATAACTTCATATTATCATGTATAAACAATGATCTTCCTCTAGTATCATGCCTGGCAGCGTAGGCGATCACGTCTCTCCACAACTTCCTGTCTCCAATAATGTGGTATCTATTCTACTGTTAACTTTGTTGCATCCCATGTCAAACAGTCCAGTTTCTTCTCTCTCTGTCATCCTCCATCTCTTATTCCTCCAACCATTTCTGTTATCAGAATATCCCAGCATTCATTTTCTCATAACATGCTCAAAGAAAGTGGATTACTTCCTTCTAATATAAGTAATAAGCTTCTTTTGAGCACTGACTGTTGTCAAAATGTTAATAAGAAAACACAGCGATGACAGATAGCTACAAACTGACCAAGACTTCGTCCTCCACAAGATCCCAGAATTCGGTCAGCCCGCAGCTTTGCATCATCTGGGAAATTGGGATCCTTCATAAGCTTTGGGAAAACACATAATGCTATAACCTAGGCGAAGAGAGAAAGATATGGATAGAATGGCAAGTACAAAATATGTTATGTAGCACCAAAATTTCACTACTTACAGCTACCACCTTAGTGGTGGTACCATTTGGTCCTGTACTTACATCTAACACCTTAGTGGTGGTACCATTTGGTCCTGTAGTTACAGCTATCACCTTAGAGGTGGTACCATTAGTTCCTGTACTTACAGCTACCACCTTAGTGGTGGTACCATTAGTTCCTGTACTTACAGCTACCACCTTAGTGGTGGTACCATTAGGTCCTGTACTTACAGCTACCACCTTAGTGGTGGTACCATTTAGTCCCGTATTTTCATCACCATAATTGACCTTTGCACTCCTTAAGGAGCATGGAACCACAACTACAGCTGGTCTCCTTGCAGGAAGCACACACCAAACAGTCACATGATCTTCAGCAGCAATCTGTTTTACATGTCAGGTTGCCAGCCCCCATTCACAGACTCACATTAGTTGTCTTGTACAACATGCCTGTGGGTGTAGTAGTCCTTGTCTTTCTTCATCGTTTTAGAGACCCCCAGGAACTACATGGGGCCCTGTCACGGAGTGTTTTGAGGGTATTTTGCATGTATGAATGTTCCCATGCTCCAGCGGGAGTTTATTAGTCATTTGAGTTGTTGTGAGTTGGTAATGCTTGCCTTGTAATATTTTAGTTACAAGCAATGTTGTGAGCAGAGGTTAAGACAAGCTGTTAGCTATAGTTATGCGTGAATGAAGCTCGGTGGAGTGTGGAAGGTTTTCACGTGTTTGGTGAATACGAATGAAAGGGGTCAGTCAGAGAGAGATATGTGTTGAGTCAGTAGTGTGTTGGGTCAGTAGAGAGTAGACAGTAGACAGTGAAGAGCGTAGAGAAGAGAAGGGTGGATGTCTATAATACGCGAGTAGAGAGCCAGAGTGGTGCAGTGGATTTATGAAGTATCCTATTTTGTGTCTGTAGATATTCCGAGAATCAGAGTGATTGTAGAATACTCGGGATTTGTTATGTCTCCAATGATTGTAATGGCCCTGCGCCCATTGTGACTTATTTGTGAAATAATATATTCATGGAGATTGAAATGGTTGTTGGAGTTGGTGTATTACTCCTTAGACAGTAAGCTAGGCGAGCAGTGTATGAGTATTGTCTGATCTTCTACATCCACCCGCATACACCCTACTCATCACATCTGGGGACTCATCTATTTGGATGTACCAGTGAACCCAAAGTTGTACAGCACTGAAAGGATCAAAAGTCATTCAGTCAGTAGCCTATAGTTTATTTTTCAACGCAACCAATTTTGACAGGACTACGGTAACTATACTATGACCACCGCACCGTATTCGTGCACTGGTGGAATATAGGTCAGCTCTCTGTGTAACGCAGTGACATCATCGTCGTCTGAATGATCGTTGAAAGGTGTGCTGTAGAAGCTGGTTGTTGTGACTAGAAGATCTGTGGAAATCTGTGAAGCTATCGGAGGGAACCTTGTTGCAGTGTTCTACTCGACACAGTGTGAAGTGAAAAACACAAGCCCTGTTTTTCACTGTGTGTAGCCGGTGGTGCTACAGAATCTGAACTGAGTGTGTTGTGCTGTGCTGTGTGTTGTCCGCATACTTTCATCGCCGTGGGACTTGCTGAGGACATTATAAACAGATCTACACACTTGGAATTCAAGTATATGTATTGGTTCTGTAAACATTTAGTGTTCGTTATTCTTCTTCTTCTTCTTCTTTCGTTCGCTTGAAATATATTGTCTATATCTGCAATGTTGTTTCTTGTATAAACTTCACTGTCTTTTGTAGTTCATACAGGGGTCCATATAGTTTTGCTTCCAGTGTTGTTTCTCTGGGCCAGTGGGTTTGCCTCAATATATCATATTCGGGGCAATCTTGCAGTACGTGCTCCGCTGTCTGGGGTGCCTGTCCACATGTACACATGGCTGAATTGCCAATCTTGAATTTTGTATACATGTGGCTGTGGAGGCGGTTGTGTCCTGTTCTGAGGCGCAGAATGACTATTTGTTCTGATCTGTTCATAGCTTGGTAGTCATCCTGCGTTGATGTTGGTGGCTTTCTGATAGATTTGATCATCTTTTTCTTCTGATGGTACGTTACTGGTACATCCGGTTGTTCGTCTGCAGCACCTTCTTTAGCCAGTCCGTCTGCTCTCTCGTTTCCTGGTATTCCACAATGAGACGGTATCCACTGCATGGCGACCCTGCGCTGGTTGCACAGTTCAGAAAGTAGGGCCTGTATAACTGGCAATTTTCTGGACTGAAGTGCTTGGAGTGCTGATCTTGCATCTGTCAGGAATACTACAGGCTGTGGACCGAGGGTGGTGTTCAGTAGTTTCTCAGTTGCCACCTTGATTGCCTGGACTTCTGCATCATAGTTGTTACAGAATTTCCCCGTTGGTACTCTGACCGTATCCCTAGTGTTGTTTGGGTATTCTATGTACACTCCTGCTCCTCCATTCTTTACTGCATTCTGTGCTGACCCATCCGTGTATACTCGGACCCAGAGGTCCTGTGGGTATTTATCATCCAGGAAACTGAGAGTGACTGTCCTACGTTGCACGCTGTTCTGTTCATCCCTGTCGAATATTCCTTTCACTTTTGTGTGGATGTGTACTGGTAGTCCATGCTCCTCTCTCCAAGGGGTTTGTTCTGGCACAGACTTTAGAGGGCTGTTAACTTCAGGCAGGTCTGAGGTTTGTCTACGAAATCGTTTGGCCTGGTGGATAAAGCTGCTTCTTTTCAGTCGCCCCATTGCTAGGTTTTGGAATCTGTCCTTCATTGGATGGCTCGGCATACAGAGGAACTTTTCTGCCTGTGTTAGCACTTTCGTGTCTCTGCGTTCTCTCAGTGCTTGTATCCTCCCCATTTTCTCCATCTCCACTATAGGCGTTGATTTCATTGCCCCCGTGATGACCCTAAGCGCCTGGTTTTGCACCTTATCTAGCTCTTGTAATGTGGTGTTTGATGCTGGACACCACGCAGCTGACCCATATTCCAGGTGTGGTCGTATGCCCTGCTGGTAAACTTTACTAAGTATTTTCCCGCTGGCTCCCCATGTGGTTCCACTTAGTTTTCTCAGGATGGCTAGCTTCCTCCTGGCCTTTGTTGCTGCCTTGTTGATGTGCTGCTTCCATGTCAGCCTATCATCGAATGTAACTCCGAGATAGGTGGGTTGTTTATCTTCTCTCAGGAGCTCTTTGTTTATCTTGATGACACCAGCTTTTTGTTTGGGAGAGAGGGTGAAGAGCGTAGTGCTGCACTTGTCTGTGTTGATGCTGACACACCATCTATTTGCCCATGAGGTTAAGGCATCTATAGCTCTTTGTAGCAGTTTGGTGGCCACTGTTGCATGCTCATCTGTGCACCATATTACCAGGTCATCAGCGTACATTGCCACTTTCATTCCATGTGGTAGTTCAGCAACCAGGTCATTGATGTAGACTAGGAAAAGTGTGGGGGACAGAACCCCTCCCTGAGGGACGCCATGACGCAGTAGAATTTTCTTACTCTTGAGGCTATCTAGTTGTACTCGGGCTCTTCTGTTATGCAAGTATGCTTTCACCCATTTGTACATCTTACCATTCACTCTACAATTTCTCAGTTTCTTCAGAAGCCCTTCTTTCCAAACCTTGTCAAATGCTTTTCTTAGATCTATCCATGCTGCTAGTACCAGTTTCTTATCTTGGAACGCATCCTCAATCTCTTGGGAAAGGTAAGTTGCCTGATCTTCGGTGGAATAACACTGCCTAAAGCCCACCTGCTGTGGTACAAGAAGGTTTTCACTTTCAAGGTACCACTGTAGCCTGAGGTTGATGATACGTTCCATTGTTTTGCAGAGGCAGCTTGTAAGGCTGATTGGTCTGTAGCTGGAGGCAGTGGAACTGTCTTTTCCTGGTTTTAGGAGTGGTATCATGATTGCTTCCCTCCAGGTCTGTGGAACTCTGCCTGAGTTCCAACAGATATTGAAGATCTGCAGCAGCTTTGTTTTTGCTGCGGTTCCCAAGTTCTTAATCATTTCATTGGACACTCCATCAACTCCTGGCGACTTTCTCATTTTCAATTTGGATATTGCAAGCTCCAGTTCTCTGAATGTGATTGGTGCCTCCATAACTTCAGGTATGGTTCCATCTCGTCCTGCGTGTTGTTTCTCACGAGTCTCCTGTTGCTTCTCTGGGCTAACTTCGATGTTGTTGTCTTTAGCAAAGGAGTCTGCAAAGTGATCAGCTGCCTGTTTTCCCATGAGGATGTTTCCATCTTTGTACAGAGCAATCCTTGAGTTTCTCTCTGTACCTTCATCGTTAAGTTGCTTTACCAGCTTCCACAGTTTCCTCGTATCTCTTTCAAAGTTCAAGGACTCTGTTTTCTCCTTCCAGCTTCTTCGCCTGGCCTGCAACTTGGCCCTTTGAAATTTGGCCTTAGCTTGCTGGTAGTTATTGTGGTGTTCTTGGCATGGACTGGTCTCTGCCTGCTTTCGAGATGTTTCCACGTCGTTGTGCAGCTGCTCTAGTTCACTATTCCAATATGGTTTGTAGTGCTTACGAGCCCCTCTAGGTATTGTTTCACGAGCAGCCTGTAATATGCATCTGCTGAATTCATCAATTTGTCTACAGTCAGATCTCTAGCCAGTATACTAGTACGGTGCTGGTACATTGTCCAGTCTGCCTTCTTGTAGTTCCACCTAGAGAGAGTGCTGCTCTCCTTGACAAGTTCATTTTCCACAATTAGGAAGACTGGCGGTGGTCGCTGCCTCCAAGTTGTTTCCCTACAACGCGTGTGGGTTTCCACTCCAAGCTGGGTGAGTGGAATGCCAGGTCTGGTGTAGAGGTGGTGTGCCATGATCTCTGTAGAAGGTTGGTGGGTCGATTGGCTGGTTNATCAGGATAAGCCCANTGTNATCCTGCCAGNTTTCNAGCTCNTCACCNCTCTTNTCCATNTGATCATNGCCNCANCTCTGTGAGTGGCTGTTGAAGTCTCCACATACAATCAGTCTTTCTTTAATCAGGATAACCCTGGTCATCCTGCCATTGCTCCTATCTAGTGTCCATGTGATCATAGCCCCAGCTCTGTGTTTGTTGAAGTCTCCGCATACAGTAGTTGTTGTATCTAGTGCCAGTGGGCGGTCGCTCGGACAGTAATAGTTGAGCAGGTGGAATTCTGAACTTTCTGTCCTGAGATGAAGCATCTGGTATTCCGCCCCCTCCATATATGTTTCAAGCTGACATGCACTGATGTTATTCCTCACGAGTG
Source organism: Oreohelix idahoensis (assembly GCA_024509875.1). Classification (NCBI taxonomy): domain Eukaryota; kingdom Metazoa; phylum Mollusca; class Gastropoda; order Stylommatophora; family Oreohelicidae; genus Oreohelix; species Oreohelix idahoensis. The sequence goes on from JAMPIV010001082.1 coordinate 199,422, forward strand.
TCAGTATTCCACCTTTTCGCCTGTCTATTCGGTCAGATCGGTAGCACTGGTAGCCTCTGATTTTGAAGGCTATGTCTTTGTTGAGGTGGGTTTCTTGCAAGCAACATACATTTACTTACTCTTCATTCAAGATATTTTCGAGCTCTAATTTTTTGCTGTAGCCGTCTTTTTTACTATTGACGCCTTCAGCATTCCAGTGCATTATTTTAAATGGTCTTTTCTTTGCTTGGCCAGTAGCTCTATTCTCATGCCTCCTGGCTCCCCGGGGCAATTGAGAAGGACCCCCAGTAGTAGGGGTTGGGCCCTTCCGAGGCAGAGGGCCCGGCACTGCGCCTGCCTGGGTGTCCGTCACAGGGCGAGTGCCATAACGTTTTGCAGATATAGGCATACTTCCCATAGCGCTAATGCGTGGCATCCTGATTGCTGTGGTGCGCCTCTTGGCTGGTTGCCTCCGTCTTCAGCACCTTGACTTGCTAGGGCAGACTGTGGTCTTGCTCGAGTCTAGGAGGGCCTGGCCAGTCTTGGTTTTTCAGCCGCTGATGGCTGTACTTGAGCCCCATCTCCACGTCAAGGAGCTGGCCTTGATGGGGAGTGTTCGTTATAATTCCTTGGGTTGTAGCCGAGTTAGATATTATTTTGTTGTTGCTCATTTAAGGTGATTGCTAGAAGGGCTAGGTGTACAGTCTAGGTATTAATCAGGTATCTGATAAACAAGGTAGTTACGTACCATTCTTTCGTGCTATAGTATGCTAATGTTCTAGTAGTGTGCTGCACTGAGTTTCTAGTTAGAAGTTAATTTGTTTTATATGGTGCTTACAGTGTATTTCTTCAGTATTTCTTCTCATGTACTGAGTAATTCTGTTTTCACATTTAGCCTTTTCTGTTTAGTTCTGCAACTTTCAGTATTATCACTTATTTTCTAGTTCACCTTCAGTGTTGCTATTCTACTGTCGTTAGTTTTCACTCTCTGTGACGTACGTCTAGTTCGACAAGTGAATTTTCCCTGATATGATGGATGATTAAAGGGACTTTTAGCTTTTCATAACATTAGAACCCCTGAACATTTGTTGTAACTTTTCGTTTCGCCAGAGCGAACCGTTTCCACCGGGACTCACTTAGTATGCGGCACGAGATCAAAGACACTGAGACGATCCCCGAGCAGAGAAGCTAGTTTCTCGCTGGTATTTATCATCTCCGCGCGAACTCAACCGCTCGCAAGATGGACCAGAGCGATCAGAAGAAAGACACTGGTGGAGATCTCAGGAAGGACGGGCGGCATGCTATCAAAGACAGTAGTGGTCCCTGAAACGATTTCACATCTCGGTGTTAAGCACGGAACCGATCGCAGCCAGAGCGAACGGGGAAAGCTGACGCAAGCAGCGAGCGAAGATACGAGAGGCCAGGGGCGGCTTCCTTCTTTGGTCTGACGGTCAGATCCCCAAAATCCGTACGAGATCAAAAAAGCTGTCAAGTTTCTCATGTCCCACTCATCTTGCATTCCAGTTGTAGATATACAGATCACGTAGAAATACACTTCATCATTCGCTGGCCAGAACTTGATAGAAGCACTAGCGATATTTGAAATCTTGCTAGATTATCCCATGGATTTTCATTTATATTTGCAGTGAATTCTATTTCTGTGCAAAACGGTAATATATATATTGTGTAAAGTGATCAGTGGTCGAGTTCATTCATTATATTTTATTGGATTTTGTGTTAATTTAAACCTATTAAATTAAACCGTCTCAATAGTTCCAGTTGTAAATGTAACGATATACCTGCTATATTATTTCCAAAAAAAGATAATAGATGTTAATGCTTAAATTAACTTTTAAAGTCGCGAAGGAATTTATAATTAATAAATTTAGTTAAGTCCTATATTTATAGATGTGTGATTTAACCACTAGAACTCGCGCAGTGTTTATTAAATACATAATTAAATACGCGAGCGTATATATAAAATAGTCTTAACGGGAAATTTATCGCGCGCTTAGAAGATTATTTGATTTTTAAAGTATGATTATGTTGTTATGGGTTTTCTATCTTTTTCTCTAGATTGATCACCTTTTGCAATCCCAGCAATAACGAAATCTTTCAGAGTTTCCATACTCGGTTCTTAAACTTCCAGACAGTTTGATGAGACATTTTTTTAAAGTAAATCTTGTGGTGGTCCGATGCGGCCTAGCTAACATAATTACATGAAAGAAAGCCTACCCAAGATCATTTGATTATTATCATCAATTTAAATTACAATCTGTAAGATAAACTGGAAGATGAACAGTGCCAGTAGCGATAGTTTATATACTGCTCTATTGTGAGAGATTACCGATTTACCTGACTGTGACTGAGCCTAGTTTTTCCTCACTGGATTAAAAAAACTTTACCGGTCAGTTGCTGTCATCACGCAGTGAAGGAATATAGCCATCACCTCATTTTCACCCCTGTGTTGAATTGTGTCAGTGCCATCCCATAGACTCCTTTTATATAATAAAACACAAGAACTCTTAGAACTTCAAGTCCGGCGATAAGCGGGAATATTTGCTCTCAGTGAAACCTCGCATTATCTGGGGCGGGACATAGAAGGACTGGACAGTTGTCACACGTAAAGAGTTTAAGTACTGTGTATATCATGCTATGGATTGTCTGATGCTGAAATCGGTAAGTGTGTGGTGTATATGAGTGTGGATCCTCACAGTGTGCATGAATGACAGGAGATTTATTTTTTTGAAAAAACCATTTGTTAACTTGCCTACCGGGTAATACATTTTCTGTATACCCGGCATTGTTCCTTTAGTGGGATAATTTGTTAACTCTGTTTCATCCCCCCCCCCCCTTTTTTTTCTTTGCTTAGTAAAGGGAAGACACCATTGGGATAACAGTATTTTTTTTGTCTACCACCATAACTAATATTGTAACACCTCTTTCAGAGTAATTAAATTCACTGTTGGGTTAACTTTCCTATGCTCCTGATAACTATCTATCTTGAGACTGGGTTTATCTTTGTCTAATACAAGCGGGAAGGGCTTAGTCGATACCAATCTTCTTCACCCCCCTCCCTACCTTGATATTTGCATTTTTCTGTACTTATGATAATTTTATGTAACACTTGATATTGGTTTTTTGTGATTTGATTTTTAAGGTAAATAAACATCATAAACTTATATCGGACTGTGTTGGAATACCCAAAAGCCCAAAAATTCCCTATTTGTTTAATATAGCTGTATCCACGTCGTCTGAGTGATTGAAGCACCAAATCGGTGTGAGCGCAGACGTGTGTCTGGAAAACTGGCAAATAATTGTTTGACCAGGAGAGTGGAAGAGAAGATTGAGAGAAACGATTTGTCGTAAATAAGTCTGTCTTTACTCTCCTCCAGCACTCTGTGGAGCATCATATTTAATCTATACATTTCTATCACTGAGTTTTCATCATCATTCTACACTCTACACCGTACTACTATTTCTAGACTCTTTCTCTCAAAATAAATTTACGACAATATTTGGCTGGCTCGCCGGGATAATTTTGAGATACATTTGATGCACACATATTTGTGGGCTGGTTCTGCATCTTGAGCTACATTTGAGGCATTCGCATAGCCGGGATAAAGATATTTTGAGTCTGATCTAGTCTGGGTCTAACTAGATAGAGTGTGAGTGATCTGTCTTTGTGATTTAGGGAAATAAATAAATAAGTAATTACACCCCTAGACAACGCTTTTTAGTATTTGGGTCGTCCACACAGCATATTTACAGGTTGTTTTCTTTCCACAGCAGTAGAAAGTACAGATAAACATAAATAGTTGTTATTTAAATTATTCTCTGGCAGAGAAACATTACATTTTTCTTTATAAGATTTGCTGGGATTGCGTGATTGTTTTACAGTCACTAAAGGGTTTTTGAAGTTAAAAGAGTTGAGCTTAGCTAAAGACGCCTTGTTCTGACTTTTTAAGTCTAGTTAACAACGTCTCTTCTCATATAATTGACTTCAGGGGGAGTTTTTTGTAGTGGAGAATTAAAATTTCAGAAAAAAATTTTTTTTTTTTTTTTCCTTTAAATTGTTTTAATATAAATTTTTCTCTACTGTTAGTAAGAGTAGATTCTTTTCTAGTGTAACTTACCATTTTAGTGGCATAGTCGCTTGCGTTAAGAGTCTTAAGTGACAATAATAGCAGCGATAAGTTAACACATTTAAGGTAGGAGGTAACTCAAGTAAATTTTTACTTAGGTTTTTCTCGTAGCGGTTCCGAATTTCTTCCACTTCTTGTTCCATCTTACTATTCTCTAGTCTTAGAAGCATCCAGTTCTTTGGTATGGCAGAGAGAATTAGGATAAGATCCATTTTGAGACAGGAGGCGAAGGACTCAGGATTAGAAGGAGAAGCCGCGAACCTGTTTGTCAACAAAGAACTTGAAAGATATGACGCGGACCAACAGAGAGAAGAAAAAGAGAAAAAGGAAGCGGAAGAGAGGGCAGAAGCTAGGAAGAAAGAAGCAGACAATCGTCAATTGGAGCAGAAGAAAATTGAGGCAGAGATGGACGCCCGCAGGGAAAGAGAGAAGGAGAGACAACGCGAAGAGAGAGACAAGGAAAGACAGCATGAATTGGCGCTTAAGGCTTTAGAGAGTCGGGGCGCCTCTACTTCAAATAACGGAGAGCCGTCTTCGCCCCAGTTGCAGCCAATGGATCTCTCCAGCACTCAGTCTGCCCAATTAACTGCGATGTCTTTTGCTTTAGAGTCTTTTCCTAGTCCCAATGAGAAAATTGACAGCTATCTAGAAAAATTCGAGAGGCTCGCAAATCTGTATGGGTTGGAGAGTTCCCGCTGGGCACTTAAACTCTCAACGTCACTGAAAAGTACTGCTTATGACGTATATACCAAGCTGGGAACCAACCAACATGATTACGACATGCTGAAAAAGGCCTTGCTAGAGCGGTTTGAGATGACCACCCGGAAATTTCTGCAAATGTTCAGAAACAGCCGGAAAGAGAGCGTGGAAACATTCCCGCAGTTCTCTTCACGTCTCACGGGCTATTTGACAAAGTGCATTGAATTATCTGACCTACCTCTTACATATGAGGGACTACTTGAACTTGTTCTTGTGGAACAGATAAAGTCAACTTTGTCAAACGAAACCCGTAGATTTTTGGCTGAACAGGGCGCAGTCAGGCTTGAGGACATACTCAATAAGGCAGAACGCTATACCAATGCAATGGCCGAACTTCCCAGCACAAAACATAAACCCACAGATGAGCCATCTCGTAAACAAAATCTAGAGCAGTCATCCTATTCCTCTAATTCCTCTCAGAATTATAACCAACGAGAAAATAATACCCAGAGACCTCCCCAGGAAAAATCGAAATTCTACAAAACCCGATACCCCCCTAACAACAATTCTGATCAACCCACCAAGCCTACGTGGCAGCGCGGCCACCAAGGTCAAGGTAAAGGGAAGACCCCTACACCAGGAACGTCTGATCAGGGCAAACAAACCGGTCCAAACCGCGTCGGATGTTTGCATACAGCCTCGAAAAGTAGAGTCAATGTCAGTGATTCTCAACCTGAGGGGGACCGACCCTCAACTCGAGGAACTGTAATTTTGAATGGTACCTCAACTACTTGTCTCTTTGACACTGGATTAAGCTTTAGTTGTATTGTTGCTAGACACCTAGTCAAACCAGGTCAGGAGAGAGAGGAAACCGTCAAACTTAGTGGAGTTTTCACGAGTGATGCCCCCAGGACGCTTCCTATCGCACTGGTAGAAATACACTCTGATTTTGTCAGAGGTGTTATTAAAGCGGCCATTATGGATGATCCTATCTACCCAGTTATCCTGGGATGTAGATATGTGTTTATTGGGAGACCAAAGGAGCCGATTGTGGCAGCGGTAACCACAAGAGGGCAAGCCAAGAAGGAGAGGGAGCCTGCGCCAAATTTGTTGCCGAACGAACTGAAGGAGGCGCAACAAAAGGACCCTACTCTGGAGCTCTGCTTTAAAAAACTGCCCATGGCTAAGGACCCCAGACACAACGGAGACATCTTTTCTAAGGATGGCGTATTGTATCGTAGAACGGGCAACCCGGACACGGGGAATAACCAGCTCCTAGTACCAACGCAGTACAGAAGCCAGATCTTAGAAATGGGGCACTCTCTTCCCTTTAGCGGACATATGGGACAAAACGCCACTATTCAGCGAATAAAAAACCACTATTGGTGGCCAGGAATGAACTCTGACATTATCAGGTACGTGAAATCCTGCGCCCAGTGCCAACGGGTAGCACCAAAGCACTTGACACCCCCAGTACCTATGGGGCAAATGCCAATAGTGGGTACTCCATTTGAACGGGTTGCTGTCGACATCATTGGACCCCTGGAAAGGACCAAAAGAAAGCACAGGTTCATCCTGACTTTAGTCGACACTTGCACAATGTGGGCCGAAGCTATACCGCTAACATGCACAGATTCCAAGCATGTCGCAGAAGCCCTCGTGCAAATCTTTACATGGTTGGGATTCCCTCAACAAGTTTTGACGGACAATGGATCCCAATTCCGTAGCCTGTTAATGGAGGAGATCTTTAAGATCTTGAGGGCCAAACATATCCACACAAGTCCCTACCATCTGGCCGAAAATGGGCACGTGGAACGTTTTAATGGTACCCTCACCACCATGTTACGTAAGCTGGGTCAGGAGAAACCGGAAGACTGGGACCTATATATATCGGCTGCCTTATTCGCCTACCGAGAGGTACCCCAAGCATCTACGGGATTCACGCCAGCTACACTTTTATTTGGCAGACCTATTAAGGGGCCACTAGAAGCCTTACTTCGGTCCCTGACAGACCAAAAGGCTGACGAGACAGTCGTCTCTGCAAGCAAGTATGTATCTGAGCTCAAGGAAAGGCTAAAGCTAGGATGGGATCTAGCTACTACCAACCTTAAGAAAGCCCGCGCTAAACATGCTAAAAGATACAACAAAGCTGCAAAAGAGAGAGAACTACAACCAGGGGATGAAGTTTTGTTGCTACTTCCAACCGGAAGCAATAAACTTCGCATCGGATGGCAAGGGCCGTTTACCGTCCTTAAAAAGATCTCACGTACCAATTACAAGATCTCCATCAAAGGAAAGGAGAAGGTCTTCCACGTAAATCTGCTTAAGAAATATTTAGAAAGACCGGTGCCATCCTCCTAGCATCTCCTGGCCGTCGCCATAGCAACGGAAGACGAGGAAGATGATGATGGTTGCATGGAGTATCCATTGCAACCCACAGAATCCTTTAAAGATGTCAAGTTCTGCGACAATCTCTCACCAGAACAACAAACAGAAACCAGGGCTCTACTAAAACAGTACAGTGCAGTCTTAACGGATGTACCTGGTCGAACAAATCTCATCGAATTTGATATGAAATTAACAAACGAGACCCCTGTTCGAACCAGAGTTTACCCCATACCGTACGCTAAAGCTGATGCACTTCGCGGAGAAATAGACAAGCTGCGTCAAGCAGGAATTATCAGTGAGTCTACATCTCCTTACAGTTCCAGTGTAGTGCTGTTGCTGAAGCCCAATAAGGAAGTTCGGCTGTGTATAGATTACCGGCTGCTAAATGCTGTAACGGAATTCCAGCCCGAACCTCTCCAAACTGTTTCTGAGTTGTTCACCAAGCTCAGCAAAGCAAAGATTTTCTCCAAGATTGACCCCAGTAAAGGTTATTATCAGATACCAGTCAAGGAGGAAATTAAACCTTTGTTAGCTTTCAGCACTAGTGAAGGACATTACACATTTAATGTGATGCCGTTCGGATTGCATAATGCACCAGGAGTGTTCACCAGGATGATGAGGAAACTTCTGGAACCTTTGCAAAGTCCCCATATCCATAATTTTATGGATGACATATTAATTGCATCGGAAACCTATGAAGAACATATTGCTACGGTTGCTATGCTCCTCAGGAGACTACAGGAAACGGGTCTCACAACCAGACCTAGCAAATGTCTCATCGGGTTTGAACAGTTAGACTTCCTGGGGCATACTATTTCTCACGGATGCAGTTGGCCTATTAAGAAGAACGTGGAGAAAATAGCTGCAGCCAAAAGACCCCGAACGAAGAAAGACGTACGTTCTTTCCTATCATTATGTGCATATTATCAGAAATACATCCAGAACTTCAACAGACTGACAGCATCTCTGACTGACCTCACAAAGAAAGGTTGTCCTGATAAGGTCATATGGGATCAAAAGTGCGAACACGCGTACAGCACTTTGAAAGGACAGTTGTCTGCATACCCCATTTTGAGGTTGCCTGACCTCAACAAACCTTTTGTATTACGGGTCGACGCGTCAGGTCAGGGCATCGGGTCAACACTGCTTCAAGCCGATGACAGTGACCCAAACATGCTATTTCCAGTTGCCTATGGCAGTCGGAAATTAAATAAAGCTGAACGAAACTACAGCGTAGTCGAAAGAGAATGTCTCGCTCTGATTGACGGTATCAGACGCCATCATGAGTTTCTCTATGGTACATCTTTCACGGTGCAAACAGACCACGCTCCGTTAGCATTTCTGGGTGCCAATAAAGAATTTAACGCAAGGATCATGCGTTGGGCGCTTCTTTTAAGCGTTTATTCTTTCAAAGTGGAATATATTCCGGGAAGACAGAATGTCGGGGCTGATTTCCTGAGTAGAAACTGGTCTACAGAGGAAGAAGAGCAAACTGAAGATACCACTCATCCTAAAATCACCAATCAGGTCACCTCCATTGTCAAAAAATGAAACATGAAAAATGGTTTCATGTCTAAAAGTGGGGACGATTGTGACGTACGTCTAGTTCGACAAGTGAATTTTCCCTGATATGATGGATGATTAAAGGGACTTTTAGCTTTTCATAACATTAGAACCCCTGAACATTTGTTGTAACTTTTCGTTTCGCCAGAGCGAACCGTTTCCACCGGGACTCACTTAGTATGCGGCACGAGATCAAAGACACTGAGACGATCCCCGAGCAGAGAAGCTAGTTTCTCGCTGGTATTTATCATCTCCGCGCGAACTCAACCGCTCGCAAGATGGACCAGAGCGATCAGAAGAAAGACACTGGTGGAGATCTCAGGAAGGACGGGCGGCATGCTATCAAAGACAGTAGTGGTCCCTGAAATGATTTCGCATCTCGGTGTTAAGCACGGAACCGATCGCAGCCAGAGCGAACGGGGAAAGCTGACGCAAGCAGCGAGCGAAGATACGAGAGGCCAGGGGCGGCTTCCTTCTTTGGTCTGACGGTCAGATCCCCAAAATCCGTACGAGATCAAAAAAGCTGTCAAGTTTCTCATGTCCCACTCATCTTGCATTCCAGTTGTAGATATACAGATCACGTAGAAATACACTTCATCATTCGCTGGCCAGAACTTGATAGAAGCACTAGCGATATTTGAAATCTTGCTAGATTATCCCATGGATTTTCATTTATATTTGCAGTGAATTCTATTTCTGTGCAAAACGGTAATATATATATAGTGTAAAGTGATCAGTGGTCGAGTTCATTCATTATATTTCATTGGATTTTGTGTTAATTTAAATCTATTAAATTAAACCGTCTCAATAGTTCCAGCTGTAAATGTAACGATATACCTGCTATATTATTTCCAAAAAAAGATAATAGATGTTAATGCTTAAATTAACTTTTAAAGTCGCGAAGGAATTTATAATTAATAAATTTAGTTAAGTCCTATATTTATAGATGTGTGATTTAACCACTAGAACTCGCGCAGTGTTTATTAAATACATAATTAAATGCGCGAGCATACATATAAAATAGTCTTAACGGGAAATTTATCGCGCGCTTAGAAGATTATTTGATTTTTAAAGTATGATTATGTTGTTATGGGTTTTCTATCTTTTTCTCTAGATTGATCACCTTTTGCAATCCCAGCAATAACGAAATCTTTCAGAGTTTCCATACTCGGTTCTTAAACTTCCAGACAGTTTGATGAGACATTTTTTAAAGTAAATCTTGTGGTGGTCCGATGCGGCCTAGCTAACATAATTACATGAAAGAAAGCCTACCCAAGATCATTTGATTATTATCATCAATTTAAATTACAATCTGTAAGATAAACTGGAAGATGAACAGTGCCAGTAGCGATAGTTTATATACTGCTCTATTGTGAGAGATTACCGATTTACCTGACTGTGACTGAGCCTAGTTTTTCCTCACTGGATTAAAAAAACTTTACCGGTCAGTTGCTGTCATCACGCAGTGAAGGAATATAGCCATCACCTCATTTTCACCCCTGTGTTGAATTGTGTCAGTGCCATCCCATAGACTCCTTTTATATAATAAAACACAAGAACTCTTAGAACTTCAAGTCCGGCGATAAGCGGGAATATTTGCTCTCAGTGAAACCTCGCATTATCTGGGGCGGGACATAGAAGGACTGGACAGTTGTCACACGTAAAGAGTTTAAGTACTGTGTATATCATGCTATGGATTGTCTGATGCTGAAATCGGTAAGTGTGTGGTGTATATGAGTGTGGATCCTCACAGTGTGCATGAATGACAGGAGATTTATTTTTTTGAAAAAACCATTTGTTAACTTGCCTACCAGGTAATACGTTTTCTGTATACCCGGCATTGTTCCTATAGTGGGATAATTTGTTAACTCTGTTTCATCCCCCCCCCCTTTTTTTTCTTTGCTTAGTAAAGGGAAGACACCATTGGGATAACAGTATTTTTTTGTCTACCACCATAACTAATATTGTAACACCTCTTTCAGAGTAATTAAATTCACTGTTGGGTTAACTTTCCTATGCTCCTGATAACTATCTATCTTGAGACTGGGTTTATCTTTGTCTAATACAAGCGGGAAGGGCTTAGTCGATACCAATCTTCTTCACCCCCCTCCCTACCTTGATATTTGCATTTTTCTGTACTTATGATAATTTTATGTAACACTTGATATTGGTTTTTTGTGATTTGATTTTTAAGGTAAATAAACATCATAAACTTATATCGGACTGTGTTGGAATACCCAAAAATTCCCTATTTGTTTAATATAGCTGTATCCACGTCGTCTGAGTGATTGAAGCACCAAATCGGTGTGAGCGCAGACGTGTGTCTGGAAAACTGGCAAATAATTGTTTGACCAGGAGAGTGGAAGAGAAGATTGAGAGAAACGATTTGTCGTAAATAAGTGTCTTTACTCTCCTCCAGCACTCTGTGGAGCATCATATTTAATCTATACATTTCTATCACTGAGTTTTCATCATCATTCTACACCGGACTACTATTTCTAGACTCTTTCTCTCAAAATAAATTTACGACACTCTCTCTCTCTCTCTATGACGTTATATGTGATGTAGGTTTAAGTTAGATTGCAGTTAGAATTAATTATCATACTCTGTGTATATCTACTCTACCTATAGCTGTGCCATTCTTACGTGCCTTAGATATTGCTTATATCTGCTCTACCCATAGCTATGCTATCCCTGTCTGCATTAAACATTGCTTATATCTTAAGTTGAAAGTTTCAATTATTTAGGCAGTAAAATGACTCAGGATGGTGACACAACAAGAGAAATCCATACTAGAATTGCTTTGGCAGCTAGCGCCTTCAATAGATTATCTAACATTTGGAAATTACGATCATTGAATATACATACCAAGCTTCGTCTGTTTAATTCAAATGTTATCTCAGTGTTAACATACGGCTGTGAGAGTTGGAAAATAACAAAATCATTGGAGAACAAGCTGAATACATTCGAGAACAAATGTCTTAGAAAACTCATGAACATCAGTTGGAAAGAATTCAAGACTAATTGACAAATAAGAGAAGACTCTAGGCAGAAATATGTCTCCGACTATATAAGGAAAAGACGATGGTCATATATCGGTCATGTCCTACGAATGCAAAACAACAGAATACCACTACAGGCGCTCACTTGGGTTCCTGAGGGGTAAGAGGAAAAAAGGAAGACCAAAAGAAACACTCAGAAGAACAATAATAAGAGAAGGAAGAACGTTGGGCCTAAATAATGTGCAAGAGCTAAGAGGAGTGGCGTCACAACGAACAACCTGGAGAGCACTGGTTTCTGCCTTATGCGCCGTGTTTGGTGCTTAAAGAATTTATTATTATTATATCTGCTTTACTTATAACTGTGCTAACCCTATCTGTCATCCTTCTTTCTAGTTCTTCCGTTCCATTTTTATTTGTGGTCCAATAGCTTGAAGTATATACTAAGTGTGTATTAACATATTCCTCACAGGAACTGTTGTAGTGTTTGCGCTTCTCAAAGTTACTGCTGCAGAGGTGACTTGGAGACAACAGATCAGATCAGTTTATTGCCATAGCCTGTCATTCCAGTACACCAGAAAAAGCTACGTAACCTTAGTTTGTTTTGGTTCATCATTCTAAGGCCATATTTCATTTATTTGTCCAGGTTGCTCTATAGGCTTCCCTCGGCATTCATTGTTTCAGTGTTGTTGTTGGACGTGACGATTATGGTATTTATTTGTGTTTTGATTTCATCTGTAGGATTTTGCGCTATTTATTCTTAGAAGGGGTCCTATCCTGTGGGCAGGATCAGTTGTATTGCCCTTCACGAATAAAGTGTGCATTTTTGCATTAGTTGTTTTACATGCAGTTTGTTGTTGGTTGTGTGTTATATTCCCTCTTTGGCGTTCTGTGTATATGGTGTATTCTTCAGTCATCTTCTTCTTACACTATCCTGTAAATACGTTAATTTTTTCAATCTCCTGTTTTCGTGCGTTATATAGGTCTGGTACTGTATATTTCAATATTACTTCTGTCACACATTTCCTTTTTCTTGTTACCGACCTACTAGGTTGTTGTTGGTTAAATTAGGGCGTAGTACTTATCATCATCATTTGTGTCATTGTTTGTTTTGTAGGGCTAATAATTTTTTTTTTGTGGTTTGAGCTATTTTGACATTTTGTTAGAGTATTTGAGATGCATATAAGTCAGATATATTCACAATAATGTCAACACTTATGGACTTTATCCTCGTCGGTGAGAGGATAGGAAAGTCTGAGAAGATCTCTTAGCGTTTGCACAAGCTCAATTTAAAGAGGTGCAGGAGAGACAAGAACGACAGGAGGAACAAGAGAGAAGGAAAGCAAAGGCAGAGAAAGAAACTAAGAAAGTAGAAGCAGAGGAAGAGACTAAGAGATTAGAGATACAGAAAGAAACTAACAAAGTAGAAGCAGGGGAAGAGACTAAGAGATTAGAGATACAGAAAGAGATAGATGCACAGAAAGAAATGAAAAAGATAGAAGCGGACAAAGAGGTATCCTTGAGAAGATTCGAGTTAGAGATGTCGGGTGCAGACCCATCGTCAAAAAAAGAGTACGGAAATATGTACAAGTTGAAACTCCCAATTTTCAAAGAATCCATAGATTTTATGGATTGTTTTTTGGAGAGGTTTCAAGTGAAGGCAACTGCCTTAAAGATTAATAAAGAACTGCGGGGATCATTGTTGACAGATTATTTAACAGGGTCAGCATTAAAAACAGTTTTCCAATTAACTGTGGAAGATAGATTAAATTATGACATAGTGAAGGAAACTTTGTTATGCAAGTACAGGTTAAATGAGCAGGGTTATCGGTTGAAGTTCCATAGTGCTATGCCAAGTAGTGAGCAAGAATTAAGATGTTATTGAACAGGTGGATTGACCTATAGAGCATTGCTAAAGATTTTGATGGCTTATGTGATTTGATCTTACGTGATAAGGTAATGTCTTCATGTAGCCCCGATTTGTTGGCTTTTTTTCAGGAGAAAAAAGTAAAATATTTTGGCAATGTCACAGTTAGGGCAGCAATACGCAACAGCACATCCAGGCAGACCGATTCTTAAATCGGCGGTGCCAGAAACCTTTATGACATGTTTGGCCAAGCGTAGTTTTAAAACACGGCCATATCGGAGACAAAGTTCTCGTAGTGGGGAGAGACCCTATGATAGGAAGGCAGTAAGTAAGAGGTGGACAGAGACAGACCTCCGTACATCCTCCAGGAAACAGCAGAATATGACAGAGTTAGGTAGTAGAAGACCTTCTGGTTGTTTTAAATGTGGGTCACCATGCCATGCAGCAAAGTTTTGTGACAAGCCTGAACCTCAGTCTGTGGCCGAGCCTCAGACTAGTACTAAGGGTAGTCCACAGAAGAACCAGCGGGAGGAGTACAGATGCTTTGTATGTAATGGTATTGGCCACCTTCAATTTGATTGTGCTAATAGGAAGTTTGAACACGCAAATTCGGTGGTAGTCAGCGAGAGTTGTGAAGGGTGCAGACCACTTTTTCATAAAGATGAAATACCAATTCTAATTTGTGGCCACCCACTTCCATGTTTATCGGCAGTTCATACAGATGGTAGTCTAGTCTTGCATCCAGGGTACGTAGGACATAAAGTGGTGTCCGTGTTGAGGGATACAGGTTGTACGACAGATGGCATGCGTAGATCATGTATAAATGAGTCTTGTTTGATAGGTCAAACTGCTCAGTGTATCATATTTGGGGGTAGAGTTGAAGTCTATCCTCTAGCACGGATAATTATTGACACACCATTCTTATGTGGCAAAGTGAAAGCTTTTGTTCTTGAAGATCCAGTCGCCGACCTGACAATTGGAAATGTCCGTGGTATCAAAGAGTGTACTGATGAGGATATCAAACTATGGAAGCAGAAACATAGAGATGGTACTTATGGAGGAACTAGAAGATTGCAGGGAAAAGGTGATGACATTTTACTGCAGCGTCAACCTAGGGTAATTCCTGTGGATAGTATGTCTTCTGGCAATGTCCTGGTTGCTGATACTTCAGTATTAAATTTAATTTCACCACAACAAGAGGTTGTATCGTTTCCAAAACAGTTTGGTCAACCAGTGTCACGAAATGGTTTTAGGCTAGAGACTGTCTACATATAGTGACAAGACACTAGTGAGAAGAAAGACTGAAAGGATAGATTCAGATGAAAAATGACAGTGCAAATGTGAAAGTTGAGACCATTGGCTCAGAGGTTGAGAACCGAAGTTGACTCTTCCTCGCCACTCCGGACGTCTAAATTGCTAGGGCCTCGACCACCTCTAACTACCCTAAGGGGATAAGGTTCAATCAAGATTCACATACACCACGATACAGACAACAGATAGCTACTGTACGTAATTGAAATGACTGATTCCAGCTATAATGTACAAGTTTTATTTACACCTATAAACAAAACTCAAATACATGTCAAATACATAAAAAAAATGCAGTGTAAGCACTCCTGGAAAAACAAATTCAGGAAAAATTACAAATGATGTATCATCAAACCCAACCCTTCACCCACACGTTTCACCTGTATGGAGAAAGAAGGTAAGATTAAATTAAATAAACCACACTGCACTTGGTGGGGTCTCAGATGTCGAGCCTCCACTCCAAACTAGCTGTTCTAACTTCTAATGTTGACTCTAAGTACCCAGTCAGCTGGAACTACTACGAAATGTCTACACCAACTCTGCACAAACTTCGTTTCTACACGGCCTATCCTGAAATCTCCTGAACACTGCTACACCACTAACTCGTCTAAAAACTTCAGCAGCTGACCTCTGCTATGCTTGGAACAAAACTGTATCAGTTCTGCCTATCTGCGCTGACTTCTGTAGAGAGTATGTTCACCCTATCTCTCTCCACAATTCTGTAAGTGACGACTAGGTTTAAACACTCTGGAGTTACCTGCCCGCACCCTCCTCTGGGTTCAGGCCTTTGGCGTTATTATGGCCGGGATGAAGCGAAATAAATTACAACCACGCTGGCAGCATGCCACATCTGCGTGTGTAACAGAACGAGCTCAGCGCTCAGGATTTATCCACCAAATCCTATTCCACTTGAGAAATGTCTTCCCCTGCTTGGGAAAAACGGGTTCTCTATACTTCGTCCGCCTCTGGCAAAAATCTCAAACCCTTCTCTGTGTGAGATTGCCAACTCTTGCCGGGGAAAAGTTATTGGAAACTTTCGCTCTCTCCCTCAGAGCCGCGATACCTGCTGTTCTTCTTCTTCTTCTTCCGTCCTTAGCCACCGCCCGTCAAAGCAGTCAGTGGCCATTACGCCTAGTGGCGTCTTAGGGCAACAGCAGATAGGTTTTCTTTGCCATTGTTTCCAATCACGCCTATTGGCGTCTTTAGGGCAACGGCAAATCAATCCATTTGCTGTTGTTTCCGTAATCGAAGTGACTGGCAAACGGGTGATCAGCCCGTTGGTGATACCTGCTGTTAGACAGAAAAAAATTGCAACAGCTAAACAACATGTAAATAATACATTCCTAAAATAACTCCCTGACTCTCTTTCCGTCATGTACCACCATACAAATAATCATGCCAACACAGCCCTCTCCTCTACTGTTCCCCAAAATAAACATTGGCTGACCCAGATCGTCTGTTCTGCCTGACTAAGTCCGAGCAACAACAATATTTCACTGGCCATATCTGGGCAGACGTACTGTGGCCTACTTCTTACGCTGACACTACCTGCAGCAATGTTTACCACCAATAACTAGACCTCACTCTAGAAATCATTACATTCCCGTACAGTATTATTAACCTTTAGCACGCTGCGGGCGCCACATTGCGCCGAACGTAACCTATGTTCTCCATGCTGGAGGCGCAATGCTGCGCCTTGCGGCTATCATCGGGAAAACTGATTTATAATGTGTGTGCACGTGATCTGAACCCCGGATGCAAAAATAGAATCTTCTGTGAAAGAGGTTTAACTTCCTTTTCCGACTTTCTGTTGTAAAGGGTGTGATAGCGTACATTTTCTGTGCAATTTTCAAATCGAAATCAATCGGCATGGATCCAGCTGCCATTTTATCTGAAATTTTCATGGATTCTGATTCCGATGAGGAGGAGTTTCTTGGGTTTACTAGTGCTGGTCTGCCGGTATTTACTCCGAATGTGGGTGATGTTGAAGGGGAAGATAGTGATGTGTCAAGTGTTGATGATGATTTTGAAGAAGTCAATGTTGTTACAGCACCTTCTGGCTACAACCACGACTGGCTCCGCAACTTCGACCAAGTTGTGGGACCTGTGGGCGTTGACGATGACATCTCTGAGGTAGATGTATTCCGTTTGTTCATCACAGATGATGTTGTGAACACATTAGTTACGGAAACTAATCGTTACGCCAGTCAGGTTTTTGACCAGAAAGGGCAAGAGGTGAGTGCTTCATCCCGTTTGAAGTTGTGGACCGATGTCAGTGATGACGAGATGAGGGCATTTCTTGCTTTGCTTCTGTTGATGGGTGTAACGAAAAGATCGTCATTTGATTTGTATTGGTCAAATGACTGTTTCCTTGACATGCCAGGATTCAAGAAAGTGATGAGTAGGGACAGGTTTCTGTCTATCTTATCTTTTCTACACCTCGTGGACAATACAACTGCTGCACCACGAGGGCACCCTGACCACAGCAAAGCCTTCAAAATCAAATCGTTTGTTGACACTCTTCTCCCTCTATGGCAAAGCCATTATATACCATCCAAAGAGCTTAGTGTTGATGAAAGTATGATAGCTTTCAAAGGTAGGACCAGCCTTATGCAGTACATGCCCAAAAAACCCTCTAAGTGGGGTATGAAAGCCTGGGGCCTAGCTGACTCCAAGACAGGCTACCTCTGGAATTGGCAGCTCTACCTTGGGAAGGAAGACAATGTGGACCCTACTAGGGGGGTTGCTCACCGCATTGTCACCTCCCTTGTTGCTCCCCTGTATGGGCATGGCCATGTTGTGTACATGGACAACTTTTTCTCTTCGCCTGCCCTGTTCACGGAGCTTGGGGATAATCAGACAGGGGCTTGCGGCACACTGCGGACGAACCGCCGAGGGGTCCCCCCACAACTGAAGTTGGTGAAACCCAAAGCTGGTGACCCTCCCATGACTGTTAGAGAAGGCAATATCCTCTATATGTCATGGTTTGACAAGAGGCCAGTGAATCTAATGACAACTGCACACGATGCGCAGACCTTCAGGAAGGAGGTTAGATCCAAACATCATGCTGGCAATGTTCGGATCGTGGACACGCCATGCGCTATCCAAGCCTATTCCTGTCACATGGGAGGTATTGATCGTGTGGACAAACAGTTGACATACTACATGGTTCTACACAGGAGCAGCAAATGGTGGAAGAAAATATTCTTCTATCTGTTGGAAGTTTGCTTTGTCAATTCGCTTGTCCTGTGGAGGGCCAAGCATCCGTCTCGTATCAAGGCGGAAACATTCCGTCTGCGGATTGCTCATGGGCTTCTTGATGGTTACCAGTCTAGGGTCACAGCCCGCAGAGGAAGGTTATCTGACATTGCACCAGCAAGATTAGTTATGGGGGAGCACTACTTGACTCCTAACCCTAAACGTCTCGCTAACGGCAAGCCTTCCAGGCCAGACTGCGTCGTGTGTTCCAGTAGGGACACGGGCAAGAAGCGCCACCAGACCCCATTCGTGTGCCGTAGGTGTGTAATACCTCTCTGTCCATATCCCTGCTTTGAGCGTTATCACACTCTGATCAATTTTAAGGCGGATTGCACCACAGTGCTGCACCAGGAGTGAGGTAAGGCCTTTTTTTTTTTTTTTTTTTTTTTTTTCACCAGTCTTCTTCTCCTATCACATCAACAAAATGACGTCATCAGTGACGTCATCCATTTATCTCTATACAGTCCAAAAATTAGAGCGATTGGCCAAAAAACAAAAAAAATATAGAATTTACAAGTCATCCACTATAAAAAATGGGGTTTTGTGAAAAAGAATGCAGCTGCAGGACACATTTTTTGGAAAAGAATGCAGCGTGCTAAAGGTATCACCTCAAAATGAAATAACATATTATTCCCTTAACAGAAATAATTTCATCTCCGTTTTCTGAATACTCAGAACCACAATACATAATCAATAACGTATAACCCTGTTAGATGCTAGCATATACATACTGCCTAGAAGTTATACATAACCCCAGGTTACCAATTTAATCTCGGTAGTTACAAACACGTGTTTGCAATTCTTACGACCACATGCTCCTGCATAAATATTCATTAAATGATAGCACCCATGTGCTTCTCTCCCCCTCACCCCTCTGAACATCGTCTCAAATAAATATTCAGTAACCAATGCACCCACGTGCTTACAAATTACACCTCTTTCACTCCCGTCCACAGATAGATGTGTAACTATATAAATAACTAGCAGCATTACACTCTCAATAAAATCACAAATAAACGACTCTCCCGCCAGTCTGTAAATAAATATAATTCGCAGATGCGGGTTTCTCTAGAGACCTGCTTTGAATTAATACAAAGCAAGCCCGTAACCTCTCAACTATTAAACCATCTTAAATACAGCTATTCCTTCAATAAGGAAATAAATGGCCTATTAAGTTTCTCAAGTCTATCACTAAGATAGTATTGATGGCGCTGGCATTAAGAATTAATCTTAAACTTAAACTGCCCAAAGAAACTTAACTGATCGGCCTAGAACTAGGAAAATTAAATAAAGTACCACGCAAAAATCATGCTTACCAAAACTCGAATTTTCCCACTGAAAGGCAATCGACAATTTTGACTCTGGCACACGGCTGGCAATTACATTAAGAGGCCGAGAATATGAAATACGAGCCTATTTATAATCATATAACAGCACGCTGACCTCGTGACGTCATATGCGTGGCTTTGATTCTAACCCAATGATTTCAAATGCCGTTAGCTCTCGACAATCAATTATCGTAAACAATTCTGATGCAACCGGTTTCTGCTAACCCCTTTAGACAAAGAAACGGGAATAAGCTCTGCCCTCTACTGCCAATTGAAGCAAAAATGGACAAAATATATTTAATTCCCGAAAAATACGTCTATGGCCACGCAATCTTTAAAAAGACTAAACTGGTGCAAATCTGATCTAGGCTCTATCATCCTCCCTATAGAAAAATACTGCAACAATTTCCTACACACCAACTGTAAACTCCATAAAGAAGAAACATAAAGCAGATGAGATAAAACTCCATCGTGATGTCACTCTGAAAAACGTAAAAAAATAGAAGGAGAAGAAACATGGAGAAGGATTACCTGTAATCCCTCCTAGAAAAAGTGAACAAAATGCAAGGAGAAAAAGACATGGGCCATTTGAAAGACAGAATCTCAGTCCACTTCATCACAACCAGAAATTAACACTGGGGGGCATATCCAATCAGCAAAGGAATGGGGTGAACGTAAGATGAATATTCAGGAAAGGGCAGTAAATGAAACAAAGGTAAACTTTACTTTGCCAGAAGTAGGTGAATGTTATGGATCTGTCAAATATCCTGAGACAGACCGGATGAAAGAAGAGCGCGGAAAGTTGATTGAGAAATATCTCAGAGTGGGTCGTAGTGCTCGTGTGTCACAGGAGAAACATTACAGAAGAGAAACCAATGACTTCAAAGATTTCAGACACTTCAGAGGAAGCCGCATGAGTAGTAATGGTTACTGTGGTAGTTTTCAAAGTAAACGTCGGATTGGATTTAGAAACAGATACAGAGGACAAGAGATAAGCAGGGGATTTTGTTCCAACAGACCAAGCTATAGTGAACGAAGAGCTGGAGAAGTATACAGAAGTGGTTTCAGAGGAGATTGCCACTGGGAAGACAGAAGAGAAAGTAACCCTCTTTATAGTAGAGCACGTCATAGAAGGAGTGATGGTGGTGAGAGCTATTGTTGTTGCTGTGGTAGTAGCTGTGGATATTGTCAGCCTAAATGGAGCACCTACCCTGAAGAGTATGACCAAGGCTGAGATGAATATGATGCCAGAAGGGGCCTCTGATAGTATAATATTGAAATTACAGGGCCCGAAAACTAACATCACTAACTGAGAAGGGAGGGCCTAATAGAGTGATTTGTACAAATAAATGTCAAAGTGACTTAGACAAAATTTGAGAATATTTTTGCAAGTAGTCAACTTTTGATGCTTTCTGATTTAGACAAAATTTTCTTTCTCAAGGGAGATGCTTCGGCATTGGTCATATGTGGTTGCCACTAGTTTTCTGCAGTCTGCCAAGTCACAAGCAGCCAGTTGATCACATGAACATTAACCCTACAACAGGTTGATGGTACTAGTAAGACAAGATACCAGATGAACGGATTTTGATTGAGCATTCTTGCATGTAGTTTCATTTGTATAATTTTGACGACTTGACATGAATTTTAAAGATTATGCATGCATTTCTCTGCTGTGAAAATAAATTTTGTTGAATTTTATAGATATTGAATGTGATTATCGCTAGAACAATTCGTATGCTATTAGTGTGGGTTTGTGTATTTTGAATGGAAGCATTGTTTACTTTCATGATGTATTTTGGGTTTGAGGATGTATAGGACTCCCATCTCTGTCTCCTCGGTGAAAAACCCCGGTTTTTCACGTGGGGAAAGGGGTGGATGTCACGGAGTGTTTTGAGGGTATTTTGCATGTATGAATGTTCCCATGCTCCAGCGGGAGTTTATTAGTCATTTGAGTTGTTGTGAGTTGGGAATGCTTGCCTTGTAATATTTTAGTTACAAGCAATGTTGTGAGCAGAGGTTAAGACAAGCTGTTAGCTATAGTTATGCATGAATGAAGCTCAGTGGAGTGTGGAAGGTTTTCACGTGTTTGGTGAATACGAATGAAAGGGGTCAGTCAGAGAGAGATGTGTGTTGAGTCAGTAGTGTGTTGGGTCAGTAGAGAGTAGACAGTAGACAGTGAAGAGCGTAGAGAAGAGAAGGGTGGATGTCTATAGTAGTGCGCGAGTAGAGGGCCAGAGTGGTGCAGTGGATTTATGAAGTATCTTATTTTGTGTCTGTAGATATTCCGAGAATCAGAGTGATTGTAGAATACTCAGGATTTGTTATGTCTCCAATGATTGTAATGGCCCTGCGCCCATTGTGACTTATTTGTGAAATAATATATTCATGGAGATTGATATGGTTGTTGGAGTTGGTGTATTACTCCTTAGACAGTGAGCTAGGCGAGCGGTGTATGAGTATTGTCTGATCTTCTACATCCACCTGCATACACCCTACTCGTCACAGCCCCCCCGCATTTTCACCAGTCGTTTTTTTATTGTAAATGAAATACTATTTTTCTCACTTTAAAACAAACAAAAAAATGTATCCAAATTTCCAGATCTATCCTATAATTCACTTACAAGTACGGCAAAAGTCATATTAAAAGTGTAAAATACAAATCTATGTATGCAGAGAACAATATATTTCTTAAAAGTTAATTATTACATTTCACTCTACAAGCCTGTAATTTTATCAAATCAGCAAGCACAATATATGACTAAAGTGATTCTTTTACTTATTATGAACACATTCAGAATTAGAAAATCATTAAACTAAATTTTTTTAGTGTACATTACACTGAATTACAAGAAACCCAAAACAGCAGTTAATTGGCAAGAACTAATTAGAAATACACCAAAAAACAGGATCATGGCAGTAAACCAATAAGAAATACATGAATACAAGAACTCTGGTATAAACTAATTAGAAATACATGAATACAAAAACTCTGTGGCAGCAACTAATTATATATATATGAATACAAGAACTCTGGCAGTAGCTAATTAGAAATACATGAATATAAGAAATCTGGCAAGAACTAATTAGATATGTGAGAATGCAAAAATTATGGCAGCAACTAATTAGAAATACACAAACTCTGGCAGCAACTAATTAGAAATACATGAACTCTGGCAGCAACTTATTGGAAATATACAAACTCTGGCAGCAACCAATTAGAAATACATGAACTCTGGCAATAACTAATTAGAAATACATGAACTCTGGCAACATCTAATTAGAAATACATGAACTCTGGTAACAACTAAACAGAAATACATGAACTTTGGCAACAGCAAATTGGAAATACACAAACTCTGGAAGCAACTAAATAGAAATACATAAACTCTGGTAACAACTAAATATAAATACACAAATTCTGGAAGCAACTAAATAGAAACACATGAACATATTAACTCTGGCAACACCTAATTAGAAATACATGAACTCTGGCAGCAACTAATTAGAAATACATGAAAACAAGAGCTCTAGCAGTAAATAAATATAAATATGCCTGCAATGGTGAGCATAGAAATAACTTTAAAAGCATCCCAGTAACAAAACCCTGGCAGCAATCAGGTATAAATACATCTTTGTTGTCTGTTTCACCTTTCAGCTATTAATAAAACACAAAACTTCAACCAGTTCCTGTCAAACCCTCCTTTGTTGGGCAATCCATCAAGTTTTTTCATGTTCTCTTACTTCTTAATTCTGTTTCCAGTTCTTTTTTCCCCGTAAAATTTTGGATCTCCATGTGTCTTCTGCCTTTGTGGATTTCAGAACATAACCTGACATGTGATGCTAACAGATGACTTCTCAATGTGTGTCCTATCTACCTCCAATATATATTCCTCATCTCTTGTTCAACTAGTATTTGTCTGGCTCTTTCAATACATTTTATAATGGTGAGTCTGTTATACTTTCATAATTTTATTTCCTTTGCATTCCTTGCAGAGCATGGAACCACCAATACAGCTGGTCTCCTTGTAGGAAGCCTGCATCAAACAGTCACATGCTCTTGCAGCATTGGTTTCTATAGTAATTTATTTTGCATCGTGTGGTTGCCAGCCTCGTGTACAAAACTCATGGTAGTTGCCTTATACGACACACCTGTGGGTGCTGTAATCCTAGTCATTCTTTGTCTCTTCAGAGACCCCTGGGAACTATACGGGGCCAATCATACTTTGTTCCTTACTTTAATTACTTAGTCGTTCCTCTTCTATCATGAGGTGTACAGGTTTGGATGAGAGAGCGCTATACTATTCTATCAGCTGTCTTCCTCCTGGTCTGGTTCTATTCTAGTCCTCCAGAGATTGTCTAATTTTGTCCTCCCAGCAGGTCGTCCTGGAGGTCTGGATCCCTGGCTCTTAGATTCCCATAGTTGTCATGGCAGCCGATCTTCTCTCATTTTGCAGACATGGCCAAACCATCTTAGTTGGGACTGTTCTACTTGGGTCTGTTGAGGCTGGGCTTTTAGGCCATGACGTATCGTCTGGTTGCAGACCATGTCTCTTTTTTTTTTACTTCAACCACATACCTGATACCTCATACTTTGTTCCACTGGTATTTATCTGGCTCATTCCATCAATTTTATAATGCTGAGTCTATCTCATAACTGTAATCCTTCTATTCTGTGCGGGCACCCATTTATGACCATCTATAACTTCTTGGTTACTACTGTGTATTCCTCCATGACCGTAAACCATACAAATCAACAAAAATGACACCTTAGTGACAAACATCAACTGGCAGTAACGAACTGGAAATATCTAAGCAGCACTGAATTAGAAATACATAAATAACAGGATCATTTTTTGGGGAGGTACAAACCTGTCTCAGGAAAATGAGTGGTTCTTGTCCTGTGGCATGACAGTCACCAATGTTAGCACGAATAACATCGGCAAAATTCTTCTTTGCACCCTGTTAAATAATCAGACCCAAAAACATGTTCAGACAGGCTTTTATTACAAGAGAGCATTATTTTATATATATATATATATATATATATATATATATATATATATATATATATATATATATATATATATATATATATATATATATATATAGTTTGACTAATTTTTGCAATTATCTAACAAGAGCAAAAGTTAATATATAGTAATTGGGAAGGTGAAGGTCTGATGATGTCTTACAATACATATGACTTATAGCAAGTAAAAGTCAATTAAATACCTAACTGGAAACACCAGGCCTTTATACTGCTCCCCCTGAATTTTATTTTTGTTTACTCAATTTTTATTTGTTTGTTTTTTTTTTTAACATACAAGCTAAATTGGTAATTTTGATTTGAATATTTACAATGATTTGACAGATGTGATGCCACTTTCCTGTATCGGCAGTTATTCATCTTATTTGGTATTGAAAACACTATATATCCTAGTTAAAACCCATCTGAAAAAGCAGCAAGTCCAGATTGCATTCCAGCAGAGGCCATAAAAAGATATTGATAACTCTACAAAAGTTTTGTCCACAAAACCCCCTGGACATCCAGATAGCAAAAGAAGAACTACAAATTAATGGTGAAAGACCAACGAAGGAAGAAATAAAGAAAGCCATAAAGCTTCTAAGAGATGGAATAGCGTCTGGACCTGATGGCATTCCAGCAGAGGCCATCAAAGCAGATATTGACACGGCTACAGAGATGTTACATAAATTACTTGGTAAAGTCTGGGAAAAGGAAGAGATACCAGCAGAATGGAAGGAAGGAAATCTGGTTAAGTTGCCTAAGAAGGGAAATTTACAAGAGTGCACAAATTATAGAGGAATAATGTTACTATCAGTGCCAGGAAAAGTATTATCCTCGAGAGATTAAAAGAGTCCATAGACAAGCAACTGAGAGATGAACAAGCAGGTTTTTTTTATCAAAACAGATCCTGTACAGACCAGATAGCAACATTGAGAATAATAGTTGAACAAAGTCTGGAATGGAGTTCACCGCTATACATCGGATTCGTGGACTATGAAAAGGCATTTGACAGTGTAGACAGAGAATCACTTTGGAAATTGATGAGGCATTATGGAGTTCCCATGAAGATCATTAACTTAATAAAGAAGACCTATGAAGACATGACATGCAGAGTTCTTCATGAAGGACAACTTACAGAACCATTTAGGATTAGAAAGGGAGTGAGACAGGGATGCCTCTTGTCTTCATTTCTTTTCTTACTAGCAATAGATTGGGTTATGAAAACATCGAGACCACACAACATAAATGGAATCCAGTGGAATCTGACTATATAGCTTGATGATCTGGATTTTGCAGATGACTTGGCTTTTCTGTCCCATAACCATAATCAGGTGCAAGAGAAAATGAAAATTCTCGATGAGAGGTCACAACAAGTGGGCCTAAAAATACACAGGGAAAAGATAATGAGAATAAATTCAAGAAATGATAAAAAGGTCGAACTTGAAGAAACACCACTAAAAGATGTAGAATCGTACACATATCTTGGCAGCAATATAGACAAAGTTGGAGGGACAGACAGACATATCAAAATAAGAATACAAAAAGCAAGAGGATCTTTCATTGCATTGGGAAACAGATGGAGAACAAGAGAAATCAAGTCCGACATGAAAATAAGAATCTTCAACTCATATGTGAAGTCAGTCCTATTGTATGGCTCTGAGACATGGAGAGCAACAAAAGCAACCAAAAAGCTAGACTTTTATAAATGGGTGCTTGCGTAGAATCCAGCGCGATGCTGACCACATCACCCCTAGTGTGCCGATGGTCAAGAAAATATGGGCCTTGTGTAGAATAGAAGGACTGAAATGGTATGACAAAGTCACAAATGTGGAATCGATGACAAGAACCAGACAAGTGCCAGTGGAACAAGAGTTGAGAAGAAGATGCTGGCGATGGATAGGACACACATTGAGGAAACTTGTTGATAGCATTACAAGGCATTCCTTGTTCTGGTATCCACAGGGAAAGAGAGGCAGAGGTAGACCAAATAACACAAGAAGAAGAGAACTGGATACAGAGGTGAAAATGATGAGGAAAACATGGAAAGAACTTGAGCAGATGGCATGGGACAGGAGGACTTGGCATGTGTTTTTTGAAGGCCTAAGCTTTATGTTAAGTAAAAACAAGAAAATACCAGTTTACCACTCACAGATGGATCACTGACCTGCTTCAAACCACTCATACTTTTTTAACACTTTAGACCTTCATTGTGATCCACACCCTACTGTTGTTCATTTCAACCTATATTAACTAGCCTACCAACTGGACTGTTAGGCCCTAGCCTAATCTTAAATTTAAACCTGTCAATATGAATAACATGTTCTAACATGCTTTCTGCACTATTAGACTGTACAAACCTCTTTGAGCTCTTTCTCAATTTCACCTGCTCTGATAACTATTGGGCCTCTAACTGCATACTCAATATTCTTAACATGAGGGTTCATACTGTCAATAGTTAAAACTTTCCCTCTACGGGACGCCTTTTCCACCATCTTTGATTTGCACAAATAACTTGTGTGTTTTCTTAATGACGTTTCTATTGACCGCATCATTTTTGTTCCTTAAAACTGCAACTGGTATCCAAAATGAAAACGAAAAGTATTCGAACTTCACGGACCGAACGTATTGCAACAAATGACTTCACGTAAACACTCAATCCGCCACGAAAATCGGTCGCAGCTGATGTTCCTTCGGCAGTAGTAGAGTCCCTTAGGCAGTAGAATCATCACAGGTCACAACTCACAAGGTCAGGGGTCACTACCTTTCACCCTTTTTATTTATTTGTCTCTTTTTCTTGAAAATATTCCGGAAGTGGCGGTGTCGATAAAAATGGCGTATGACACTATGGAAAATGAACGATGAAGGTTCGAGGTTTTTTCAGTACCTCTCTCAAAATTTAAAGACGCGTGCATACAGCATCGGCCAACGATGTCACAGTGTAAGCAGAGTGCGAGTGAATTCATTCAAAGCACGTTCAGTCCTCATATTGCTGTTCTGTGCAGTGCAGACGCGCAGTTCTTGTGCCAAAAGAATAACCTGAGTTTCGTGCAATTAATCCAACCGTTCTGTCGACTCTCATCAGAAGGTATGTAAATGTAATAAAAACAGATGCACTCTATCGTTCACGCATAATTTAATTACATCGAAAGTAAATTTACGTTTTGGTTTTGTCCTTATACGCATGTTTTGTGGAGAAGGTTTGCTTCCATAGTAGGCCTATTAGGCTACTTCTGGTACGTAAATATAATTCATCGATTTGGCAAACGGCCCATGCACACTGGTGTCGGGATGTCTAAAGACCCACTCCAGGAATCGCATAATAAAAATAAGGTAGAAGAAGAAAATAGTAGACTGAGTCTGCCATGTTACTCGAGTGGCTTTCCATGTATAAGACACGGTGATTGAAATGAAGAACAGTGCGATGTGTTATTCGATGTCATCCTGATTAGTCACCAACGTTGTTAGGGTTAGGTTAAGCATTCCTAACCTTAGGCCTACCCCTTATTACTGTGTCACTGAATTCTTTTATAAGGTCGTATCGAACACATGGCCCACTGTTCTTAATTTCAACCAGATATGGCTAACATTAACTGGTTGAAATGAAGAGCAGTGTGATGTCTTTTTCTGTGGCCTTAAAGAAAGTAGGCTTTTCAGGAACGCAGTTATAAGAGTTAGGGTTAGGCTTGCTAACTTTAATCCTAACCTTATTGATGTTAGCAGCTTATTTGGGTATGGAAATACACATCCAATGTGAGCAACCCTGAGCCCATATCAATAAGGAATCAGTAATTGGTACAGACAGATACCTTCACATACCTAGGAAGCATAGTAACACCAGACGGCGGGGCAGGCAAAGACATCAACATCAGAATGAATAAGGCAAGAACAGCCTTCTTTAGCCTAAACAACATCTGGAAGTCCTCACAATACAGCACAAGCACAAAATTAAGATTATATCAGAGCTGTGTGCTTTCTGTGCTTCTCTATGGTGCGGAATGCTGGAGAGTTACAGAGAAGGAAATGTCGAAATTGTCCTCTTTTCACACAACATGCCTAAGAAAAATTCACCGAATCTTTTGGCCAAATACCATCACTAACCAAGATCTGCTTACTCGTAGCAAGCAAGAGGACATGCACACCATCATAGCTGGCAGGCGCTGGAGCTGGGTTGGTCATGTCCTCAGAAGAGACCCCGATGCCATCACAAGAACAGCTATGCTTTGGACCCCTGAAGAAAAACGAAAGAGAGGCCGACCAAAAACAACCTGGCGGAGGACTGTGGAGGCTGAGATGCAAAGAATGAACCAGAGTTGGGGCACTGTACGAAGGATGGCCACCCACCGAGCAAAGTGGAATCAATTTGTTGTTGCCCTACAAGACGCCACTAGGCGTGATGGCCACTGACTGCTTTGACGGTCGGCGGCTAAGGATCAAAGAAGAGATTGGGTGATGCGCCAGACAACAGAGGGCAGTCCAAGAGGAATTAGATGGACAACGTTTTCTACACTGGAAGATTTGGAATATGCAGATGACATTGCACTACTCGCGCATTCACATCAACACATTCAAGACACAACCAATAGACTGAATAAGTATGGCCAGCAGGTTGGCCTGAACATTAATTTGAAGAAGACAGAGGTCATGACACTAAATGTGGGCAATCCTGAGCCAATAACAGTAAGGAACCAGAAGTTAGAACAGACAGATACATTTACTTACCTAGGAAGCATAGTAACACCTGACGGCGGAACAAGCAAGGACATTAACAACAGAATGAATAAAGCGAGAACAGCCTTTGCTGTTCTCAACAACATTTGGAAGTCTTCCCAGTACAGCACAAACACCAAATTAAGACTGTATGAGAGCTGTGTTCTTTCTGTGCTTCTCTATGGTGCGGAATGTTGGAGAGTAACAGAGAAGGAAATGTCGAAACTGTCCTCCTTCCACACAATCTGCCTAAGGAAAATTTTCCGAATCTTTTGGCCAAACACCATCAGCAACCAAGAACTATTTATTCGGAGTAACCAGGAGGACATGCACACCATCATAGCTGGCAGACGCTGGAGTTGGGTTGGCCACGTCCTCAGAAGGGACCCTGATACCATCACAAGAACAGCTATGCTATGGACCCCCGAGGGAAAGCGAAAGAGAGGTCGACCAAAAACAACTTGGCGGAGAACTGTGGAAGCTGAGATGCAAAGAATGAACCAGAGTTGGGGCACTGTACGAAGGATGGCCGCCGACCGAGCAAAGCGGAATCAATTTGTTGCTGCCCTACAAGACGCCACCAGGCGTGATGGCCGCTGACTGCTTTGACGGTTGGTGGTTATGGATCAAAGAAGAAGAAGATGTTGTGTGAAAAGAGGACAATTTCGACATTTCCTTCTCTGTAACTCTCCAGCTCTCCGCGCCATAGAGAAGCACAGAAAGCACACAGCTCTGATATAATCCTAATTTTGTGCTGTACTGAGAGGACTTCCAGATGTTGTTTAGACTAAAAAATGCTGTTCTTGTTTTGTTCATTCTGTTGTTGATGTCTTTGCTTGCTCCGCCGTCTGGTGTTGCTATGCATCCTAGGTATGTGAAGGCATCTGTCTGTTCCAGTTGCTGATTCCTTACTTATATGGGCTCAGGGTTGCTCACATTGAGCGTCATGACCTCTGTCTTCTTTAGGTTGATGTTCAAGCCCACCTGCTGGCTATACTTATTAAGTCTATCCGTTTTTTCCTGGATGTGTTGATGTGAATGTGCTAGCAGTGCAATGTCATCTGCATATTCCAGATCTTCCAATGTAGAAAATGTAGTCCATCTTATTCCTCTTGGACTGCCCTCTGTTGTCTGGCACATCACCCAGTCTATGACTGTTAAAAATAGAGTGGTTGATAAGGGGCATCCCTGTCGTACTCCTGTCTTCACTTCAAAGGTTAGGTTGCTCTGCCCAATGCTACACGTAAAGTTGGCATAAAGGCTTTTTATGATTGACACTATGCAGCTTGGAATTCCATAAGCCCTCAGTATTTTCCATAAACTGTCCCTATGTATACTGTCAAAAGCCTTTTCAAAATCAACAAAATTAATGTACAGCTGTCTTTGCCATTCTGAACACTGCTCTATAATGTTCCTGAGGGTAAATATATGATCTACACATCTTCTGTTCTTTCTAAATCCTGCTTGTTCTTTCCTCAGTTTGTGGTCTACTGCTTTTGAGATTCTCTGTATAATTATCCCGCCTAGTATTTTGCTGGGAACTGAGAGAAGAGTTATTCCTTTCCAGTTATTGCAGTCTGCAAGATCTCCCTTCTTGGGCAATTTGACAATTATTCCTTTTCTCCACTCTGTTGGTGTTGTCCCTGTTTTCCAGACTTGTGCAAATAGTGGTTCTAATAGTTCTGCTGCTAGCTCTGGGTCTGTCTTAAATAGCTCTGCGTTTAAGTTATCATGACCAGGAGCTTTTCCATTCTTTAACCCTTTGATTGCTGTGATGATTTCTTCTTTTCATGGGATGTCTGTATTAACATCTAGATCATTTTCAGCCACCGGAACATTCAATTGTGTCTCTGGTGGTTCCTTATTCAGAGTTTCTCTGACATGCTCTGCCCATCTCGTTTCCTGTCCCTCAACTGTCGTGATGAGATTTCCGTGCTTATCTCTTACTAATGTAATATTGTTTGCACCTCGTTTTCCACTGATGAATTTAGTTATTTTGTATACTGTGCTTTGTTCATTTCTCAATGCTGCCTCTTCTGCTTGTCTTGCAAGGTCATCCAGAAATGTCCTTTTGTTAGCACGGGTTTGACGTTTAACTTCCTTGTCCAGCTGACTGTACTGTTCACTATATATATTGCCTTTAACCTGGGAGACTTAGCTTCTGTTTTCTTTCTTTTCATTTCCTTTCTCTTCGCTATGGTGTTTAGCATATCTGGTGTTATCCAGTCTTGGCTCTTTCTTTCCTGGAATCCCAAGCATGACTTGCTGCTTTCCTTGTATATTGTTGAGATGGTGTTGAATCTCTGGTCAACATCATCGGTCTCTGTTCTTTCCTGGCTTTTGATAATCTTATATCTTCTCTTTACGTCGACCACGAAAGCTTTTCTGGTGAGGGGATCCTTCAATTTCGTGATGTTGTATCTTTTCTGTTTGACTGCAACTGGTCCAGCAGCTCTGAGTTTCACTTTCAGTCTTGCTACTACTAGGTGATGATCAATTCCCACATCTGCGCCTCTTCTTACTTTCACGTCTTGTAGTGCATGTCTCCATCTGCCATTGATCATTATGTGATCTATCTGGTTTCTGTCTCGTCCGTTTGGTGATTCCCATGTTAACTTGTGCACTTCCTTGTGTGGAAAAAGTGTTCCTCCAATGACCAGGTTGTTAATACTGCAGAAGCTTATTAATTTGTCCCCATTCTCATTTGCTGTTCCACTGCCGCATTTCCCCGTTACTCTTTCATTATAATTATTGTGTGCTCCCACTTTTGCATTTAGGTCTCCCATTACTATAATGAGATCGTACCTGGGTGTAGTTTCCATTTCTTTTTGTACCTGTTGATAGAACTCGTCCTTGATCTCTTCATCGCTGTCGTTTTTTGGTGCATACTAACATTTAGAAGGAAGGAATTTACTTTCTTTGGGAATATAATGAGAAGAAGAGGAAAGTTAGAATATACAGGGTGTTCCAGAAGTCTTGGTGCAGCCTCCTTATTATGGGAAGTGAATTTTCTTCTTACTGTTGTTGTGGACTTAAGTTCAGTAACCAGAGAGTTGAACATTTCTTCAGTGTTTGCCATCTTCAATCAGAGGGACTGAAACCAAAAAATAATTAAAATTAAAAATGTATTATTCAAAATTCACAGAACTAAATAAGTGTAAAAGAAATTTAAATAATTAAACTTTCAATTGATGTTTTTTGTAAGTTTGTAGCATTTATACTTCTGAAGGTATTAAAGCTTAAATCTGCACCAAGACTTCTGGGACGCCCTGCATTGTTACAATATTATGCCAGAGAGAAAAGATACTGAACATTTTAACATCGTGGCATGGAAAGAAGTTAACAACAGAATTGATAAATAGTACTAAAGACTGGAAGCTGTGGGGCAACATGATCACCAACCTGCCAAGCGTAGTAGTTGAAGAAGAAGAGTATATGGTTATATGAGAGCAAACAATGAATTTGACCTCAAATCGGATTTTGAGCGGCAAGCACAAGATGTGACATTAATTTTGTAGCATATTAGGTGTGTTTTTACTGAAAAACATGCATTAATTTTAAAGACTTGAGTTAAAAAACTGTTTTGAACCATTCTGCCCTCTTCTTTTCACAACACTTTCTTTCTTTTCAGTTCACATCCGGGATCCAAACAATGTCACGCATTCCATACATAACCTCCGTATTAGTTCCTGTGACATGGCTTCACAGCCTCCGCAGCAGAATATTATCAAGAAGCAGCTTAGCGATGCTGTGGCATCTACCTTTGGGCAGACTCAAGAGCCAGGAGCCAGTAATGTGATATCTGTTGGAAACTATGATCTGCAGCTCAGTGGTAATGCCATGCATTAAATCTTTTATCTTGTGCCAGTGGCAGAATGTTTGATAGTCACATTCTGTGGCTAGCTGACTGTTGTTAATTTATTATTTAGCTGACTGTTGTTAATTTATTATTCAGCTGACTATAAATATTTTAGCTGTCTAATTTTCAGCTTCTTCATTGATTCTCTTTTCACTCCCAGATTTTCTAGGACTTCTTTATTTGTTTTCTTCTCTTTCCATGAGACATGCCCCATTTTTCTTTATATCCACTTCTCAAAGGCCTCAATTCTGTTCTCTAATTGCATGCTCATTGTCCATGTTTCTACACCTTACAGCAGTGCTTCTGTTCCAAGGGTCCGAGACATACCTTCAAGGGGTGCAAGACGTGCCAGTTATTTTAGAAATCAAATCATCATAAACACCATATAATACATAGAACTGAAATGTATTTGTACAAAATATATTACTGACAATGTGAATTCAATACCAAACTTTAGCCATATTTTGTAAATAACACATTCTCAAAACATAATTGTATCTCCTTTCTCGCTTTCCTGGCATATTTTGCCAGTTAGAAGATAACGAGGTGTGAGGCTTCTTAAGATCCCATAAAGGGGTGCGAGGCTTCTTATGATGCTGTAAAAGGGTGCGGGGCTTCTTAACTCTTGCAGGCCGAAATTTTTTCATCAGTTTTGCCAGAATTATTTTTGTACCTTAAAGCAGTACCTTTATAAATTCTTAAGTTTCTGAGTTATTACACAACAAAGACACACATATTATACATCACAGTAAAGATAAATGAATGTAAAATTAGAATATGAAGGATTTTTAGTGATATTCTACATATAGTATTCAGTTATGAGTCATAATGAAAATACGGAACAAATTTCACAGAACACAAAAGTGACGTTCCCAACGTCGTTTTGGCTTCTAGGGGTTTTGTGGATGTACGCTACCAGCGTCGTTCCGGCCTTTAAGAGTTAAGATCCCATAAAGGGGTATGAGGCTTCTTAAGATGCTGTAAAGGGGTGTAAGGTTTCTTAAACTGCTGTAAAGGGGTGCGAGGCTTCTTAAGATGCTGTAAAGGGGTGAGGTTTTGTAAATTGCTAATTAAATATGGCCATTAAGGTTAAAGGGAAGACTTCTTTTAGCCAAATAAATTATGAAAAACTGCAATTTTAATTTTTTATATTTAATCAGTGATGACTTTACTGCCCATGTTTTTAAAAACAATGTTTCTTTGCAACTAAATTTGACGGCTTTTTCTCAGACATCTTCCCATAAGTGCTTACCTTAAGCAGTCGTAATTTTGTTATTGTGTGCTTGTTTTTATTGTCTCTTGTTTGTGTAGCAAGATTGAGTTTTTTTATGTAATAAATGATAAGAACACTTCATATTTATGGCTTTTTTTATAATTTTATGATCATTTATAAACCTAACTAAAACAGTAGTAGCTAAGTAAGTTCAGTTTATATTTAAAGATATGCTAAGGCAATAAGGGTAGTACAGACTTTAATAAATGGGCACTTGCAAAGAAGAGAAGGATTGAAATGGTATGACAAGATCACGAATGTGGAATGAACAAACTTTTTTTTCATCATCATCATCATCAGCTGTCATCTCCACAACGAAGGTTGGCTGTAATGGATCTCCAACGTCTTCTGTCTCTTGTCTTGGTAGTGCACTCTGATAGACTCTTTCCTGTCCATCTCTTGATGTTATCTTCCCACTTATAGCGCTGTCTTCCCCTTGCACGTTTGCCTTCACTTCTTTCTTCTTTGATCCTTAGCCGCCGACCGTCAAAGCAGTCAGTGGCCATTACGCCTGGTGGCGTCTTGTAGGGCAACAACAAATTGATTCCACTTTGCTCGGTCGGCGGCCATCCTTCGTACAGTGCCCCAACTCTGGTTCATTCTTTGCATCTCAGCCTCCACAGTCCTCCGCCAAGTTGTTTTTGGTCGGCCTCTCTTTCGTTTTCCTTCAGGGGTCCATAGCATAGCTGTTCTTGTGATGGCATCGGGGTCTCTTCTGAGGACATGGCCAACCCAGCTCCAGCGTCTGCCAGCTATGATGGTGTGCATGTCCTCTTGCTTGCTCCGAGTAAGCAGATCTTGGTTGGTGATGATATTCGGCCAAAAGATTCAGAGAATTTTTCTTAGGCATGTTGTGTGAAAAGAGGACAATTTCGACATTTCCTTCTCTGTAACTCTCCAGCTCTCCACGCCATAGAGAAGCACAGAACGCACACAGCTCTGATATAATCCTAATTTTGTGCTTGTGCTGTACTGAGAGGACTTCCAGATGTTGTTTAGACTAAAAAAGGCTGTTCTTGCATTGTTCATTCTGTTGTTGATGTCTTTGCTTGCTCCGCCGTCTGGTGTTACTATGCATCCTAGGTATGTGAAGGCATCTGTCTGTTCCAGTTGCTGATTCCTTACTGATATGGGCTCAGGGTTGCTCACATTGAGCGCCATGACCTCTGTCTTCTTTAGGTTGATGTTCAAGCCCACCTGCTGGCTATACTTATTAAGTCTATCCGTTTTTTTCCTGGATGTGTTGATGTGAATGTGCTAGCAGTGCAATGTCATCTGCATATTCCAGATCTTCCAATGTAGAAAATTTAGTCCATCTTATTCCTCTTGGATTGCCCTCTGTTGTCTGGCGCATCACCCAGTCTATGACTGTTAAAAATAGAGTGGTTGATAAGGGGCATCCCTGTCATACTCCTGTCTTCACTTCAAAGGTTAGGTTGCTCTGCCCAATGCTGCACGTAAAGTTGGCATAAAGACTTTTTATGATTGACACTATGCAGCTTGGAATTCCATAAGCCCTCGGTATTTTCCATAAACTGTCCCTATGTATACTGTCAAAAGCCTTTTCAAAATCAACGAAATTAATGTACAACTGTCTTTGCCATTCTGAGCACTGCTCTATAATGTTCCTGAGGGTAAATATATGATCTACACATCTTCTGTTCTTTCTAAATCCTGCTTGTTCTTTCCTCAGTTTGTGGTCTTCTGCTTTTGAGATTCTCTGTATAATTATCCTGCCTAGTATTTTGCTGGGAACTGAGAGAAGAGTTATTCCTCTCCAATTATTGCAGTCTGCAAGATCTCCCTTCTTGGGCAATTTGACAATTATTTCTTTTCTCCACTCTGTTGGTGTTGTCCCTGTTTTCCAGACTTGTGCAAATAGTGGTTCTAATAGTTCTGCTGCTAGCTCTGGGTCTGTCTTAAATAGCTCTGCATTTAAGTTATCATGACCAGGAATTTTTCCATTCTTTAACCCTTTGATTGCTGTGATGATTTCTTCTTTTCGTGGGATGTCTATTAACATCTAGATCATTTTCAGCCTCAGGAACATTCAGTTGTGTCTCTTCTTCTTCTTCTTCCGTCCTTAGCCAACGACCGGCAAAGCAGTCAGTGGCCATTACGCCTAGTGGCGTCTTAAGGGCAACAGCGAATAGATTTTCTCTGCCGTTGTTCCCATCACGCCTAATGGCGTCTTTAGGGCAACGACAAATCAATCCGTTCGCTGTTGTTTCCGTAATCAAAGTGACTGGCAAACGGGTGATCAGCCCGTTGGTCAATTGTGTCTCTGGTGGTTCCTTATTCAGAGTTTCTCTGAAATGCTCTGCCCATCTTGTTTCCTGTCCCTTTACTGTTGTGATGAGATTTCCTTGCTTATCTCTTACTAATGTAATATTGTTTGCACCTCGTTTTCCACTGATGATTTTAGTTATTTTGTATACTGTACTTTGTTCATTTCTCAGTGCTGCCTCTTCTGCCTGTCTTGCAAGGTCATCCAGAAATGTCCTTTTGTTAGCACGGGTTTGACGTTTAACTTCCTTGTCCAGTTGACTGTACTGTTCACTATATATTGCCTTTAATCTAGGAGACTTAGCTTCTGTTTTCTTTCTTTTCATTTCCTTTCTCTTCGCTATGGTGTTTAGCGTATCTGGTGTTATCCAGTCTTGGCTCTTTCTTTCCTGGAATCCCAAGCATGACTTGCTGCTTTCCTTGTATATTGTTGAGATGGTGTTGAATCTCTGGTCAACATCATCGGTCTCTGTTCTTTCCTGGCTTTTGATAATCTCATATCTTCTCTTTACGTCGACCACGAAAGCTTTTCTGATGAGGGGATCCTTCAGTTTCGTGATGTTGTATCTTTTCTGTTTGACTGCAACTGGTCCAGCAGCTCTGAGTTTCACTTTCAGTCTTGCTACTACTAGGTGATGATCAATTCCCACATCTGCGCCTCTTCTTACTTTCACGTCTTGTAGTGCATGTCTCCATCTGCCATTGATCATTATGTGATCTATCTGGTTTCTGTCTCGTCCGTTTGGTGATTCCCATGTTAACTTGTGCACTTCCTTGTGTGGAAAAAGTGTTCCTCCAATGACCAGGTTGTTAATACTGCAGAAGCTTATTAATTTGTCCCCATTCTCATTTGCTGTTCCACTGCCGCATTTCCCCATTATTCTTTCATTATAATTATTGTGTGCTCCCACTTTCGCATTTAGGTCTCCCATTACTATAATGAGATCGTACCTGGGTGTAGTTTCCATTTCTTTTTGTACCTGTTGATAGAACTCGTCCTTGATCTCTTCATCGCTGTCGTTTGTTGGTGCATAGCATTGTATAATTGTGGTGTTGGTGAACCTCCCTCTTAGTCTTGCTCTTATCAGTCTGTTGTTGATGGGTTTCCATTCCAGTAAAGACCTTTCCATTCCTTTCTTCAGGATAATGGCTACACCTTCGTTGTGCTGACCATCCTCTCTGCCAGAATAAAGTACTGTTTCCCTTGTAGCTGTTTTTATTCTCCCCTTACCTGTCCATCTGCTCTCGCTTATTCCCAGGATATGTATCTTGTAGTTCCTCATCTCTGCTGTGATTTGTCTCAGCTTTCCTGCCTCATTCATAGTTCTGACGTTCCAAAAACCAATTCTGGTTTCGTGTTTTGCGGTCGGGGCATCCGTTTTCATGCCAGTGGCTTCCTTTCGGCTTTCACCACTGTCAGTCATACGAGCCTGAGACTCCGGATGTCCGTCCCGCAGCAAAGTTTTTCCATTTATTGTTGTTTCCGTAACGTGCGATATTTTTACATAGACAGGGGTGTTGGCCCTGTGCTAAAACCCCCAACCTGGAGGACCAGAGTACCAGCTTTTGTCTGACCCCTACCCACGCAGACCAGTCCAGCTTGGTTGAATTTACCAGGAGTAAATATCCCACTGGCATAGCTCTGGGGATTGTCAGGGTACACAAGCTGCCATACCGCTACAAGGTATAGGTACCATTGATGGCAGGTTTGCCTTTTCACCTTTCCCTTCTATTATGGTCTTCTGCAAGGTGTTATGCCTTTTTATGTGGCCAAAGTATTTTAGCTGCCGAACTTTGATCTCCCTCATTAGTTCTCTTTTCATACCTAGATTTTCTAGGACCTCCTTATTTGTTTTCTTCTGTTTCCATGAGATACGCATGAGATATATATCCACATTTCAAGAGCCTCAATTCTTTCTTCCAATTGCTTATTCATCGTCCATGTTTCTGCACCATACAGAAATGCAGAATATATATAACACTTTATGATTCTCAGTTTTAATTTGTGAGATAACTGTTTAGATGTCAGTATATGTTTCATGTTGTTGAATGTAGCTTTGGCCATTCCTATTCTCTTCTTGATTTCTGTTTCACATCTGCCATCTTCTGTTATTATATGACCAAGATATACGTAGCTCTTGACTTGTTCCAGGATTTTCCCATTTACGCTTATCTTTAATGTGGGTTTATCGTCTGTTTTGCTAATTATCATAGTTTTTGTTTTCTCAATATTAATGTCGAGTCCATATTCTTCACTTATACTGTTCACTTGCTTCACTAGTTCTTGTAACTCCTGTTCGCTTTCAGCTAACAACACGGTATCATCTGCATATCTAAGGTTGTTTATTGACCTTCCACTGATGTTCAGTCCTGGTATTTCCTGTATCTGTTTGAAATTTTTTTCGGTGTATAGATTAAATAGGCAGGGGGACAGCACACAACCTTGTCTGACACCTCATTTTATGTCTATGTATGGTGAATAATTCCTTCCAGATCTTACTGTGGCAGTTTGCTCCCAATAAAGGTTACTGAGTATTCTTATATCTTTGCCATCAATACCTATGTCTTCGAGGCATTCAATTATTTTCTCATGATGGACTCTGTCAAAAGCCTTCTTATAGTCAATGAAGCACATGTACATAGTTTTTTGGACCTCTGTATATTTTTCTGCTAATATTCTTAGGCAAAATATTGCCTCTCTATTGTTCCACTGTTCCGTCTAAAACCAAACTGTTCTTCTTGGATTTCGCTGTCTACCTTACTTTTTATTCTTTCCTGTATGATTTTGAGCAGTATCTTAATTGCATGACTCATCAGGCCGATTGTTCTGAAGTCTGAACATTCTGTTGCATTAGGTTTTTTGGGCAATGTTATAAAAACTGATGTCTTCATGTTGTGTGGTATATATCCTGTATTGTATATATCGTTGCATAGATCAATGATTGTATCTATACCAAAGCTCTCCAGGGCTTCTATCATTTCAATTTTTATGTTATCCGTGCCTGCTGATTTTCCTTTTTGTATCATATGTATGGCATTCTCTACTTCTGATCTGAGAATGTTTGGGCCTTCATTAGAATTTGGTGATGGTTTTTTTACCTCTGTTGTCCTCGAATAGTTCTTTTATGTATTCTGCCCATCTGTTTGATATGCCTTTCTCATCAAGTAATATTACACCATTTTTGTTCATGATACAGCTTCCTCCTTGTGCAAACCGCGACCTATTTGATAATTTCTTCATGCATATCTCTTGTCATGTTTTTTGCTTCCAAGTCTTCTATTTCCTTGCATGTTGTTTCTATCCAATGTTCTTTTGCTTGTCTACACATATTACGTATGTCATTGTCTATTATTTTATATTCTGGAGTGTTTTTTGCTTTTTCTTTCTGCTATTTTACTCAAGATGTCATCTGTCATCCAAATTTGATTTTTCTTAGGCTCCTTTTTAGGTAAATTTGCATTTGCTGGTTGTATGCTTGTTTTTAAGCATTCCCATTTTGTGGTTACTTTTTCTTCTGGGTTTTCTCTTCTATACTGCTCCATGCTTTCTGCCAGTAACTGTTTATATTTATTTTTGACGTCAATTAGATATTTTTGTTTTATATCTGGTTGTTTCAAAGGGTTAGTAATTGGACGCATAGGCTTGTGTAACATTCTGCCCTTCCACTCTCAAGCACCTGACAAGTGCCAGTACAACAGGAGATGAGAAGAATATGTTGACAGTGAATAAGACACTTACTTACTTAGCCCTTCCTCTTCTGCCCTGGGGTCTAGAAGTTTGTTGTAGAAGAATGCCATACTATCCTATCGACTACAAGACAGTCCTTATTCTGAAATCCCCTGGGTCAGAGAGGTAGAGGAAGACAAAATCTTAGTGGTTAAGAGAACTTGAAACAAAAATTGTTATTTTAATAAAGAATTGACATCATTGCACTCCGGGCAGACCTATAGGTGCTCAGTCTCCATCAGCATATGTTGAAGAGTGTGAATGCTAACTGTTCCTGTAGCTTGCTGGTTGTAAACACGACGGATGCATCCTCTCATACTTCCATCTCTACTAGCCTTACGTTTGATGCCAAATTCCAACAGTCTTAACCTTAATGATTCATCTATTGCAGTGTCATTCTCTAGCAGGCGATCATTAATTGTTCTCAGTATCT
The DNA here is from genome assembly GCA_024509875.1 of Oreohelix idahoensis. Taxonomy (NCBI): domain Eukaryota; kingdom Metazoa; phylum Mollusca; class Gastropoda; order Stylommatophora; family Oreohelicidae; genus Oreohelix; species Oreohelix idahoensis. The sequence goes on from JAMPIV010001082.1 coordinate 240,267, forward strand.
CTCCCTTATCCATATCTAGTGTCCCCACTATGGGTGCTCTTGATGCTAGTCTGTCAGCTCTTTCATTACCACATACCCCAGCATGACCAGGACAGTATATCCACACCAGCTCTTGTAAGCTGGAAGCTTCTATGAATGTTTTCCATTCATGCCGCAACCAACCACTTTGAACCTTCCAAAGCATAGACTGAGAGTCTGACACAATGATAGCCTTTGTTAATGAAGTTTTAGTTATCCACCTTAAGGCTGCAGTAACAGCCTCGACCTCCATTTTCATGCTGGAAGTTGTTATCTTGTAAGCCCCGCTATGTTCTGTGCCGATTCTGCCCTGTACCCGAGCAGAGAAGCCCCAACCAGATTTCTCACCGCGGATCACAGACCCATCTGTATACACAATAGCATCATCATCTCCGGAATGACCATGTATCAGTTGATTAATTTTCGGTTCTGCTTTTCCATTCCCCCAATTTCTACACTCTCTGCCAAGGCTGATGATGACCTGCTGGTAGTTAATCCAGTTCTCTTCTGACATACTCCATTCTTCCCCCTTGAATATATTGTCAGCTGTGGCCACCTGCTTGATCGTTGTCTCTGCCTGATCCATGACATCCCTCTCTTTATTCTTACTCCCTTAATGTCAGCTATATTACCATGCAGAGGGTGCCGTTTGTCTGCAATGAGAAAACTAAAGAAGGACATGGAAGGAACTTGAGTAGATGGCATAGAACTGGAGGACTTAGTTGGAATTCTTCAAAGGCATCTGCTTATGTAGCTGAATAAATAAGGGCAGCAATATAGACAGAATTTAAAAAAAAAGATGATGACAAAGCCAAGTATATTTTGACAAAACAAAATTGTGTTAGGATTTAAACTTCTGCCATATCTTTTTATGTGCACACTGAAGTTTCTTCTGGTCAAACAGATGCTTTTTTGTTCTTAATCTTATTATTCTCTGTATATTTTTTTTATGCCTTTCTTTGTTGTTAGAGTGTAATATGTCTGTTTTAAACCCCAAAAAGTAAAGAATTTACTATTGTGCAAAATGTCATTATTTATTTATTTATTTATTTTTGCAGCATCAACTCCTTGGTTCGAGGCTTGGCGGGAAGCTTTTCTACAAGTGCTGCCACCTTCCGACCACGAATACTTGAACCACTGTCTAGCTTGTATCCTTGTGCTAAATATTGTTTGCCGTGTCTGAATTTGTAAAATGAACCAGGATTTAGCACAGCCTCATCATGTAGAACAAGAGCATGTGACAGCAAAAGCTGCAGTGGTTGCTCATTGCTCAACAAGGAGTGAAAAGGATATTGATTATGATGCTGAGATGACTCTACTGACTGTTGAAGAGTGCCGAAGGATCTTCATATCGGCAAAAAGAGGGAAAATAAGAAATGTAAATACGAGACCGAGATCAGACTATTTCCTTTGCCTTTATCTTCATCATGGAGCCGCCAGCTCCCAATGGAGCATGGAGCCATGTGTTTTACATGATGAGGTTGAAAGTACTTTGCACAACCTCATATTAGTCGCCACTTAAGACATGTCTGAGGGAGACGCAGACCTATTCTTTCTTTGTCTTCTCAGAAACCCTCGAGGAACTACACAGAGTACTTCTTTAGCATGGCTCTACTATATAGTTTCTCAAGTCCTTAACAGAAATAATTTTTTTTTTTTTTTCGTACGCCCGCTAATACTCGAGGCGAAATCTCAGGTTATTTTTAATGTCTAACCTGACATTGATTTTTACGTGAGTATCCTATTTTCTTGTACAGAGACAAGTGTCCCTCGCCATTCAGGCAGATACTCGCCATTTTCGGAGGTACCCATTAGAGCTGGGTCGGCTCAGGAGCCGCCCGTCCCTGGTCGACGACACTGCTTCAAATGTCCTCGCCAGGTCTCGAGTTAATCCAGTCCAAATCCCGGTCGACGAAAAATCCTCAAATGCCGTCGCCCGGGTTTGATCCTGAATCACCCGGTCGCCAGAGCGGTGTTGTAACCACTACGCTAGCGCGGCTCCCCACAGAAATAATTAAAACATAATAACAGAAAAAAACTATAGAACCAATCCTGACCTATGGGAGTGAGTCATGGACAATTAGTTAACAAGTAGTGAAGGCACTAGAAGCCACAGAGATATGATTTGACAGAAGAATGTTAAAAATACCATGGATAGCCAAAAAGAGTAATGAGGATGTCCTTAAAGAGGCCAATGCGCAAAGGAAACTTATTTCACAAGTTAGAAAGAAGCAATCCACTTTGTTTGAGCATGTTATAAGAAGAGGAAAGCTGGAATATATCGTAGCAACAGGTAAGGTTGAAGGAAAAACAGAGTAAATACTGGACAGTTTGACATCGTGGCACGGAAGGAAGTCAGCAACAGAATTGATAAATTGTACTGGAGACAGGAAGTTGTGGAGAGACCTGATCCCCTATGCCACCAGGCATGGTACTTGAAGAAGAAAAAAAAATTATGATAATTATTTACAAGTCAATAGACTTTTATATCCAATCATAATAAAGTAATTCCTTGACACATGTTAGGTGTTTTTGTTGTTGCCTCAAACAATGGAGACCCCTTGAGTACATTTACGTCACTGGCCAATCAGCAAGTGAGTCAGCAGCAGCAGTTTCCCAACAAGCTGCCACGTTGGTTTTGCCAGGGCATTCTACATTATTATGTCCTCCTGCATGACGTTGTGGATGGTGAACAGACCAGGTGAGCCTTGAGTCTGTGAGAAAGATGCCACAAATAAGGCTTGTGTTTGTCGCAATCATCATCGTTCATAGTGAACAGACCAGGTGAACCTTGAGTGTGTGAGAAAGATGCCACAAATAAGGCTTGTGTTTGTCGCAATCATCATCATTCATCGTTAACAAACCAGGTGAACCTTGAGTGTGTGAGAAAGATGCCACAAATAGGGCTTGTGTTTGTCGCAATCATCATTATTCATAGTGAACAGACCAGGTGAGCCTTGAGTGTGTGAGAAAGATGCCACAAATAGGGCTTGTGTTTGTCGCAATCATCATTATTCATAGTGAACAGACCAGGTGAGCCTTGAGTGTGTGAGAAACATGCCACAAATAAGGCTTGTGTTTGTTGCAATCATCATCATTCATTGTGAACTGACCAGGTGAGCCTTGAGTGTGTGAGAAACATGCCACAAATAGGGCTTGTGTTTGTCGCAATCATCACCATTCATTGTGAACAGACCAGGTGAGCCTTGAGTGTGTGAGAAAGATGCCACAAATAGGGCTTGTGTTTGTCGCAATCATCATCATTCATTGTGAACAGACCAGGTGAGCCTTGAGTGTGTGAGAAACATGCCACAAATAAGGCTTGTGTTTGTCGCAATCATCATTATTCATAGTGAACAGACCAGGTGAGCCTTGAGTGTGTGAGAAAGATGCCACAAATAGGGCTTGTGTTTGTCGCAATCATCATTATTCATAGTGAACAGACCAGGTGAGCCTTGAGTGTGTGAGAAACATGCCACAAATAAGGCTTGTGTTTGTCGCAATCATCATCATTCATTGTGAACAGACCAGGTGAGCCTTGAGTGTGTGAGAAACATGCCACAAATAGGGCTTGTGTTTGTCGCAATCATCACCATTCATTGTGAACAGACCAGGTGAGCCTTGAGTGTGTGAGAAAGATGCCACAAATAGGGCTTGTGTTTGTCGCAATCATCATCATTCATTGTGAACAGACCAGGTGAGCCTTGAGTGTGTGAGAAAGATGCCACAAATAAGGCTTGTGTTTGTCGCAATCATCATCATTCATTGTGAACAGACCAGGTGAACCTTGAGTGTGTGAGAAACATGCCACAAATAAGGCTTGTGTTTGTCGCAATCATCATCATTCATTGTGAACAGACCAGGTGAACCTTGAGTGTGTGAGAAACATGCCACAAATAAGGCTTGTGTTTGTCGCAATCATCATCATTCATTGTGAACAGACCAGGTGAGCCTTGAGTGTGTGAGAAACATGCCACAAATAGGGCTTGTGTTTGTCGCAATCATCATCATTCATTGTGAACAGACCAGGTGAACCTTGAGTGTGTGAGAAACATGCCACAAATAAGGCTTGTGTTTGTCGCAATCATCATCATTCATTGTGAACAGACCAGGTGAGCCTTGAGTGTGTGAGAAACATGCCACAAATAGGGCTTGTGTTTGTCGCAATCATCATCATTCATTGTGAACAGACCAGGTGAGCCTTGAGTGTGTGAGAAAGATGCCACAAATAAGGCTTGTGTTTGTCGCAATCATCATCATTCATTGTGAACAGACCAGGTGAACCTTGAGTGTGTGAGAAACATGCCACAAATAAGGCTTGTGTTTGTCGCAATCATCATCATTCATTGTGAACAGACCAGGTGAACCTTGAGTGTGTGAGAAACATGCCACAAATAAGGCTTGTGTTTGTCGCAATCATCATCATTCATTGTGAACAGACCAGGTGAGCCTTGAGTGTGTGAGAAACATGCCACAAATAGGGCTTGTGTTTGTCGCAATCATCTAAATTCATTGTGAACAGACCAGGTGAGCCTTGAGTGTGTGAGAAACATGCCACAAATAAGGCGTGTGTTTGTCGCAATCATCATCATTCATTGTGAACAGACCAGGTGAGCCTTGAGTGTGTGAGAAACATGCCACAAATAGGGCTTGTGTTTGTCGCAATCATCATCATTCATTGTGAACAGACCAGGTGAACCTTGAGTGTGTGAGAAACATGCCACAAATAGGGCTTGTGTTTGTCGCAATCATCATCATTCATTGTGAACAGACCAGGTGAGCCTTGAGTGTGTGAGAAACATGCCACAAATAGGGCTTGTGTTTGTCGCAATCATCATCATTCATTGTGAACAGACCAGGTGAGCCTTGAGTGTGTGAGAAACATGCCACAAATAAGGCTTGTGTTTGTCGCAATCATCATTGTTAAGGATAGATTTGGGGTGCAGTCAAAATAGTAAGGCATGCTACTACACGCTAGCACATTTCCATTTTTATGTGAGGAATTGTGTTTGCCTGTAGGCAAACTACGGTTTGCACGAAGCGTTCATCCGTGATGATCGACGGTCAACTAGTGACGTTTCGGTCACATGTCGTGGGGTTCAGTGTGTTAATTAACGGGGCTTTTGTTTTTGTGTCCGAGAGAGATGTAATTTTTCGAGCTCCGGGATAATGGAGCGTGATTTATAAATATATACTGTGGCATTGTTGATTCTCGGAGGCTGCCACGTTATGTGCAAGATGGTTCATAAACGTATCTAGAAGTTCATACCATAATTTACTACGAGTAACTTTGAGATATGAGGCAACTAATATTTGGTTTGCACTGATTTCTTCTGCCGCATTACTTTGGTTTTCGTGGATTACCGAACCTTTAGTACAACGGCCAGAATTGAGTGGAGATGAGAGGATGGTATTATTATTATACTATATGCCACTTAAAGATGCCTAACGTTTGAACCTTATTGACGGACCAGGGATAATCTACTACGCTTATCCATTGCCATGTACTTTTGATGTTTGATGGACTATTGTGAAGTGATTTTATGTATTAAATGTCAACCATGTTTTCCCGTGGACCTGTTCACCTACCGGCTTTGTTATGTGTACTGACCATAATGTCCTGAATGAACACCTGCTATCATTCGCGTATACATGCATGATCCTCTAATTTATCCCAACGTAACACCATATAATTTGGTGAGCCAGTGTGGTTTTGGATCGATACTTTCATCAGGGCATGGTTTTCAAATTCACTGAAGCAAGTATACCTTCGTACTTTGCAAAAATACAGCTGACATTTAATCTGTATATGCGATCGTCACTCCTGTTCAGCGTGTTATTGTGAAGACACCGCTTCGTGAACTGTCATTATCAACGGGTCCAGTTGGATAACGAACGCTGCCACTGCACATATCCAATGTTCCAGTTTCAATGTCCTATTGTTCGCTGTAACGTTCAAGATAACAATTTCAAACCAACCGGTTTGCAAGTTTACTTCGTGTTCCAGTCTACATCACAACGTTTGCAAGATTCTTTCAAGTTTCAAGTCTATGCCACGGCGATATCAAGTTGCTTTGTACCAAGTCAACACAGCGTTTCAAGATCTACACAGTTCATGATGCTCATCTGACGGAGACCGTGTACTGTTCACATTTTATCCGTGCTTCACTTGTATTGAGGGACAGTGTTGTTCCAATGTTGACGCCTTTTTCCGGACTTGCATCTGATCGGATTACGATAAGATAAGTGCCTGTTAATACACTCTTGTATCTTTGCCGTGGCGTAAGCCTTTTTGATATCTATGTTATTTGTTTTCTTCGTTTCTATATCTTTGTACAAATCTGTTGTTAGCGACACATGTCATTGTAAAAATGACCGCTGAGCAGATATTTCTATAGGTTTTGCTTACATTTCTCAAGCAGTGAAATTTCCGGCCTGAGTTTACTCACCGACGTTTGGTTCACTGCCTGTCTAGTGTGACCTAATTTGATTAGGTGTGCTGCTTCGTATTTCTAGTTGTCAGTTCTTGTTGTGTGTTGGTTTTGTTTTTCTTCTACTTAGTTGACAACCATTCTGTTCGTAATGCTAGTCTAACCTTCTATCACTTGTTTACATTTATATATATTGTTACAGGTCCTGTCCTGTTTTTTTTTTTAGCAGTAAGTCTGTTTTATTTGTTGTTTCTCCTTAGTTTCCCATTTGCATTCTTTTTCGTTTACTTGCTGCTGTTATTACATTGTCTTGGTCACTTGTACTTGTCTTCTTGTTTAGTTCCATCAATTCTGTTCTTGTGCGTTATTTTTTTTTTCTCTCACCAGTGTTTTGGTTTTTTTCATGATACATTCTGATATTATTGCTTAGTAATATTAAGAGTCTATTTGCATTGATAATATTGCAAAGCACAAAGCTAGTGAATTGGTATAGACGGACTAATCGAGATACATTTATTACATAATTTATAATATTGATAGTAAGATACTGAAGAAGTAAATAATGGAGTATCAGGAATTTATTACTATGGGCCAAGAATATGGTTACAAGGCGAAGGAATTAATGGACTTTGCCAAAACGGAATTCAATGCCAAAGAAAATCAAGAAGCCCTACAGAATAAGAGACAAAGAGATGCACGGTATGAAGAGCGAGAGCTCAGAAAAGCAGAGCTACTTGCAGAAGAGAACAAAACAAAACTTGCTCATGAAAAAGAATTAGAAGAGAGAAAACTTGCACATGAAGAAAAAATTGCGACTTTACGTATTGAAGAACAAAAAGTCCAACATCAGAGTAGACAAAATGACGACTCTGAACGTAGAGGTTCCTCTAGCAACCACGATAGCGGTTTTGTTAAATTTCGTTTGCCTGAGTTTAAGCCAGAAATAGACGATATTTCTTCCTTCCTACAACGCTATGAAAATGTTTGTGAAGAAAATAAGCTTGATAGATCACATTGGTGTACAAGATTGATGGATTTCATGAGTGGTGAATCCTTAACTGCTCTGTGCCAATTGGACGGGCCGAATAGACGCAATTATGATGCTGCTAAAACGTTATTATTAAAACTTCATCAGTTAGACGCTGAAGGTTATCGTATGAAGTTCAAACATATGATTCCTGAAACGGGTAAAGATTTTACACAGTTTGTAGCTGCAACTCGTCTAACATTTAATAGATGGATACAACTTTCCGGCATTGAAGAGAATTATGAGGGCCTTAAGGACTTGTTATTGCGAGACAAAGTCTTGTCTTCCGTCAGTAGACCACTGCGAGAATATCTACAGGAAAGAAAGCCGTCAAGTTTGAGTTCAATGGAGGAATTATGTAGGCAATATTGTAATGCACATCCGGGAGTTTGTGTCAGTAACAACAATATTAAAGAAGCTTTACCTGTTGCCGCAGCTACAACTTGGAACCACAACAATTATAGACAAAGATCCTACAGTTGTGATGGGAATTTCAAACCAAACAAATTCAATAACTCACAACCATATAGAGGTAGACAACCATATAGAAACTATTCACCCCAAAACAGAGGTAATTTCCAACAAAACTCAGGAGAAAGAAGGAATGATAATTTTGGTAACTATAATAAGAATTGGAATAACTGGGGACCCAATAACCAAAATTATTCACATCGTAATAGGTCACAAAACTATAGAAATCAACAAAACAACAATAGGAACCAAAGAAATAATGACGGGAGTCAAAATAACTCTTTTTACAATCAGAGACATAGATCACGCTCTAGAAATAATGCAAATTCGAACTACCATGCGAACTCAGCAAATACTGCTGCTACACCTGAGAACGCGCAAGACAACAATGTTGTTAATCATTCAGCTTCATGTTGTTCGTTTGACTTTGATACTGCTTCACAGTGTCCAGATTGCCAAACTCTATTCCAGTCTAATGTGACTTCCTTGTTAAAATGTGGTCATCCGCTCCCAGCAGTTACTGCTTCATCAGCACATGATGGCACAGGAGTACTACAGCTTCATAAAGGTTTATTGAATGGCACTCAAGTTACAGTACTCCGTGATTCTGGTTGCACGACTGTCGGAGTGAGACAGTCATTAGTACATCCGTCTCATGCAACGGGTGACTTTGTTAAATGTGTAACTTTCGGCGGTACAGTGGAATTTTATCCCACAGCCGTGGTGGATATTCACTCACCATTTTTTACAGGCAAGGTTAAAGTGTGTTTGTTAAGGAATCCAATAGCGGATGTCACACTTGGCCGGATACACGGCAGCAATGATTGCTCACCCGAAGAAATTGTTCAATGGGAACGTCAAAATTTATCAACTGCTGCTGCAGTTACTACGCGTGCCCAGGCCAAGGCACAAAAGGAAAATGATGATACCGGTCCTGGAACTCAGGACGATTTTCACGTTCACGCTGAGATAGACAAACAATCCTTTATCAAACTTCAAAGAGAAGACAACTCTTTGAAGAAATTCTTTAGATTAGTCAAAGATAATGATTACGTTGATGATAGTTTGTCACCAAAACAGTGGTACACACTTAAAAATGATGTATTGGTTAGGAATTTTAAAGATTCATCTTTAATCAGACATCAGGTGATGGTTCCCCAAAAACTTCGTCCGTACATTCTACAACATGCACACGATTCGCACTGTGCTGGCCATATGGGCTACTCTAGGACGCGATCCAGAGTTTTGTCCTCTTTCTTTTGGCCGGGAATTTCCAGAGACACCTCCATATATTGTCGCTCTTGCGTTATTTGTCAAGAGGTAAAATCAAGAGGAGCCTATCATATGGCCCCGATTCAGGCGTGTGATATACCTGTACGCCCCTTTGAGAAAATGGCCGTAGATATTATCGGTCCTTTACCTGTTATGTCCGCTAGAGGACACAGGTATGTGCTCACATGTATCGACATGTGCACTCGATGGCCCGAGGCCATCCCTCTTAAGAACATCACCACTAATGACGTTGCTGATGCCCTTTTCTTGATTTTTTCTAGACTTGGTTTTCCTCAAAAACTTCTTTCAGATCGAGGTACCCAATTTGTATCTGACACTATGACTGCTGTTATGAAACGCCTCAATATCGACAGGTCTCTCAGTAGTGTTTACCATGCGATGAGCAATGGCATGGTGGAACGTCTTAACAGGACGTTAAAGCAGTTATTGGGCAAAGTTACAGTGAAATATCCTCAAGATTGGGACAGGTTTTTACCCGCCGTGCTGTTCGCATACCGTGAGGTAGCGAATGAACAGACCGGTTTCTCGCCTTTTGAGCTTGTGTTTGGAGCTCAACCTCGAGGTCCCATGTCACTTATTAAGGACCTGCTCATAGACTCAGAGATGACTGAGGACATCCAGTCATCGTATGAATACGTCGTTAACCTCCGGCGTAACATTATAGATGCATGCCAACTGGCTACAGCTTCTTCCGAGGCTGCTAAAGCAAGATCACGCCAGTTCCAAAATCGCAATAGACGATTACGTCAACTATTGCCTGGCGATGAAGCTTTTGTATTGCTTCCAAGGAAAGAAAATAGACTTTTAATTGCTTGGAATGGTCCCATATAAAGTGTTGTCACGCATTTCTGATGTTGACTACATTTTAGAGATAAAAGGGAAATGGAAGACCTTTCACATAAACATGCTTAAAGAGTTCCACACTAGACCGGAACATCTTCAAGCCATCTTTCAAGCAGTTGATGACCACCCTAGACCTGGTACTCATTACTCTGCGTTATCTGTAATTCAAGAGGAAGAATCGGCTTTTCCTGATGTTCCCATGAACTTACCTGTCTTTCCTCTCCAATCGACTGAGACATGGAAGGATATTACTATTTGTCCAGCTTTGTCTTCTGAACAACATTCCCAAGTCTCTAATCTTCTAGAATCCTTTCCAGACGTCCTCACAGACATCCCAGGGCGTACATCAGTCATTTCGCATGACATCACCCTTGCAGATGATCGACCAATTCGTCTACGCCCCTATCCTATCCCTATTCACTACCAGCACCAAGTAGAAGAAGAATTAAAACAAATGCTTAATTTAGGAATTATAGAACCTTCCAATGCCCCTTACTCATCACCTATGGTCATCGTTCGTAAGAAAGACAAAAATATCAGATTGTGTGTAGATTACCGGAAGCTGAATAACATCACAGTCTTCGATGCTGAACCCTTACCCCTACTTGAAAATCTTTTGTCTCGTCTCGCCAAGTCTCTTTTCTTTACTAAAATTGACCTTACCAAGGGATACTGGCAAGTTCCCTTGACTGACAGAGCTAAACCACTCACTGCCTTTGCTACACAACAGGGTCTTTATCAGTGGAACGTAATGCCATTCGGACTTATGAACGCCCCGGCAACGTTTGTCCGTATGATGAGAAAAATTCTCTCTCATCGGTCCGATATAATTACATATATAGACGACATCTGTCTATTCAGTTCCACTTGGGAGGAGCACTTCTTAGGTTTACATTCTCTTCTGGACACTTTACGTCTCCATCACCTAACAGCCAAGCCCTCAAAGATCTTTATTGCCTTTGAGGAAATTTCATTCTTGGGACATAAGGTGGGTCACGGTTTTCTTCAGACCGTGCCACATAATGTTTCCAAAATCCTAAAATTATCTGTGCCCACTACTAAGAAGCAAGTTCGTAGTCTTCTCGGCTTGATTCAGTATTATAGTAAATTTATACCAAACTTGTCTTCAATCACTGCAGACCTCTCTGCCTTGCTTAAAAAAGGCTTACCGAACCACGTGCACTGGACACCAGAGTGCCAGGCTGCGTTAAATTATGTTCAAAATATTTTTTCTGTACCACCTATTTTGAGGTTACCAGATACAAATCTGACTTATTATCTCCGCACAGATGCTAGTTCAAAAGGTATCGGCGCATCACTGATGCAAGAGTTCAAGGGAAGATTACATCCAACCCTCTACATATCCAGAAAGCTCAATGATGCAGAAAGAAAGTACCCAGTGATAGAAAGAGAGTTGCTGGCTGTTATCTGGGCAGTAGTCAAGCTGGAGCGGTATTTGTTGGGCCCCCCTTTCATCATACAATCAGACCAGAAATCCCTTTCCTCATTGAAGAAGGCGAATCACAAGAACCCAAAGCTAGCCCGTTTCGCCATCCTGCTTCAACCTTTTCAGTATGAAATCGAGGCAATACCAGGTTCTGCAAATGTGGTCGCAGATGCTTTATCGAGATGCCCACAGCTCGAACTTGAAGATTCATATTGATTTAGTTAATTGACTTTATATTATACATGTGTGAAGCCATGGTGTTTATCCACTACTAGTCATTATGACAAAGGACGATGAATACATGAACACTAAGAGGATTTTCAAACCATCCATATTAACATTTGTGATTTAAACGACTTTGAGATTATCATTATTCACTTTAACCAGTGGCACATTGAACAGTGTTATACTACTTACAGACATGAACAATTTCCAACTAAAACATCATATTATTATTCTGGAATGCACATTCATATTAATTAAGATTGCTATATTATGCTACAAATCTAGTCCTGACATGGATAGTTTGGAGTATTCTTATATTATTGCAAGTTTGATTTGGACATTACTTATCTTGCCAACGTACAAAAGGTACTTAGAGTAGAATAATTAAGTAATGTAATAATTGTGTTAATTAGTTATACTTGCGTTCTTGTACTATATATATATATTTTTTTTCCTCTTCTTTCTCTTTTTGTGAGATATTCATGTACTTTAGTTACATTAATTTCATATCGCATTGTTTCATATCTTATTTGATTCATATCATGCGTGAATTGCGTTTAAGCTTAATTTTAGGATTTTTGACAGCATTGTTACTTCGAGATATATCCTTCTATTTTTATTATATTTTATTATTCATGCATTTTGAATTCTTGATTTGGATTTTTTTTTTCTCTTTCTTTTATTTTATATATCTCATACCATTTTCATATATGCATGCTATTTCTTTGATAGGTTTATTGTAAACTCACATTGATCATACATTTATGTATTCTTTTGACACATCATTGGAGTATCGACTGTATATGACTTGTTACTTATGGACATATGACTATTTATGACTGATGACAAATTCATCTAGCATGTTATTTAATGATAAGTTACATTATGCAGACTGACTGCGACTAGATTATTTTCGATGTAGCCCAATATTTGTGATATAATCAATTTTGGCCGCTATTTCCGCATAGGAAATATTTGAATTGAAAAAAAAAAAACAAATTTATTTGTTTTTTTTTTACACCGCGAAGGGGGTGATATGTTAAGGATAGATTTGGGGTGCAGTCAAAATAGTAAGGCATGCTACTACACGCTAGCACATTTCCATTTTTATGTGAGGAATTGTGTTTGCCTGTAGGCAAACTACGGTTTGCACGAAGCGTTCATCCGTGATGATCGACGGTCAACTAGTGACGTTTCGGTCACATGTCGTGGGGTTCAGTGTGTTAATTAACGGGGCTTCCGTCTTTGTGTTTGTGTCCGAGAGAGATGTAATTTTTCGAGCTCCGGGATAATGGAGCGTGATTTATAAATATATACTGTGGCATTGTTGATTCTCGGAGGCTGCCACGTTATGTGCAAGATGGTTCATAAACGTATCTAGAAGTTCATACCATAATTTACTACGAGTAACTTTGAGATATGAGGCAACTAATATTTGGTTTGCACTGATTTCTTCTGCCGCATTACTTTGGTTTTCGTGGATTACCGAACCTTTAGTACAACGGCCAGAATTGAGTGGAGATGAGAGGATTGTATTATTATTATACTATATGCCACTTAAAGATGCCTAACGTTTGAACCTTATTGACGGACCAGGGATAATCTACTACGCCTATCCATTGCCATGTACTTTTGATGTTTGATGGACTATTGTGAAGTGATTTTATGTATTAAATGTCAACCATGTTTTCCCGTGGACCTGTTCACCTACCGGCTTTGTTATGTGTACTGACCATAATGTCCTGAATGAACACCTGCTATCATTCGCGTGTACATGCATGATCCTCTAATTTATCCCAACGTAACAATCATCATTCATTGTGAACAGACCAGGTGAGCCTTGAGTGTGTGAGAAAGATGCCACAAATAGGGCTTGTGTTTGTCGCAATCATCATCATTCATTGTGAACAGACCAGGTGAGACGTGTTGAGAAACATGCATTCCCACAAATAAAGCTTGTGTTTGTCGCAATCATCATCATTCATTGTGAACAGACCAGGTGAGCCTTGAGTGTGTGAGAAACATGCCACAAATAGGGCTTGTGTTTGTCAAAATCATCATCATTCATTGTGAACAGACCAGGTGAGCCTTGAGTGTGTGAGAAAGATGCCACAAATAGGGCTTGTGTTTGTCGCAATCATCATCATTCATTGTGAACAGACCAGGTGAGCCTTGAGTGTGTGAGAAACATGCCACAAATAGGGCTTGTGTTTGTCGCAATCATCATCATTCATTGTGAACAGACCAGGTGAGCCTTGAGTGTGTGAGAAAGATGCCACAAATAAGGCGTGTGTTTGTCGCAATCATCATCATTCATTGTGAACAGACCAGGTGAACCTTGAGTGTGTGAGAAAGATGCCACAAATAAGGCTTGTGTTTGTCGCAATCATCATTATTCATCGTGAACAGACCAGGTGAGCCTTGAGTGTGTGAGAAACATGCCACAAACAGGGCTTGTGTTTGTCGCAATCATCATCATTCATTGTGAACAGACCAGGTGAACCTTGAGTGTGTGAGAAAGATGCCACAAATAAGGCTTGTGTTTGTCGCAATCATCATTATTCATTGTGAACAGGCTTGTGTTTGTCACAATCATCATCATTCATTGTGAACAGACCAGGTGAACCTTGAGTGTGTGAGAAAGATGCCACAAATAAGGCTTGTGTTTGTCGCAATCATCATCATTCATTGTGAACAGACCAGGTGAGCCTTGAGTGTGTGAGAAACATGCCACAAATAAGGCGTGTGTTTGTCGCAATCATCATCATTCATTGTGAACAGACCAGGTGAGCCTTGAGTGTGTGAGAAAGATGCCACAAATAAGGCTTGTGTTTGTCGCAATCATCATTATTCATTGTGAACAGACCAGGTGAGCCTTGAGTGTGTGAGAAACATGCCACAAATAGGGCTTGTGTTTGTCGCAATCATCATCATTCATTGTGAACAGACCAGGTGAGCCTTGAGTGTGTGAGAAACATGCCACAAATAAGGCTTGTGTTTGTCACAATCATCATCATCGTTCATCGCTTCCCTTTATGCTCCCTATGGAGCTTGGAGCTACTGCTACAGCTGGTCCCTTTGCAAGATGCCCGCACTAAGTGTTGCTGTGGTGGTTTCTATAGCAGTTTGTTTTACGTGATGAGGTTGCCAGTGTGACGTATAATGGAAATATAGCCTAAAGTATCTGACAGTCTTTCGTGACCACGTTGGCGTTCTATGATTCACGAGCAAAGCCATGCATTGACAGCCTGCGTTTACTAATTTTTTAAATCCACGCCTCTTTTCCTTGAGACGTAAACAAACGAAGTTGTTTACCAACTTCTGCGACCTGCCAGTCATAACAGGGAGCGAACCTGTTTGTTTACCTGAGTTTCTCACACGAGCTGATCTGTCAATCTTCGGATATCAGACAGACCCCACGTTAATAACACTGCACCTTTTGAGGTGAGACGCTCGAGCAGAAATATTTTCCCGAGGACCCTTTGATGTTCATACACTCAGGGGGAATTAACGCTTTGATCTCCAGAAGCGGGCTAAATCTTGGAAGAAACCCGTTACATGGTTCCAAGTCTCTGTTGTCGAGTAGCAACGCCGACAGAGCGACCGTGGAAACCTTTTATCTTGGGAACGTTGGTTGCTGATTTCTCTGCTATGCAAAAGAGTGTGAAAATTAACATCCTCTAGAGATCATAATAACATGATGATATATAAACTGGGGCTTCCAAAACCAGATATCAGTTGTCGCTCAGAATTTTTGGGATAGTCTAAACACGTAGTCTAGAACCATTGTGGAAGATGTGTTAATAGCATTTCGTGGGGATTTTATTCTGATTTGTGCTTAAGCGTTACAGTGTTTAAGTTTTACCATTATAATTCACTGTGATTCTCTAGCATTAAGACCAGTGAAATAATAACGCGTAGATATTTTTTAACCAGTTGTTCAGTTCAATGTTAATTTTACCACCTGCTTCCTCACACAAGAAGAGACGTTTTAGTGACTAATTAATACACTAGGCGCGACTGATAAATGACAGAAAAGATTTCACGTTTATTTCATTTTGTGTAGTTATTATAAGTGACTATTGTTTAATACCATACGATAACAAACAGACGCCGACAATCTAATAGCTATTAATGACAGGCGATATTTGTTAAGTGTGCGTATGGATAATTGAATAATAATTGACATTGTGAGCTGATCGTTAACGTGCGCGCAGAGGGGCGGGAAGGGTGCATACCTTTGTCCGACCTGAAAGTGCAGAGCGGGTGAAAAGCTGACCGCATAGCTGTAAATAAAGTCACCGTGTGCCTTTTAACTTTAATCAGGACTGACGAGTGGGAAGGAGATCGTCTTGTCCCCGTCCGTGTATATATAGAATAGTAGCATTGTTTTTCATAAATGTCCCGTTTATTTCTAGCAGACCTGATCAAGGGAGGCCATCGGTTTATTTTGGTCCTTTTCCTTCATTTACTGATTGGATTAATGTTGTCTTTCTTCTTGGCTTACGCGTCCCAAGTTCATTTGTGAACAGGATTGGCCAAAGAAACAATTGACATTTTAAATGGTAAATTTAACTGGACTTGTATATCCCAGAAATAATTTGTTATATTTTATCAGCCCACTGGGTTGTGAAAAATAATAACACTTCTGACTTTTGACAGTCGTATTAGTGGATTTATCCAGAAAGTTACGCTGTGTCAAAATCGGACCTCTCCACAGAGCCAGCCGATAGGATTTACCATCATCATCATTTATCAATACTAACAGTCCTAGCAACCAGATGTTTCCAAATACTGGAAGTATTTTCTACTGTTTACTGTGAACACAAGATCGCGGTTTCTACACTAACCATTCGAGGTGACATTTGTACATTCAGGAATACACCATCAAATTTGGCGTCCCCCTTATACAATCTTATTTGTTATAGAGGATGGACTGGGGCCAACTTGGATAATACCCTTGACATTCTCTTTGTTACAGGGGCTTAAACTTGTTTATTTTATTGGGTAGTATATATATATATACAATTTGTTGTTGCCCTACAAGACGCCACTAGGCGTGATGGCCACTGACTGCTTTGACGGTCGGCGGCTAAGGATCAAAGAAGAAGAATATATATAGTAAGAAGTTTCTTCTTTACTGTCTATTCTGTAACATAGTGCTAACCTTTGACCTTTGGGGCTATTAACTTGTTGGGTTCTTTTTTTTCTCTCAATAACGGGAGGGCACATGTATTCTGTTATTTTCCTATGTATGTAATTCTGATTTTATTTGATCTTTTCTTTAGATATTCGATGTTGTCAAGTTTAATGATAATAAACAACAAACAAAACTTAACTTTGTGTGTTGGTCAGACCCATACTCAATTAACCATAGTTTTCATGTCTGTGTGTCTTGTCGTCAGATAGTTGTGTATGTGTGTGTGTAGTTAAACTTATATTTCTAGGTATAGGGAGGGGCAAGATTGTCTTGTACTAAAAGATAGTCGTATAGATAGGCTGGACTAAAGAAACTTCTCATTCCAGAGACAGATCTTCTCCTTAAACTATTCACTCGTGAAATCTATTTATCACACCTTTATTTCGCACTTACTTATCACCATCCACTCTACTCAGGCGGGACCATAAATATCTTTCAAACCTATCTAAATTTACGACAGCCAGCCTCATATTAGTCACATACAACATGCCGTATAGTCCTTTTCTTTCTTGTTCTCATCAGACACCCTCCTAGGAACTACACAAGGAGTGTGTTAGAATGCTTTTAGGTAAAGTAATATATTTTATCTACCTTCAAAAAGTATAGGTCACAAGTGATTGAAATGATCTTAAGTGCATTTTTAAAGGGTGATTCATATGGGAATAGTGGCCAAATTTCAACCTTTATACCCAAATTGGGATTGTGGTGGAAGGGGGGGGGGGGGGGGCTGGCGAATTTGACGTAGCCAGACATGTCTCTTCATACACACACACTTTTCACCAAATAATCAAATCAAGCCAGTCCTGTTGTGTACCTCGGAGGCGTGGAGAGCAAAACAAACAACAATCGGGAAGTTGCACCCTTTCATGCATGGATCTTGCGTAGAATAGAGTAATTGTAGTGGGGCGGTGGGATCATTGGTGTGGAGCTGATGACAGGAGCTGGAAAAGTGCACATCGAACAGGTTGGCGGGGAAATGATGCAGATAATACACAAAGATCAGAATCTTCAACACAATAGGACATTCGAGCCAAAGATTCATATCACTGCGTGGGACACGATTTCTGTTGACGTCCACATATTTCCCACTGCGGCCCCTCTTGCATTTTGCACTCTTATGTTTATTACTGTCTCCCCCTTCAACTTTATCTGTATTACTGCCACGGTACATATATGATTCTACATCTTGTAGGGATGTTTATTCAAATACAATCTTATTATCATTTTCTGTATTTACACACAAGTAACCCGCCAGAACCAAGCCATACAAGGCAACTAAAATGAGGTTGTGCATGTAAAACATTGCTACAGAAACCACTGGTACAAGAGAATATTATGGCTTGGTGCAGGCTTCCTGCGGGACCTGTGTGTCAATGTTCCATAAGGAGCACAAAGAAAAATGATGAACCCGCCAAAACATGGCCAGAAATAATTAATGTTGTGCTATTCCTGCTGCATATCCTGATGACGGCACTAATTCTATTTCATTTCACCTTCATTGAATCTTTTTAGTCAAAACTTATTGTGACCGGTCAGTGGTCAATGCACCAACAAAAAAATTAAAGGCCTGCTTGCTCTTTTAATGGGTTTTAAAGCTTCTCTGTATAATGCATGCTGTTTCCGTGCTTTCCTGAAAAGCTGGGTTCATTTTATCATTGTTTGTTGCAGCATGTTTCACTGTGACAATTATACTCCCTCCTAATTGGATGCCACACCTTCTTGGATAAGGGGGGGGAAAAATTAGGAGGTCTCATGACATGTGCAAGTTACGCACGTTAAAAATCCCTTGGCAGTTGGAAATTGTAAAGAGTAGCCCTTGTGTGATTTCTTCCTTAGAAGGTGTGATTCCTTTATACACACACTAGCTGTAAGGACCTGGCGTTGCCCGGGTTTTTTCCTAGTAACTGTTTAGGAAACTTAGGAAATGTAAAAATCAAACTATAATATTTTGATATTCGAGTGAAAATGAATTTTCGTTTAAGTTAATGACTACTGGTTTAAGTGGCTATCCTCGTGCCTTGTTTACAGTAATTGCAAATGCAAGCCGCACAAAATACTGTTATTCCTTATGGTTCCACCGGAAGAGTGATTTCAATTTGCTTTTCACTTTGCTTCCGAGTTTTACCAAAATACTCTTATTTCTTATGATAGAATCGCAAGAGCAATTTTATTCTGCACCCGAGTTTTAGCAAGAAGCAAATTAATAAGACACATTTTCCCTTTCCGAACTGGCGCACCAAGAAAGAATAGTCCAACTCATCCTTTTTTTAACGTTCTTTCAACTGTTTTTCGTAGCATGTTCTTTTCAAACATATATACATTATTGCTTGTAAAAAAACAAAACAAAAATGATTATTATTTTCTGTCATATATACTTCAAATATAATTGTATTGAGCTGTATATTTTAAATAGAAGTTTCTCATTTCGGTGAGACACGACCCATTCAACCGAGACATACGGATAACGCCTGTTATATTAGGACACATGTCTAAATAAAGAAGATCTTTCGTTTTGGTGAATTGTTTAGCTCTGAGCTAGTTTATTTTTTTTAAGGACCAAAAATAAAATACAACTTAAATGTTGCCTTATTTTGGCGAGGCGCACACCGTTTAAGATTGGCTCATGTACAATTATAGAAATCCCTTCGGTCCAGCAATGTGATAAAGACGTTATCCTTTTACAAAAGATATTGCAGTCTGTTTCACTTATGAAGTGCTTAGTCTTCGAAAAACTATGTAATATTGGGTAAATAAACAGAAACTGCTTGGTAACATGTAATTAAATGTGATATAAACAGTAATAATAACAAATACTATATCAAAGTAACTTTTTTAAATTTTCGCATAAGGCATTAGTGTCTGTTTAAATAATTTAAATTGCTATGTAAAATAAAGAAATGTAGAGTTGTAAATTACAACCTTTTAATAATAATTTTATCATTTTGATTGTTTCCCTTGATTCATAATTTTACCATTTGGATTGCTTCCCGTGATTCAGATAGACACTGTTTACGGCCCTGTTTAACGCACATAAAAATATCAGTAGAAACCAAATTGTTACCTGGCAACATGAGACAAAATTACTTCCATTTAAATGGTCCTTCAGCGATCATAATTATTTAATAATTTTGTTTTCTGCAACAACTAAAGTTTTTACTATAAAATAACTTAAAAATAATTGCAACGGAAAAAAAGCGACTATCGAGAGAGTTGAACCAGTGGTTTTACAATGGAAATTTGTTTTAAAAATGCTGTAAAAAAATACTTTAAACCATTTTAGATTTTCATTCAGATTAAACATGCAGTGGACAATTTAAATTCGTTTGACCACGCATGTTTAAAATGTGTTTAAAAAAATAAAACTTTAAACCATGTTAGATTTTCATTAAGATCAAACACGCACAGTGGATGTTGATCGTCACAGAACATCCGTTGGTTTTAATATATGTATCAAAACAGCTCTGATCGAATTTGAAACCCCTTGGCCAAATGAGTGCCATTAAAATTACATAGTTAAAAAAAAAAGGAAGTGCTACAGAAAACTGTTTTTTTTTTCTATTTCCTATTAAAGTAAAAATGTTTAGTTAAACCTTTCTAATTATCTTGTAAAATATGCAAACGTATGGTCATTAATAACAAACATAGAAAAATAGTTTTAACATTTGTGTTACGTCCCTTGATATTTATTGGATATGTATTTATTTGATTATAGCCCCTGAGAAATAAATGGCTTCTTTACATTTCTTACGAAAAACTTTAATGACTCATAATGTCATAATTACAACATTAAATTATAAAATAACTGCATGGCGTTACCCGGCAATAACTAAAGAGGCTCTCTGCCAAAATTCATCAAGAAATAATAAGGCATGCGGATTTGTATTAAGAACATAGAAACATACTTTGCCTTTTATTTATGTAGATTGGGATCCTTGTTGGTGATACAAAGTTCATGCACTGTACTGAGATCCTCCTTGTGTGATCTAAGGAAGGAGATCGGAGCTCTGATGGAGTAGTCTTTGCAATGAAGATGGTTCTTAAAGCCACACCAGTCACTTAGACAATTAGTAATATATGGATTCTCATGATCTTTGTCTTTTCCCTGTGTTTTGTCAGAGCCACTTGCTGTGACCTCTCATCAAGTATGTTTGTTATGTTTGTCATTTTACCTTCCTTGTTTTACAGAGCTGAAGCTGTCTACCAGAGTATGAAGGCCACATTTGGTGTACAGATCTGCCACCTTCTCCAGATTAACTCTCGCTCCTTGAATACGGTGGAGTCCATCAAAGGTGGCATCCCAGTACAACCAGACCCATGGAGTCAGTTTTTGACAAGACCATCGCAGTCAATGGTGAGTATGCGATTTCTAGTTTGCCATTTCCCCGTCTCGGGGAAAAAAAGGATCAATGCTGCTTGAATGAGGTAACCTTTACAGTTGCTCATACCTTCTTCTGCTTGTTTGGGAACTGTTGTATTTCATTGATGATTAGGACCCACGTTTGTTTGCATAATTTTATTACATAGAATTATTTTTAAAATATATGTGTGTGTGTTCATTGTTATCATTGTTGTTGTATCTTTGTTGCTTTATGGTTGTGAATGTTTAATTGAACAACCAACAAGTTCCAGACTTTCATAAATGGGTGCTAGCTCAACCTGTTGATGGCTTAGCAAGGCAGTCCTTGCTCTGGAATTGCCCTTGACGAAACAGGTGGAAGGAGAAGGGAACCAGAGACGGCCATGAAGGGAATAATGAAGACATGGACAGTACCCTGAACAGGTGGCACAAGATAACAAGGCTTGACTTGGGATTCTCGCCGGTGCCATGGAGTTTGTGCACTGTGATCCTCTTTATGTGATCTAAGGGGGGAGATCGGAGCACTGATGGAGTTGGCCGTGTGCAATGAAGATAGTCCTTAAAACCAAACCAAAGGAAGGCTTGACATGAATTTGTTGAAGGCCTATATTCCTCAGGGAGCTGAATGGTAATAGATGATTGATTCATTAAACACTAGTGTGTTAACTCTTAGAGGACGAGAGGTCAGTATTCAGGGCTGATTTTCCCAGGCGCTCTTGTCGGGAGGCAAGTTTTTGACATCGGTATATTTGAATTAACTCCAGAAGGAAAGAAATAATTACTACTTGGCGGAGAAATGAAATTTTAGTTCATCAACGGAGGTGCTGAATAAAATAGCTACATCTCTGCGCGCCAACGCGGTAAATTTTAAAAAAACCGCTCTGAAATGGAGGCAAGTTTTTGACATCGGTATATTTGAATTAACTCCAGAAGGAAAGAAATAATTACTACTTGGCGGAGAATAGTGGAGGCGGAGGTGCTCAGCATGAACCAGAGCTGGAGCGCCACATGAAGGATGGCTGTTGACCGAACAAAGTGGAGACAGTTTGTTGCTGCCTTACAAGACGCCACTAGACGTGATGGTCACTGATTGTTTTGTCAGTCGGCGACCAAGGACCAAAGAAGAAGAAAATGTTTGAACTAAGTGTTTTTGTTTATCCCAATTTTAATATTTTGTTAATCCTCTTTCAGTTTCCTTTAACATTATCATCAATCAATACCCTTTAGCTCCCCAAGGAGCGTAAGGCTTTCAACAAACACATGCCAGGTCCTTCTGTCACGTGCTATCAGCTCAAGCTCTTTCCACGTTTTCCTCATCATTTTCACTTCTGTCTCCAATGATCTTCTCTGTGTGTTTCTTGGTCTACCTATGCCTCTCTTACCCTGGGGGTTCCAGAACAAGGACTGCTTTGTAATGCTATCCACGGGTTTTCTCAGAGTGTGTCCTAGCCATCGTTTTGTTTTCATCTCTTGTTTCACTGGCACTTGACTGGTTCTTGTCATTATGCTTTTTAAAAAAAATTGAAATGAACCCTTTTACTTTAAAAGTATATGGCAACTCAAAGTGACAGAAAATTACTGATGTTAGTTGTGGGAAGCCACACGCCTTTGATTAGTTAAGCAAATTTCGTCTGTTTTTGTTTTTCATTAAACCCACCTTAACCTTCCCAGAGTTGTTCTGGTACCCAATTCATGAGGCGGGGTCGACCCCGGAGCCGTTTGCAGTCTAAAGAAATCCCACCTAAACTGGGATCGAACTGTGGACCGCCGAGCTAGGAAGCCAGTGCAATAACCTCTGCGCTACCACGGCTCCAAAAGGGGTATTGAATACATGTAAAGAACTTGAATGGGTGGTATAGGTCGGGGATTTGTAGTGAAGTGAATGATGTGAAGTAAATATGCATTTAACTAGTGTTAAGGATAGATCTGGGGATAAAATTATGTAGCATGTTACTAGTAACATGCTAGCACATGCCCATTTTGTGTGAGGAATTGTGTTCGCCTGTAGTCAAACTACTTTTTGCACGAAGCGTTCACCCGTGGTGAGCGACAGTCAACTAGTGACGTTTTTCCTCGTCACATGTCATGGGGTCAGTGTGTTGTTTATTTGGGCCGTTCGTATTCGTTCACTGGTTTGAAGTGGACGTGATTTCTTCTAAGCTCCAGGATTTTATGGAGAGTGTGTTTTTCCTAACTGGGACATTAAATGTATTTTCAAAGGCCGCCACCTTGTTAAGAATGTTCTAGATGGGGGAAGGAAACTTATTGAGAAGTCTTGCACAACCCCTTTTGATATTTTCGTAAGGAGTATCTCAAAGATATTGAGGTAACTGTGTTTTGGTCGCCATCATCAGTTTGTTCCGCCACATTACTTGGGTACCGGGAATATTGCCCTACCTATTAATACACGGCCAGGATTGATAACAGATTTAAGGATATCTCTCAATATATTTACTTTTTACTATTACCAATGGAGATGAAGAAAAGCCTATTGATTGAGGCTCGTTATTGACTGACGTAACTGCTTATCGCATTTACATGTTGTTCCTGCCATATACTATGCCATGTACATATCTTGATGGATGTCTCCTTGTGATGAACGTTACAATAAATGTCAACCATGTTTTCCCGTGGACCTGTTCACCTGCCGGCTTGTGTTATATATACTGACCATAATGTCCTGTATGAAAGCCTACAATCATTCGCGTATCGTGCATGATCCTCTGTATTTAATCCCAGCGTAACACTAGACACAATAAAGAACAGGACTAGTTCTTTTCTCAGACCTGTAATAATAAGTAATGACTAATGTGAGACTGCATAGGGCTGGCAACTTCATTGTAGAAAACAAGTTGCTACAGAAACCACCGATGCAGTGTTTATACATTACTAGCGGTCATGCTCGGATCCATGTCGAAATGAGTGACACGTCTATGTGACGTAACCGATTGCGCTGCAGGCGGGGCGATCTCCTAGGCAAAGGCTGATTATCTCTTTGGATAATATGGCGCGTTCTATCTTGACATAAATTATCCTCTCTTTCTACAGGGGTCTCAGATGCCCTGTTTGTAGCACGACGCTGACGATCTCTGAAGAGATAGTCCTCCCTTTCTGTGGTCGTTTCGGCTTGCATTCTCATTCTCTTTGCTGCATTGCTAACTCCTTCCCAAGTGATGAAGTTCTCTTCAATCAATCAATACCCTTTAGCTCCCCAAGGAGCACAGGTCTTCATCAAACACATGCCAAGTCTTCCTGTCCTGTGCCATCCGCTCAAGTTCTTTCTATGTTTTCCTCATCATGTTCACCTCTGTTTCCAGTTCTCTTCTCCATGTCTACCTCTGTAAAGCAAAAATGAAATTAAAGTACGTATCTGAGGATAAATACTCCTATGTGTTAAACAAACACTAAGAAAAGTAAACCTACTACTGTGAAGTGGGAGCATAATGCCTAAAAATGATGCCAAAAAAATAAACCCCCTAAGTGTTTTTAAAAGAGGCACACAAACCTTGTCTACGATACAATTAAACACAAAAAGGTAATGAAGACATGAAAGGAAAAGTGAAAATAATTAAGTAGTAAAGTTATTAAGTAATAAATAAACTTAATGATGAACTCTGAAAATTATTATGTAGGTAGGTAGCTAATTTCTACTCTAGAATCCTAGAGCAGAGACTCGGATGCCTAGCTGAGCTATAGTCTTCAGGACGACCCAGAGTCAGCTGGGAGGACAACATTAGACAATCTTTGAAGGACCGAGGACTAGAATGGAACCAGGCCAGGAGAAAGACAGCCGATAGGATATTCTGGCGCTCTCTCTTCCAAACCTCTACACCTCACGGTAGAAGGGGAACGACCAAGTAAGTAAGTAAGTAAGGTAGCTAATATTCCCCAGCACAATAGTAACTGAAGAAAAAAAAAACTAAAGCTACTTGCCTTTTCTCCATATCCAAATGAATCGCTAAGCAATTATAATGTCAGAACATACAGAAATCTTCGAGAACATACACACATTTTCTAGCACAAATAATTTGTATGACAGCTTCTGTGTAGACGAAATTGCTAGCAAGAACTCTACATAGTTGAGAATTAATTGAACTTTTCTGACACTTTTGATAGTCGAGAAGTTATCAAACCTTTATTGTCAGGAAGCCCGCCTTACGAAATTTGCATAACAGTTGCAACGCACTGATTTATTTAATTGACATCTCTAAATAGCTGTGTATTATTTAAAGTTTTCTTGTTAAAAACTTTTGTTTAAAAAACTTACATACCAGAAAGCAAGGCAAGTTTAACGAAAAAGATTAAACATTATGACTTATATAGTTTTAAGTTACGTCCCTTGCCCCTTGAGATAAGAATGAATGAAGTCTCTTGAGATAAGAATGAATGGAGTGAAGAAAAATTCACTGCTCAGCCTCATAATGTTGTATCTTGACGATATATACCTTAACCTTTAGCACGCTGCATAAAAATTCAGAAAACTTGCCCAACCACTGCATTCTTTTTCACAGCGTCCCGTTTTTATAGTGGGTGACTTGTAATGTCTATAGTTTTTGTGTTTCTTGGTCAACTGCTATCATTTTTGGAATTTCTATAAATAAATGAATGGTGAATCTGATGATATAAAATTTGTTTGTGTACATGTTAGATGTGATAGGAAGAGAGGAAAGGAAAGATGAAAAAAACGAAAAAAAAATTAAAATAATAAAAAATAATTTTTTTTTAATTTTAAAATTTAAAAAAAATTAAAAAAAAATAACCAACATACGAAGAGTCCATATCCCTTGCATCTCAATGAAAGTCATTTGACCAACAGACCAATACAAATCAAATGACGATCTTTTCGTTACACCCATCATCAGTAGCAAAGCAACAAACACTCTCGTCAGCAGTGACATTCGGCCGAAATTCTAAACCTTTCCGATATTCCTAATCCTAATCTAACATACTTGAAAGGCCATTTTACTTTCGTTTCCATCTCGGCCATCAAACATATTCTGAGAACCGATATCAGCGCTTATAAAGACAAAAATCTCATCCCCACCGCATGGCGTCAGAATCCAATAAAATTAGAGCAAAAATGGCCGCATGTTGATGCCGATTCATTTCGATTAAAAAAATTTACAAAAAATAAATGCGGATACACCCATCGCTTTTTTAAGATCGGAAACGGAAGCTAGCTCTCTTGCAAATAACATTAGAACTTAACATCCGGGGCTGAAATCACGTGTACACAAGTCCTCATGCTAGAAACGGTGATATCCGTAAGGCGCAACATTGCGCCTCCAGCATGGAGAACATAGGTTACGTTCGGTGCAACGCTGCGTCCGCAGCGTGCTAAAGGTTAAAACATTCCCTGAGAAATGACCGATACACTGGTGAAAACCGCATCAAAATCGGTTCAGCCGTTTTCGAGTTATCATATAACAGCGCAAAAGACATTTTTATTGCATAAATTAATTTGTAACATATTTACACTTGAGTGCCAAGTCACATATATGTGGGTCTAGCCATGTCATTATGTAAGACAAAGTGCTAGCGAAACTACCACCACTAGAGCACATGGCATGTTTTGGTGTTGGCTTCCTCCAAAGGGGCAAACTGCAATGATTGCTCCGTGAGGAGGTAGAAAGGGACTTCTTCTGCATTCCGTTATTTAGTCATGCTAAATCTGCAGGCCTGTTGCCAGGAGAAAGTCCGTAGTCTTTTCCAGGTCATCGTGGGTTGGAAGGGGCAAAGAATGAAAGTATGTGAGTTACAGTGACTTGAAAGAAAAGTGACTGCTGAATAGCAAAAGGGAGAGAATTAATAGGCACTCTGAAGATCCAGTCTAGCTCTGTCCTGGTTAGGTGTCTGCATAAGATAGATCTCAGTCTATGGTAGATCACAATGTGTGATTTGATAGATCACTAGGTGACAAAAGGGAAAATGAGAAAGATGTCGCACTTTCCTGTATCTTCTATATTTATCGTCTTCTATCTCTTTTTTTTCCTTCAATCTTTCCTGTTTCTACAATATGTTCCAGCTATCTTCTTCTCATAACATGCATAAAGAACATGGACAGCTTCCTTCTAATGTGAGTTATAAGCTTACTTTGTGCAGTGTTTTTTTTTTTTCAGGACATCCTCGTTACTCTGTTTAGCTGTCCATGGTGTTTTAAAAATCCTCCTTTAATGTCACTACATCTCTCTCATACTATTTACATTCATCTAAGAAATCAAGAGAGTAGTTTTTCAGGTTTACTAATACTACTAAATAAATACACACTGTTCTTTTGTGTGTGTTAAATTAAGGAAGAATACTATACGGAATCTACCATTACATAATACTGAATGATACTGAATCCACAGTTGTACACCACGTGATACTGAATGAACAGTTGTACATTATTTGATACTGAATGAACAGTTGTACACCACTTGATACTGAATGAACAGTTGCACCACTGTTCCTATTATGTAATTAAGCTTAAAAGAATGTGAAACATTTTGTTATGAATTCTTGTTTTATGAAATCGTGATGTAGTTGAGACTGCCTCGCATTAATTGTATGCTCTGCCTTCCTCCAGGGTCATCGGGTATAACCTCGTCTTCATCCTGTGATCAGTTCAGCCATCCTCTTGCCTCACCGACCACCCCTCCTAGTAGGAATACCCCCTCCCCAGACAGTGATCCCACCGCAGCAGCTAGTGGATATCCAGGTGGGTCTATAGTTGTTTTAAAAATTTATTACATAAAATTATGTGCCACTTTAGCATTATTACAAGGCAGTCATTGTTCTGGAATCCACAGAAAAAGAGAGGCAGAGGTAGACCGAAAAACACATGGAGAAGAGAACTGGAAACAGAGGTGAAAATGATGAGGAAAACTTGGAAAGAACTTGAGCGAATGGCACAGGACAGGAAGACTTGGCATGTGTTTGTTGAAGGCCTATGCTCCCTGGGGAGCTAAAGGGTATAGATTGATTGATTGACTTTAGCATTACAACTCAACTTGAGATTTGGTCTGTTTAGCACATGATTTTATAGCAGGTAGCGATCGTTGCTGTCTCTTGTAGCATCTGTTTATTGGTCATGTAAGTTCTTTTATTTGAGGAAAAAGGGCATCAGATTACGCTGGGAGAACAGATCCTGGAGCAGGTCAACCCCTTAAATACCTCGGAGCTGTCATAGACTGGAGGGGAGGCATTAAAGAAGAGTTGGCTACCCGAAGAGCCGCAGCTGGGAGACCTTTCAGGCCATAAATTGAGGATTCCTCAGCAAAAGAGAAATTTGCAAGAAGACAACGAGGCTGTATACCGCGCCACCTGTGTTCCAGTCTTGACTTATGGATGCAAGTCATGGGCAATGACAACAGCCCACAAAAACCAGCTCCAAACCTCAGAAATGAGATATCTGAGGAAGGTGGTTGAAGTAATAAGAAAAGACATGGTCCACAACCAGATGATATATCATTGCCCTAAAACTAAGCCCCTGCAGACCCGAATGGAAGTCAGAATTATGATGGTTAGGCTATGTCTGCAGAATAAGAAAAAAAATCTGCTACCACGGCAAATATGGGAAACTAAGAGCCAGACCTCCAGGATGACCCAGAGTTTGCTAGGAAGACAACATTAGACAATCTCTGAAGGACCACGGATTAAATTGGACCCAGGCCAGGAGGAAGACAGCCAGTAGGATAGTATGGTTCAAACCTCTACACCCCATGGTAGAAGAGAAACGACTAACTAAGTAAGTAAGTCAAATGGCAAGTACTGCTACTTGTTGTGCCCTTTTTTTTCATGTATATCTAGTAGATCCAAAAATAAGTAAGGTAAAGGATCCCGTTACATGCTCAATGAGGCATATTGGGAATGTGGTGTTAGGCCCATATTTTCTTGACCATCGACACACTAGGGGTGATGTGGTCAGCATCACGCCGGCCGCCTTAACCTTCCTATATTTGCTGTGGTACCCAATCCATGAGGCTGGGTCGACCCCGGAGCCGTTTTTGGTCTAAAATATCCCACCTCAACTGGGGATCGAACAATGGACCACCGAGCTAGGAAGCCAGTGCACTAACCACTGTGTTACCGCGGCTCCAGTAGATCCATTGAAGATATAAATATTTTAAAAATAAAAAGTGACTTCAATCATCTCATAGACTGAAAACATGCTAATCTCTTAGTTGCAAGTATTGAACATGAAGCAAAATCCATTGGTCCCTGATCGTACTGGTACAGTGTTTGGATTGGCCGGTTGGGATGTAAGAGTACAGCATAAATGATGAAACTTAAGTACATTTTTTTTAAAGTTTCTAAATTTAAAAAAAACAAAACAACTCTTACAGCTTGCAGTTGTTAGCAAAATAATGGAAGTCGAGAATTAAATGCTTGCAATAATTTCTTAGCTAACACTGTCAGAATTCACAATATAAAGCAAGTATATCTCATTTTTTATTTTATCACTGATGTTAACTTCTGTTTGTATTGTGATTATTTTGCATTTGACGTTTTTGGTTATCAGGGTGTAATATTTTAGCAATTAATTTTATTTACAACGGCATTTTTTTTTTTGCAGGAGAAAGTCGACGGCTGTCATCTAGTCACTATAGAAGTGCAGACCGCAACCAGAACAAACCTCATGGCATGTGCTTAACGCCCAGTGACCTTGACCGTTTGAGAATCTTCATGCATGAGTTTGTTGTGCGAGCACTCATTCCCTGGGCTGAGCGTCAAATGAAAATTCTGAACGAACAAGTATGAGACTCATTGTTAACAGCTCTCTTATGTTGGTGTTTAAAAAAAACTATGAAAGTTTAGCTGTCACTTTTTTCTTATTTCTTTTTAATCACCCATTGAGCGCAGGATTGTTTAGTGGCAGGGTGGTTAGAGTACTTCTTTCTCGAGGTACAATTACTGGGGTCAGAGCCAGGTAGGCCATGCCAGTCTACCTAATGTAAATGGGTACCTGGCTCTGTTCTTGGGTTAGGGAGAACTAGTGACTCCACCACATAAAGCTGAGACTTGTTATATTGAAATCTCTAACACTTAACTCCCCCAACGGTAGTATCTGCTATTGGAGATAACAACTAAATCTGACTTGACATGCAAGAATATAAATGTTTACATCCCCTAGCTTAAAAAACTGACTTTAACAGCTGCCTTGACCTTTTAATGAGTGTGGGGTCAGCACTGCAGCAGGCCTGCACTGAAGGAAGCCTATACTAGAGCAGTTTTGTGCTTGTGTAGTGGTGGTTCCTTTAACAATTTGTTTCATGTGATGAGCTCGCAACCCCTTGCATAACCCTTCTTTGTAACCTTTTACAATTTGCTTGGTAAGTTGCAGTAGCCCCGCACTTTTCTTTGCTTTCCAATGTCGGGTCCTTGATGCGCGTGGGTGAGCTCTAATTCAATTAAACTAAATTCTCTTAACTTTGGATAGACAGACAATGTTTTTTTCATTCTTTAGGTGCATAGACCAGTTGTGTCTTATTCAAATCAACTCTTGGCCACTTTGTTAATTTAATGGTGTATCCTCCATCTGTGAGGTGGAAAAACATAAGTACTAAGGAAAGTCTTACTTTGATCAAGGCAAAACATGGCCCACACCATGACCACATTAAAAAACAATACAGAAAAAAATTATAATCTATTCTAAATGCATCAAATGGGAAAAAGGGGTGATACAAAGCTTATAGAGAATCACCAGTGTAAATTCTGATCAAGTCCCAAGACAGAATTAGCAGACCTAAAGTATTTATGTCATATTGTTTCTCTTCCAAATGATTGTTACTGTGTGACATGGCCAGCAACAGGTGAGTGTTGGTTATGTCCACCAAACTGTTTACATACAGTATGTGACGATGTCCCAATGTCATTATGGCATAGTTGAGACTCAAAGATTATTTCTGTTTTTTTTCCCATTCCGTGTTTCCTTGTGCATTCTCAATTAGGATTTTGCCACATTTTGTCGAGGCATACCAGATTCTACTTATATCCAAGGTCCATGGGTTATATTAGTGCATATTCATATTTAAAAGACCCAATAGTCTAGCCAGATAATGAATGCTTTGGTTTCACCCTCCATCAAGATAATCATGAGGTCCTGAGAAACTTTAATGTCTCTAAATATTTCAGCAAAGCAATTTTAAAAAAGTAAAGATAATGCAAAAAAATAATTGCTTCCTTTACTCTGCACTGTTGACCAATGGTATATATGGCATCTGCCAATTAATGTCATTTATTTACTTGGCTCCAAGCGGTTGTTAGTATTTTTATTGTATAGTCAAGAGAGTGCCCCTATATTTAAAACATAATGGTTTATATGTTGTCCCTTCTTTTTTTGAATTCATTTATGCTGTTTGGGAAGCCGCTGTAGTGCAGTGGTTAGTGCACTGGCTCCCTAGCTCAGTGGTCCATGGTTCGATCCCCAGTTGAGCTGGGATTTTTTTAGACCGCAAACGGCTCCGGTGTCAACCCAGCCTCATGAATTGGGTACCAGAACAACTCTGGGAAGGTTAAGGCGGCCGGCGTGATGCTGACCACATCACCCCTAGTGTGCCGATGGTCAAGAAAATATGGGCCTAACACCATAATCCCAATATGCCTCAATGGGCGTGTAACGGGATCCTTTACCTTGTTTATGCTGTTTTTTTTGTTTTTTTTTTACAATTCTCTTTTAAATCCTTGTGTGAGCGGTCGTGTCCAATTTTTTTTTAATTACAAAAAAAGACTATATTTTCATCTTCCTCCTTGTCCTTGTTCATATGGTACATAATCGCTGGCATTTAGTTTTGGTGGAATTGGCTGTAGGTAGAACCAATGCTATTCTGTGATGCCTTTTGCAGCTTACATCCAGGAAAGGCATTCACAGATCTTTCTTCAGCGCAACCAAGAAATGGTTTGGCACGAAGCCATCTGGCCCGATACCTGCGTCTCAGAATACGACTGTTGTGTAAGTATGGCTGGCAGTAACACATTTTATTTAAACACTCGAAATTTAAACTAGCGTAAGTTAACCAGCCTCGTGTAGTTCCCGGGGGAGGTCTTTGAAGAGAGGAAAAAAGGAATAGGACTACTACACTCTCATGCATGTCATACAAGGCAGCTAATATGAGGTTGTGCATGGGAGGGCTGGCAACCTCATCATGTAAAATAGCCATGGAAACCCCTGCTGCAAGAGAATGTGAATGTTTGGTGCAGGCTTCCTGCAAGGGGACCAACTGTACTGTTTGCTCAATTTGCTGTAAGGAGCGCTGAGGAAAATGATGATGTAAGTTAGACATTGTAGTTAGAGTGCTTGCTTCTCAAGGCAAAGGTACTGGGTTCGAAACCTGGTGATGTCATGCTGTGTCTGCGGAGCTTTAAAAATGGGTTACCTGACTGCTTTTCAGTTTGGGAAGATAAAGGCAGCAAGGGAGTGAACTGGTCACTTCCTTAAACAAGTATCAGCTGTGGGAACTCACTTTACCATGACCTTTTAAGTGAGAAGAAAATGTTGAAACCTGTTGATCACATTGCAAGACAGTCATTATTATGGATTCCCCAGAGTAAGAGAAATGGAGCATTAGCCACACAAGAAGAAGAGAACGTGGAGACAGACGTGAAAGGAATAGAGATGACAAAGACCCTGAACGGCGGTCATAAAACAAGAAGGCTTGATGTGAATTAGTTGAATATCTACTCTCCTTATAGAGCTCCGGCGTGATGCTGACCACACCACCACTAGTGTGCCGATGGTCAAGAAAATATGGGCCTGACACTGTATTCCCAATATGCCTCAATAGGCATGTAACGGGATCCTCCTTATAGAGCTGGATTGTAATGAATGATTGCAGTGTACAGAGAAACAGGCTAGAGAATTCATGCTGATAGCAGAAAGTTTTCACTGCACAGACCACACTGGCATACATTAAAAGTCCCTTTATGTTCAACCAGAGCACCTATGTATATAATAATGATGATGGTGGTGGTGAAGTTTCTATTTGCCTGTGGTGTAAAAGCAAAAGCACACACAACCAACAGAAACGCACGTGTGTCTGGCATGCTGAAGAAAATAAATATATTCATGACTAATGATTCAGTGATTGTGCTGAAGAAGATAAGTATATTCATGACTAATGATTCAGTGATTGTGCTGAAGAAAATAAATATATTCATCACTAATGATTCAGTGATGTATGCTGAAGAAGATAGATATATTCATCACTAAGGATTCGGTGATGTGTGATGAAGAAAATAAATATATTCATCACTAATGATTCAGTGATGTGTGCTGAAGAAAATAAATATATTCACCACTAATGATTCAGTGATGTGTGATGAAGAAAATAAATATATTCATCACTAATGATTTAGTGATGTGTGCTGAAGAAAATAAATGTATTCACCATTAATGATTCAGTGATGTGTGCTGAAGAAAATATGTTCATCACTAATGATTCAGTGATGTGTGCTGAAGAAAATATATTCATCACTAATGATTCAGTGATGTGTGCTGAAGAAAATATATTCATCACTAATGATTCAGTGATATGTACTGAAGAAAATTCCACTGGAAAGGTTTTCCCACCCTTAAGAAATTGGAATCTTTTGGCCCATCAGAGCAGTGTATTTTTTAAATATATATATATATATAATATACATTATCCTGTCTAAAAAATTTAAATGTTAGTTCCATGGAAAACTTTACTAGCTGAAACCATGGAAACAAGGCAGTTGCATGTTAATGTGAAAGATTAAGAACTAATGAAGAACTGTTCATCAGCCTGTAGCTCCCCCATGGAGCATGGCCTTCAACAAACTTATGCCAAGTCTTCCTGTCCTGTGCCGTCTGCTCCAAAGTCTTTCCATGTCATCCTCATCCCTGTCATATCTGTCTCCAGTTCTCTTCTCCATGTGTTCTTTAGTCTCCCTCTATCTCTTTTACTCTGGGGATTCCAGAACATGGACTGAATTGTAGCGCTATCAACACGGTTCCTCAATGTTTGCGTGTCCTTTCCATCGCCAGCATCTTCCGTTCATCTATTGTTCCACTGGCATATGTCTGATTTTTTTTTTTCATCAGTTCCACTTTAGTGATCTAATGAAGAACTATACCATTTTAAATGGTTTCCTTTAAGCTTGAAAAGTTAAACAAAATCAAACAGCAATTATCATCATCCTAATTCAGTGTTGCCCCTCCAGCGGCCTATGGAGCATAGGCCTTCAGTCAGCTCCCCTCCAGCTGCTTTTGGAGCATAGGCCTTCGGTCAGCTCACATCCAGCCCTGTTCGTAGTGTGCCATCTGTGCACGTTCTTTCCTTGCCAGTCAGCAAAAGAAGCTGATTCTTTATGTTAGACGGAAGCAGTTCACTTTCTTGAGGCAAGTTATGAGAAGAACGAAGCTGAGATGTATCGTGACAACGGGAAAGATTGAAGGAAAAGATAGAGTATGACAAAGGGAGAAGAGACTGGATAGTTCTGACATGGTGGTGTGGAAATAAGTCAGCAACAGAATCGATAAACAGCACTGGAGACAGGAAGTTGTGGAGAGACATGATCACCTACACCAAAGGGCATGGTATGTGATGATGATGATGATGCACGTCTACAGTTTTCATTTCCATGTGTTTTGGGGGCCATTCTCTATTTCTTTCACCTTGGGGGATTCCAGAACAAGCACTGCTTTGTAATGCTATCAGCTGGTTTTCCCTCAGTGTGTGTCTTGTCCCATGACAAGTGTGTGTCTTGTCCCATGACAAGTGTGTGTCTTGTCCCATGACACCATTTCTTGGCCTCATGTTCCACTAGTATTTGTCTGGTCTTTCTGTCAGTTCCACAACAAATGAAAATTATGGAGATGTAATAAATATGGCTGAAATAAATCAGAGATGAATATGTAATGATTTTCCCGGCGTAGTTCCCTGGTGTCTCTGAAGAGACAAAGGAAGAATAAAACTACCACCAGGCATGTCGTTTAAGGCAGCAGACATGAGGTTGTGCGAGGCACTGGCAACCTCATCATGTAAAACAGATTGGTACATAAACCACCACTACCAGAACACTTGAATGCTTCGGTGCAGCCTTCCTGGCAAATGACAAGCAGCTGTAGTGAAAAGAACGTTAAGTTTTAAATAAAATATGATGTACATTAAATCTGTAAGAGCTTCTACTTAAAGAAATGAAGTACCAGCCAGACTTTTGTTTGTTGTTGTTGTTGGTCAAATCAATTGTGTGTAAAAGTTGTGCCTTATGTCTCTCATCTGTCCAAAGTTACACCAGGGATGCACCAGAACTTCAGCTGCGACGTCTGGCAGATATAGCGTTTCTCTTCCAGATGTATGACTTTGCCTACAACACATACCACACTGTCAAAAAAGACTTCAATAATGACCAGGCCTGGTTGCACTTTGCCGGTGCACTGGTTAGTATGCCAGAAAGGGCGTCAGTCAGATGTGTCCTATTTTACATAAATGCATTTTTTTTTTTTTTCAGTCTCACTTTTTGGCATTTGATACACGTGTTTTATCTGAAAGCTAGCTTTGAGGAAAATGCAGAGATCAGACTCGGAAGAGACATGGCCATGAGGTGGAAGGGCGGGGGGAAAAGGAGGGCAGAGAATGTGTACAACTGTTTGCTTAAACTGTCAAAAGAGTTGAATGGCTAGAAACATGTCCAGTTCCTGGAGAACTTTGAGATGACAAAATGACAGGACTGTTGCTCCCTCAGGCATGTCATTCAAGGCCATTAATATGAGGTTGTGCGGGGGACTGACAAGCAAATTGTTACAGAAACCACGACTGAAAGAGTCTGCTTTGGCATAGGCTTTGGGAAAGGCGGCGGGGGGTGGGGGTGGGGGGGGGGTGATGGCCTTGTGCTGCAGAAAGTGGAAAAAGATGATAATGATGAACTGGGGGGGGGGGGGGGTGCGCGCGCTTATTCTGGCAATTGCGGAAATGGTACAGTTAGTTTTTTTGTTTTTGAACGTTGTCAGCACTGCTGAATCGCTAATCTATGTTCAATAAGTTTTTTTTTTTTTAAACGTGAAGTTTAAATATATGAACACTAAGCTGATGAAAATGGAAAACAATAGATTGATAACATTTATAAGCAGAGCATGATGGGATAGAAAGTGAGGGGTGTTAAAATTGGATCAGACAAAAATGTAGATAAGTTGGAGTCTTCTTCTTGCTCGTTCATCCTGAAAAGGACGTTGGTTGCGTTGTGTCTGTTTACAGTGGAGCTGCGATATCTGCGCCTTTCGGCCAGCACATCCGACTTCAACACAGCATTTTTTGGGACCAGGTTTGCCTTCCCTCTTTGATCCCTACTCTCTCAGCCAGACTGCAGTTATGCAGCCTGTTTCCAGGACCACCACGTGGAGGTGGAATAGGGTCTTGGTCAGCTCTGGTTCGCTGACCCTGACGCAAGCAGTCAAGCTATGGGTCGCTGACTGCATTCTCTGTTGCTGCGTCTTTGGGTCCCAAGTTGGAGTCTAATAACGGCCCTATGTAGTTCCCGGGGGGAGTGGGGGGGGTTCTGGAGAGATAAAGAAAGTAGAGGACTACTGCTTCATGTGGCGTGTCGTGCAAGGTCGTGGTAAACTAAGTTTTTGTAAATAGATGATTAAAAATAAATAAAAGACAAATTATGTTTTGGTAAACATTTGATTAAAACAAATAAGCAAATAATGTCTTGGTAAGTAGTTGATTAAAACAAACAATCAAGTCTTGGTAAATGGTTGATTAAAACAAACAAACAATCTAAGTCTTGGTGAATGGTTGATTAAAACAAACAAACAATCTAAGTCTTGGTAAATGGTTGATTAAAACAAACAATCTAAGTCTTGGTAAATGGTTGATTAAAACAAACAATCTAAGTCTTGGTAAATGGTTGATTAAAACAAACAATCTAAGTATTGGTAAATGGTTGATTAAAACAAACAAACAATCTAAGTCTTGGTAAATAGTTGATTAAAACAAACAATCTAAGTCTTGGTAAGTAGTTTATTTAAAAAAAAAACAATCTAAGTCTTGGTAAGTAGTTGATTAAAAGAAACAAACAAACTAAGTCTTGGTAAGTAGTTGATTAAAACAACCAAACAATGTCTTGGTAAATAGTTGATTACAACAAACAAACATTATCTTGGTAAATAATTCAGTAAAATGAACAAACAAACAGTGTCTTGGTATAGTTTACTGAAACAAGCATACTATGTCTTGGTAAATAGTAGATTCAAATAAACAAACTAGGTCTTGGTAATACAAACAAGTACAGGTCCATATCCTTGAATCCGAAAACTTAAATATTCCAAAATCGATCTGGTTTTTTTGGGCTACTTTTGGGCAATTTTTGAACACATTTTGAGAAACTTTCGAACACATTTTGGGCGACTTTTGGCTGACATCTGGAAACCGAAAAAAATCCAATTTCCGAAACATGGCTGTCCCCTAGCATTTGAGATTCAGTGATACGGACTTGTAATAATACTTGATCATGGTTAATAGTTTGTTATAACAAACAAACATACATACCAGGTCTTGGCAATTCTTACAGGAAAAAGGATTAATGAAAGAGAATCAAGACAGTTACAGTATTGTAAACGTACAAGAAAGTATAAGGAAAGTGATTTTGCAAGGGAAAATTGAAGTCAAAGGGACAGTGATACAAATGGGAAGAAATCACAAAAGATTGAATGGAAGTTGCTTATCAGAAGTGAACAAGTGGTAATCTTCAGACTTCACAAAGGCCACAACAGATTGGGATACCATCTATTCAACAATCTAAAGATAGAAATTACTGATGACTGTAACTGTGGCACCGATAAAATGACAGCTGAACATCTACTTTAAAGGTGCCCAGTGTATGAGACACAGAGAAAGCGCATATGGCCATCACCAGTACCATTCCTGGAAAACCTCGACAGAGATACCAACATCCTCAAGCTGGCCACTGCTTTCTTTGTACGTATTCAAGCCGATGTCTGAAAGTGAATGGAGAAGAAGGGAAGTTGCCTTTGGGAGTATAGTAACAAGGTAGAAACAGAAAATTGTAGAGATACATTGCAGAACAATCTACTGTGTAGATCTTAAATCATCATAATGAATTTATACATAAAAATGTCAGACCTAGCTTTCTGAAGACATAATAAAATGTGTAGTCCTGGCTAGAAGCTCATTTTTCCAGTTATCATTATATTATTATCATGATCATTATTTCTGTGGGTTCCAGGAGATGGCCAGTCTGGCAGTGTTCCTTCTAGGCCCTCAAAGCCAGAAACAGTACCCTCACCATTACATGGAGACAGCAATTTCCACCTATCTGACCTCATGCAGGCAAGTTTCTAGTGGGTTGTATTTCTGGTTAAGACTTGAGTTTCGTTGCCTAGAAACAGTGTGAATTCATTGTATTTGTTGGGAAATGTAAAAAGGGGTAGAAATAAAGAGGTGGCTTAAATGAAACTAATCCCCAGGACATCCAGCCAGCAGAAGAGGAGCTACTAATCAGCTGTGAACGACCAAGTAGAGAAGAAATAAAGAAAGCCATAAAGCTTCTGAAAGATGGAAAAGCAGCTGGTCCAGATGGAATTCCAGCAGAGGCTATCAAAACAGATATTGATTCCTCTACAGAGATATTATACAAACTACTTGGCAAAGTCTGTGGGAGAGAGAGGAAATACCAGCAGAATGGAAGGAAGGTTATCTGGTCAAGTTGCCTAAGAAGGGAAATTTACAAGAGTGCACAAATTATAGAGGAATAATGTTACTATCAGTGCCAGGAAAACCATTAAACAGAATCATCCTTGAGAGATTAAAAGAGTCCATAGACAAGCAACTGAGAGATGAAAAAGCAGGTTTTCGACAAAACAGATCTTGTACCAGAAGCCATACTGAGAATAATAGTTGAACAAAGCCTGGAATGGAATTCACCGCTATACATTGGATTTGTGGACTATGAAAAGGCATTTGACAATGTAGATAGAGAATCGCTCTGGAAATTGATGAGGCATTATGGAGTTCCCATGAAGATTACTAACTTAGTAAAGAAGGCCCATGAAGGCATGACATGCAGAGTTCTTCATGAAGGACACCTTACAGAACCTTTATG
Organism: Oreohelix idahoensis; assembly: GCA_024509875.1. Taxonomy (NCBI): domain Eukaryota; kingdom Metazoa; phylum Mollusca; class Gastropoda; order Stylommatophora; family Oreohelicidae; genus Oreohelix; species Oreohelix idahoensis. The sequence continues at coordinate 279,645 of JAMPIV010001082.1, forward strand.
GGTTAGAATGGGAGTGCAACAGGGATGCTTGTTGTCTTTTCTTACTAGCAATAGATTGGGTTATGAAAACATCGACATCACATAACAGAAATGGAATTCAATGGAATCTGACTAAACAGCATGATGATCTGGATTTTGCAGATGACGGCTCTTCTGTCCCATAACCATAATCAGATGCAAGAGAAAATGAAAATTCTCGATGAGAGGTCGCAACAAGTGGGCCTGAAAATACACAGGGAAAAGACAAAGATTATGAGAATAAATGCAAGAAATGATAACAAGGTTGAACTTGAAGAAACACCACTAAATGATGTAGAATCGTACACATATCTTGGCAGTAATATAGACAGGATTGGAGGGACAGAAAATGATATCAAAATAAGAATACAAAAAGCAAGAGGAGCTTTATTGCATTAGGAAACATATGGAGAACAAGAGAAATCAAGTCCAACACGAAAATAAGAATCTTCAACTCAAATTTCAAGTCAGTCCTATTGTATGGCTCTGAGACACGAAGAGCAACAAAAACAACTAAAAAGCTACAGACTTTTATAAACGGGTGTAGAATAGAAGGACTGAAGTGGTATGACAAAGTCACAAATGTGGAATTGATGACAAGAACCAGACAAGTGCCAGTGGAACAAGAGTTGAGAAGAAGACGCTGGCGATGGATAGGACACACATTGAGGAGACCTGTTGATAGCATTACAAGGCAGTCCTTGTTCTGGAATACACAGGGAAAGAGAGGCAGAGGTAGACCAAAAAAACACACGGAGAAGAGAACAGAGGTGAAAATGATGAGGAAAACATGGAAAGAACTTGAGCGGATGGCACAGGACAGGAAGACTGGGCATGTGTTTGTTGAAGGCCTATGCTCCTCAGGGAGCTAAAGGGTATTGATTGATTAAATCAAAATAGGTAATGCATCTCACTAGGACACGGGACAAAGATAATTGCCTACATTTCAACCACAAAGTCTTCGTCAGGGACAGACAAACAAAAACAGAAGAGAAAGAAGGTTAGAACTACGTTAAATACATAAAGAATAAATACACATAATATTGGTCAATAAATGGTAGTGGCTGGTGATGCTGGTGGGAAAGGTCATAGAGGACAAAATGGCCACTCAAATAGATCCAGGATAGTAATAATAATGTTTGCTTTAGTTTTAAGGACCATCGTCATTGCACACTGACAACTCCATCAGTGCTGTGATCTCCTCCCTTAGATCATGCTAGAAGGACCTCAGCACAGTGCACGAACTCCATAGCACCGGTGAGGATCCCATTGTATGTATATAGGAATCACACATTCTATAAATATTTTGTGGCGGGTAGGTTTCCTAATTTTTAAATTTTGCCAGGGTAGCGGCCGTATGACCTACTCTTTTCAATTTCCAACTGCCGAGGGATTTTTAACTTTCGCAACTTGCACATGGGACCTCCAATTTTTCACCCTTATCCGAGAACGCTAGGCATCTGATTTCACTACCCAGGAGAGCGGGGGGAGTACGACATCATTAGGGACCACTGGTGCTGAAAAAATTTCCATCAATTATATTCACTGTTCTGGGAGCAAACCCGGTACTTTTAGAATTAGAGGCGGGGGGCCATACCTCGGAGCCACTCTGACCCAATTAAAAAGTTTAATACGTCTAAATGATCTTAGCTGAAAGAAATTTACTTTGAGCAGTAAGAGTTAGAAAAACTGAATTTTTACTATGTCTTATAATACAATCATAGCCAAAACAGAGAAAAAGATGAAGGCATATACCTTTAAAAACAATACTGCGTAGTTTCTGTGGGTGTCTATGGAGACAAAGAAACAATATAACAACAGGCATATCACAAGAGGTGACTAAAATGAGGTTGTGCATAGGCCTGGCAACCTCATCACATAAAACAAATTGCTGGTTTGTTTAAACTAGTTCTGTTTCAAAAGCACACTTCTTTATCATTTACCCATATTAGACAGCAATGTTAGGAAAGAAATGCGTTGTAAGATACTTGCTTACTACATACTTTATAACTTAGTCGTTCGTCTTCTGCCGTGGGGTGTAAGATACTGAAACAAATAATCAGCACTTCAGATGGTGGGTGCTGTTTGTGAGAAGATTTTTTTTTTATATCTTTTATTGCAGAAACCCCCATTACGCTACTCGAGCCACTTTAACGAGCACGGAAGCCCTGAAAAAAAGAGCAATGTACAATGAGGCAGCCATGCAGTTTCTAAAAATGACCAGTGAGGTAGATGGGGCAAGTTGTTGTTTTTAAATCACTCAAACCTTTTGTCCTCCAATTTGATATTATAACAGAGTTTACTTATTACAGATGTCAGTAAAATTGTATGCGTAGTGGCATATATGAAGTCATCCTTATGTGACCACCAGATAAGCACAGTGCTGTTATGTACAGATGTGGATGTGAACCTTTGTCTGTGAGGTTAATTATACCCTCATTGACTCTTGAAATCATTCACACACTTCAGGGATCCCTACTGTGGTGAAACATGTTGAGAACCCAACATTGCACACTAATCTTGGAGGAGTCACTGGAGCCCCAGAAGTACCTCTGGCTTTTACCTGGTTGACTGCATGCAGGAGAATCTCACTATCGACCCATGATAGGCAAGGGGAGCTGAAAAGTGGCTCTGTGTAGGACGTGACAATTCCTTGGAAGAGCTCAGAACTAGAACACAGTATTTTAGAGCTGTGCGTATTTGAAGAGCCCCCTTGGATGACAGGGAATGCACCGTGTGCCACGCGCTTCTTCCTCTATTTAGACTCAAGGTTTCCTCCATTATTTAATGTAGATAATAACAAGGAGTCTTCAACTTGGTATTGGCTGCAAAAGAGCCAGAACTCAGCAACCATAGTTAAATAGCAACATAAAAACCACTGATCTCCCAGGCATTTTGTACGAGGAGGCTAATATGAGGTTGTGAATGGGGCCGGCATCATAAGATATTGCTATAGACCATCGCTGTAAGAGCATATGTAAGCTTTCATGCTGGCTTCCTGTAAGAGGACCAGCTGCCAATGGTGGCATCATCATGATGTAGCATGTCCTTTGCAGAACGTCGCTCTCATCACAGCCCGCCTGAAAGACTCTCGATCTCTAGCCAGCCTTCCCGCCTCCTCCATTGTCGTATTCAAGGTGTCTTCAATGTCCTGTGTCCACCGTCGTCTTGGTCGGCTCCTGCCTCGCCTTCCAGGTACCATACCCTCCATCAGTGCTCTTTCTAAACCACTATGACGTTTAATGTGGCCAAAGTATTTCAGTTTCCTGGACATGATATTGTTTATGAGCCAGTTTTCCTCGATGTTCAGATCGTTTAGGATGTCTATATTTTCTTCTTCTTGGTCCAAGATATTCTGAGAATTTTTCTGTAACACTTTGCTTCGAAAGATTCAATTCTTTTCTTTAATGTTTGTGTAATGGTCCATGATTCACATCCGTGCGTTGCCACCGGAAAGATGCACGTTCTCAGAAGTTTTACTTTTATTAATTTGCGGTCTTATGCTTCATGGAGAGTGAAAATGGAAAATGATTCTGGTTTTTGCCAGAAACATCCAACTAATCTATCATCGATGGTTAGATTACCTAACCGTGATGGTTAGTTTACCTACCACAAAATATACTACAAGTAAATAAAGCCATGCCAAAAAGAGAGGTCTTTTCTGTCCTCTACTTTGAGCTCTCTGGTTTAGCCATGCTTTTTTTGCTGCCTTACATTTGTTTACTGTTTCTTTAGTCTTTCATATTCTTCATTGTCTTGTTTCCTCTTTCCATTTCTGTCTATCAAAGGGAAACAGAAAGGGAGTTGTTGCATAAAATAGACAATGTTTGTAGTCTGATGAGAAATTAATATTTATTAAGTTGGTGCATAACATAGACAATGTTTGTAGTCTGATGAGAAATTAATATTTATTAAGTTGGTGCATGTGCGAATGTATTTCACTGGTTTTGGTTCCAGGACTCTGATTTGACAAGTGCACTGTTCTTGGAACAAGCAGCTCACTGCTTCCTGGCACTGAAGACTCCCATGGTGAGAAAGTATTCCTTTCACATGATCCTTGCTGGGCATCGGTTCAACAAAGGAGGACAGGTAATCTTGAGCCTTGAGTTCCTTTTGTTTGTTGCTTTTTTTTTCTCTCTTATTAATTTTAATAAATTTATTCGTTAAGTAAGTTTTACTATTATGTGAAACTGCTGACAAGAACGCCTCGGAACAAAAGATGAGAGAAAGATGCTGGCGATGGATTGGACATATATTGAAGAAATCTGTTGATAACATTACCAGACAGTTGTGGCCGGTTTAGGTGATTAGTTCATAGATAATGAAATAGGAAAATAGATATGTGATTTGGTAGATAAATCGATGTAAAATATTAAAGACATAGTCGAAGGGAAGTTACACTAATTATTAAACAGTTGGGCAAGAGTTTCCCCCCTCTTGAGGCAAAGATTCAGGCTAATCTTTGTTCTTTGTAGAACATTCGTGAAGTTTTGATCACATGGGGTGAGCTATTGTTCACATGGGGTGAGCTGTTGTTCACATGGGGTAAGTGAAACAAAAAGACAGCGCAATATAGTGTGTGAGATCCTTTCTGCTCGAGTTGTCAATGGGTGAAGATGATGTAACTCAACGTGGTTAGTGCCGGAGTTGTCAACTTGTGATTTTCGTGCAAGAGCAAATCTATGGAGACAGATATCATCCCAACTCCATTGTTATTATTCAAGATATGAATTCAAGAGCAGACGCAAGTGTTTATTGCAGACAGCAAAGATAATTGTGATATTTCTTGGACAGGGATGTCCAAAATATATTGAAGGTACATGTTGAAACATTTATAAACTTTTACGCCTCGTGTAGCAAAGATAGACATTCGTGTACAGCAGTAATGTCAATGCTAAGAACCAACTTAGCACTAGAATAGTATCAGCCTTGAAATAAACTTAGATTCCCCAGTGTCTACCAGTCATTCGTAGACATACAAGCATCACCTAAGAACATTGAGTTGAATTTATTAAAGTATAAGAAGCAGAGTTCTAAACTACAGAATAAACGAACAGGCTATTACGTAGAAGCATACTAGTCAAAAGATTACCTATGAAAAGTGATGAAGCAACGAGAGGTTGTAAATTGAATGATCCAGATTACTTGTAACGTTTGAATACAGATGTCTTAAGTTTTTTGTTTTTTTTTACATTGCTGTACACACATTTGAAGATTGGAAGTACCATTAAAACCATCAGAACCCATCGTGAGTTAACTAGCAATGTGCAGTGATGTCTTTTTCATGATAAACAGATAGAAGGTGCCAAGACAGTCTGGGTTAAATACTAGAAGCGATGACGAACCTACTATTACTGATCATGTGTAGTCTAAACTACGACCTGTAGAACCACCAACGGTCACACAGTCCTTGTTCTGGAATCCCAAGGATAAGAGAGGTATTGGCAGAACGAAGAACACAGAAATGAAAATGATGTGGAAAACACGGAAATACCTTGAGCTGAATGGTACACGGGAGCCGCGGTAGCATAGTGGTTAGTGCACTGGCTTCCTAGCTCAGTGGTCTATGGTTCGATCCCCAGATGAGGTGGGATTTTTTTAGGCCGCAAACGGCTCCTGGGTCGACCCAGCACCAACTGGGTCCAGAGCAACTCCGGGAAGGTTAAGGTGGCCGGCGTGATGTTGACCACGTCACCCCTAGTGTGCCGATGGTCAAGAAAATATGGGCAAACACCACATTCCCAATATGCCTCAATGGGCGTGTAATGGGATCCTTTACCTTTTTTTAACCTTGAATGGTACATGACCGGAGGACTTGGCCTATGTTCATTGAACGTAATTGCTCCTTGGGGAGCTAAATGGTATAGACTGATTGGTTGAAGGTTTACTGTTGTTGAAAAAAGAGTTAACAATAGACCAAACATGTCCAAAGAAAGGCCAACATGCAAAGTAAGCTTATTTCAAACATTTTTTCTTTGAGAAGAGGAAAGTTAGCCTTCTACTACCAGTTCAAGAAATGTGTGCACTTTTTTTAAGGTGATTTCTGCATTGCAGAGCATCCGATTGGCAGAGGGTTATGGGTCTTGCCTCTCACAGCAGAAGTACCAGGTTCTAGGTTCAAAACCTGGTTGTGTCATGCTGCAGTCTACCCAGCTTCAAATAGGTACCAAACTCTACTTTTGAGTTAGGGAAAGCAAAGGCAGTGAGGAAGGGATCTAGTCACCCACCTCATAAAGCTGTACCTAGTGTAGTGAAGTCTGTAACATTTTACTCCCCTAGGACTGTATCTGCTATGAGAATCACCCTTTTTTTCTTCTTTTTATTTCTTCAATGTATAAAATTTATTTATTTTACTTTTATTTTCAGAGAAAGCATTCACTTCGTTGTTACACGCAAGCTCTGCAGGTGTACAAGGGCAAACATTGGTCCATAGCAGAGGTCAGTAGAATCTTCTGTTTGAGAGATTAATTTTTTTTAGTACTATAAGTACACTTGGATGCCGATTAGCCGAATTACTTCATGACGGGTTGTTCAGGTGATCGAAATTTAAGATCATTCTTCTTCTTGGATTCTTAGCCCTTTGATTGACAAAGCAGTCAGTGACCACCACGCCTAGTGGCGTCTTGTTGGGCAGCAACAAACTGTCCCGATTTTGCTCGGCCAGTGGCCGTCCTTCCTCAGCCTCCACTGTTCTCCGCCAGGTTGTCTTTGGTCTGCCTCTCTTTCGCCGTCCTTCTGGGGTCCATAGCATAGCAGTTCTGGTGATGGTGTCAGGGTCCCTTCTGAGGACATGGCCAACCCAGTTCCAGCGTCTGCCTGCAATGATGGTGTGTATGTCTTTTTGACTGCACCATGAAAGCAGTTCTTGGTTGGAGATGTGGAAAGAAGTATTTGGGCATGCACTCCGTGTTACAAAAGTGCAGAAAGTACGGAATTTGGTGTTTGTGCTGTACTGAGACGATATCCAAATGTTGTTTAGGATAATTGAGAATAGGTTTGAAAATGCAACTAAACACAACACTAAACTAATGCAACTAAACACAAAACTAAGATAATACAACTAAACACCACTAAACTAATGCAACTAAACACAACACTAAACTAATGCAACTAAAAACAACACTTAACTAATACAACTAAACACAACACTAAACTAATGCAACTAAACACAACACTAAGCTAATGCAACTAAACACAACACAAAGCTAATGCAACTAAACACAACAATAAACTAATGCAACTAAACACAACACTAAACTAATGCAACTAAACACAACACTAAGCTAATGCAACTAAACACAACACTAAGCTAATGCAACTAAACACAACACTAAACTGACTGCACTAGAGCCGGGAACAGGCTGGAATGGACAGGAATAATGACCATGGAGGCTGACTCATAGAGTGGAGGGGTGCTTATGTTACAGACCTTACCCATGTTTCTTGGTTTTGCTGATTAGATTTAATTTGCATAGGATAATCGGAGTTCTACTGTCCCTCACCATTTGATATCATCTGTATTATAAATACCGGAGGTCTGTGAGCAGACGTATAAGGCATATAACGACTGCTACCTCAGGCATCTCGTAAGAGGCGGCTAATATGAGATTGTGCCTGAGGCTGGAAACGTCATTATGTAACACAAATTGCTACAGAAACCACAGCAGTAAAAGCATGGGAATGCTGGATGCAGGCTTCCTGCAAGGGAAACAGCCGCAGTGGTGGCTCCATGCACAGCCTCATATGACATGCCTGAGGGTTCAGTAATCCTGTTCTTTCTTTGTCTCTTTAGAGAGAGACACACACACATGTGCACACACACACAGACCCCACACACCCTACCCCAAACCCACCGGAACTACGCAGGGCTTGCTGATAGTATTTTTGCAAAATTCAAGGTGACAACAGTTTTTTGGTGTCTGCAGATAGTTGGTTGAATGTATTTTGTTTGTTGAACTTTCACATACAAGATGACCTCAGTTATAGTGTCTCCACTAGTTGGATTATGTTGTATAAATTTCACATACTAGCTGACCAAGTTACAAATTTGATGTCTATGATAGGAAACTCTATACAGAGTGATACAACAGGAGGCAATCTGATCATCAGAAGATGTCCCCTCGTTGAACAAGTGTTTCTGCCCTAAATAGTCCTTCTTCTTGGATCCTTGGTTGCTAGCTGATAAAACCTCCAGTAACCATCACACCCAGTGGCGTCTTGGAAGGCAGAAGAAACTGACTCCACTTTGCTTGGTTGGTGGTCATCCTTTTTGCGGTGCCCCAACTCTGATTCGGGCTTTTTATCTAGGCTTCCACAGTTCTCCGCCAAGTTGTTGTTGGTCAGCCTTCTCTTTTGCCTTCCATCTGGGGTCCATTGCATGACAGTTCTGTTGTTGGTATCAGGGTCTCTTCTGAGGGCATGGCCAACCCAGTTCCAGCATCTGCCCACTATCCATCTGCCTCTTGTATTCCTCGTGCTCTAAAATTAAATCTTCTACAGTTGAAGGCAAGTGGTGGTAATGAATCAGGCTTGATTCGCATAAGATGGCCAAAACAACTTATTCTGAGCAATCAGAAAGCTATGGACACCATGTACATAGCTGTTTGATTGCTCAGAATACGTTGTTTTTGGTTGTGATGGTATTGGTTGGACAAAACAATTCAAAGTATTTTCCAGAGGTGGGTTGTGTGTGTGACGAAAGTACTGAGATTCTGTCTTTCAAATGGCCCATGTCTTTTTCTCCTTGCATTTAGTTCACTATTTTTGGGAGGGATTACAGAAAAATCCTTCTCCATGTTTCTTCTCCTTCTATTATTTACGTTTTTTCAAGATGAGATCACGAGGGAGTTTGATCTCATCTGCTTTATGGTTCTTCTTTATGTGTTTAGAATGGGGGTGTAGGGAATTAGACAGTATTTTTCTAGAAGAAAAGATTATAGATGCTAGATCAGGATTGGCACCAGATTGTCTTTTTTTAAAGATATTGCGTGGCCATATACGCATTTTTCGGGAGTTAAATTATTTGCGGCCATTTTTGCTTCATTTCCGCAGTATAGGGCTAGGACCAATTCCCGGTTCTTTGTCTAGCAGAAACTGGTTGCATCAGAAAGATCTAAGGTTCTGATTGGCTGAGAGATAACTGCAGTTAAAATGCAGAGCTCTCATTGGCTTTACAACCACGCCGCGCATATGACGTCACGAAGTCGGCGCGTGGGGGTCTTGATTATAAAAGGCCTATATTTCATAGTTCTTTCTCTTTTAATGAAAAAAATTGCCAAAGCCGGTTGCCAGTCAAGTCGATTGCCTTCAGTTGGACATTCGAGATTTGGTAAGCATGAATTTTTGCGTGAGGACTTTATTTAATTTTTCTAGTCCTAGCCGATCATTTAAGTTTCTTTGGGCAGTTTAGTTTAATTTAACTCCAGAGCCATCAATTAGATCTGAGTGATAGACATGAGAAACTAGGTCCATTTAATTCCTTGTTGAAAGAATAGCGGCATGGTTTAAAAGTTGAGATATCACCGCTTTGTATTATTGCAAAGTCGGTCGGGAGAGAAACTCGCATCTGCGAATTTTATTTATTTACAGAATAGTCGGGAGCGCGTAATGTGTATTTTTATTTGTGATTTTAGTGAGAGTATTGATGCTCGCTATTTATATAGTTACGCATATATCTGTGGACGGGAGTGAAAGAGGCATAATTTGGAAGCGCGTGGGCGCGTTGGTTACGGAATTGTTATTGATACGACGTTCAGAGGGACGAGGGGGAGATAAGCACGTGGTCATAAAATTACAAACACGTGGTTGAACTACGGGGTTTTCAATTTGATAATCAGGGGTTATGTATAACTTTTGACGGCAGGTAGATGCTAGCGTAAACAGGGTTATAGGTTATTGATTGTGCTTTGTTATTCTGTGTATTCAGAAGATGGAGATGACATTTATTTATGTTAAGGGAATTATTTTGTATTTCATTTTGAATGTGATTACTATTATTGACGGGAATTTTAGGAATTCCTAGAGAAGGCTAGTTTTAGTTGTGTTAAACATTACGGCATTAGTGTCAGCGTAAGAAGTAGGCCACAGTACGTCTGCCCAGACGGGCCATTGAAAATATGGTTGTTGCTCGGAGTTAGTCAGGCAGAACAGGCGATCTGGGTTAGCCAATGTTTACCTTGTGGGCTCAGGTAGAGAAGGGAGCTCAGTGGGGGGAGCGGACTTTGTTTGCATGATTTTGTATGGTGGTGCATAACGGGAGAGAGTAGGGGAGCTGTATTGATTATAGACGGGGGAGACTTAAGTGTTAAAGACTTAAGGGTTTGTCAGGAAGTTAATTGTTATTTGAAATGTATTATTATGGTTTGTTTAGCTGTTGTTTTGTTTTGTCTAAAACAGCAGGTGCCGGCTTTTTGTGGGAATGAGAGCGGAATTTTGAGACCACAAAATTTCTCCCACGGCAAAGTTGGGGCATTCGCAGAACCGCAAGGGTTTTACGTTAGTTGCCAGTAGTGGACGGAGAGGAAGAAAATACGTTTTCCCAACCAGGGGAAGACATTTTCCAGCGAATAGGATTTTTTTTTGTGGATAAATCCTGAGCTCTGACGCTCGTTACACACGCAGATTTGGCAGGCTGCCAGCGGTGTGGTAATTTTTGTGTTCGTTTCTTCACGGCCATAATAAAGCCGACAGCCCAGTTATAGGTACTCGGGCAGGTAATTTCCGAGTGGTAGAAGTCCGCTACAGTTCCAGTCCAGAATCCAGTGGGGTTCTGTTAACCCTCAGTCATCAAGTCCAGAGTTAGTGGAGAGAGATAGGGTAACATTCTCTCTACTGAAGTCAGCACAGATAGGCAGAACTGTTAGTTTTGGTGAATCATAGCAGAGGACAGCTGCTGAAGTTTAGAGGTGCAGTTAGTTGTGTTCAGGAGATTCCAGGATAGGCTGTGTAGAACCGAAGTCTGTGCAGAGATTGTGTAGTCACTTCGCCGTCGTTCCAGCTATCAGTGGACTTAGAGTTAGAGTTAGAATTTAGAACAGCTAGTTTGGAGTGTAGGCGACATCAAGTGCAGTGTAGTTCATTTCAGTTAACCTTACCTTCTTTCTCCATACAGGTTGCAATTGTGGGAGAAGGGTTGGGGTTGATGCATTTTTAACTGTGCTTGATTTTGTTTCAGGAGTGCATCCTCGCACTTGATGTATGGGACATGCATATGTTTGTTGTTTATAGGTGTATAATAAACTTGTATAAATTGTAGCTGGCATCAGTCATTTCTTTTAGTACAGTAGCTATATGTTGTCTGTACCTTGGTGTTTGTGAATCTTAAGTGAACCTTATCCCCATAGGGTAGTTAGAGGTGGTTCGAGGCCATAGCAATTTAAACGTCCGAAGTGGCGAGGAAAGAATCAACCTCGGTTCTCAACCTCGGAGCCAATGGTCTCAACTTTCACAGTTTGCACTATATTTCTATCTGAATCTATCATTTCAGTCTTCCTTCTTACTATTGTCTTGTCACTATATGTAGACAGTCTCTAGTCCTAAATCCATTTCGTGACAGTGTGGAAAGAGGACATTTCTGTATTAAAAGAAATAACAACCAGCTATGTGGTGAGATATCCGTGATACACCCCGCCCAAATAAAGAAATACTACAGCGTTTGAACGTTTTCTAGGCCATAAAAACAAATCAAGGGAAAAAATATTTAACTAACGATTTTAAATTTTGTCACTACGCCAAGTAAATTTACCACCCAGCCCGACATCCGTACCCTACCCCTCTTCTTAGTGTTTATGAACGAACGTCGAGAAAATTGGAAAATATTTGAATATTTCCACTATTACGTTAGAAAACCTGCAACTAAATTCTAGGTTTGACCTTGGATTGAAGACCAATACTACTAGATTTGAAAATAAACAGTTAGAAAATCTATTAATAACTATAGCCTTAGCGACGGTTACTAGGCCATCGCAAAATGCACTAACGCAAACGCTTGGCTATGATTTTAATCTTCGGTCAGCAAGCGGGCAAGTCCCGTCCTCAAACACCCACTTTTTCTATACCCGTACCAATTTCGAGGAATGAATGCTAGACATTTGGCGAAAACCAATATTGTCGCCTCGCTTGGTAGGAAAAGGGGAGAGACAGGGTGGATGAAGATTCAAATCAGATTTTATCGGTGTGTTTTGTAAACTTAGATAATGGCGTTCCTTGTAAAAATAAAAGGGATATATTGCAGGTAGCGCAAATATTAATAAATAAACTACCCTACAACAATTCCCTTATATAAAGTATCTTGTCTTAGCGAAGTATTTAGTTATAGTGAGTTTGGGGTAAAAACAATTAATCACAAGATAATTACATAGATGAAAACGAAGATAAATCATTAAAAGAAATCCAGATATAAAGATAGAGGACAGTTTTCTGTTTAATAATCACTTTCCATTTTGAAAATCGGCCCATTAATGACGAAGATATTGTAGAAAATAAAATTTGGACAGACAGACTTACACGCTGATAACTGCTCAATTTTGAAAGGCGTCGAGAAAAGTTACATTTTCTAAACGCAGTTTTGATTGGGTGACTAGTTTGAGAAGGGGATAACATTAGCAAATCTGCCGGCCTCAGCGCCATTTGCCCAAAACTGTTAACACGATCAGCTTGAGAGCAGTAGCAAAGCGTTCCTGTTGAATGCATTCTGCCATCTGGATGATAGCGGTCTGAACTATGCCCATTCACCGCCAGTCAAACTTGTGATTTTGTGTTTTATTCTGTTATCTGCGGTAAGATAAATAACCTTATTGATATATTTATTTGTATGTAGAGGCAGACCCAGATAGGGCGCCCAAACCTTTGTGTTGTACGACATTGCAAAATGGAAGTGAAAACTGATTGAAGAAAAGTACAACCCGAAGGAGTGGACACATGTATACACAGATGGATCTGCTGAGGGGGCAGTAAAGAACGGTGGAGGAGGCATTTTTATAAGATTCCTAAATGGAAAGATCATCCGAAAGGCCTTCCCAACTGGAAAGATCTCCTCCAATTTTAGGGCAGAAGCTATGGCACTACTGCAAGCCCTGAAGATCCTCACCAGACCTGAACAGCAGCCACAAGCTAAGATAGTAATCTTCACTGACTGCAGGTCATTACTTGAATCAATACAAAACACCAGAAATGATAACATGATGAATGAGATCAGATCTGAGCTTAACATCATCCAAAGGTCATCAACCATTGCCCTTCAGTGGTTACCTGCCCATTGTGGAATCGCTGGTAATGAGAAAGCAGATGCTCTATCAAGAAGTGGCAGTAAAATGGAACAATACAGCCACCCATTGCCCTATCGGGAAGCAAAAACCATCATCCACAACAAGTACAAAAATCAGTGGAAGGAGGAAGGGGATATATACAGCAGAGATGACCCAATCCACCACCTAAACAGACACCAACAGACGACAATTTTCCGCCTGAGAACTGGTCACTGCAGATTACTTGGACATCTCTATCGCCTCAAGACATCCCACACGAATGAATGCCCATGTGGAACTAATATCCAGACTCCAGAACACATTCTCCAGAACTGTCCAACCCATGATAAATTGCGACGTGCGACCTGGCCAAAAGGTGATGAGCTCCAGCAGAAGCTATGGGGCTGCCGCGCCGACCTGGAAAAGACTGTGGACTTCGTCCTGGCGACAGGCCTGCAGATTTAGCATGACTACAAACCGAAGGCAGAAGAAAGAAGAAGAAGAGGAAGTGAAAACGACAACCCCAGTAAAGGGAATGCCTAAGCAGAATCAGAGAGAAAGAAAATTAAAGTGTATTTTGAATATTGTCACAATAATATTACGACTGTAAGTCCATAAGCCCCTTCTCAATAGACCAGCTCCACAAAACCCGCCGGACATCCAGCCAGCAGAAGAAGAGCTACAAATTAACGGTGAAAGACCAACGAAGGAAGAAATAAAGAAAGCCATAAAGCTTCTAAGAGAGGGAAAAGCGTCTGGACCTGATGGCATTCCAGCAGAGGCCATCAAAGCAGATATCGACACGGCTACAGAGATGTTATATAAATTACTTGGTAAAGTCTGGGAAAAGGAAGAGATACCAGCAGAATGGAAGGAAGGATATCTGGTTAAGTTGCCTAAGAAGGGAAATTTACAAGAGTGCAAAAATTATAGAGGAATAATGTTACTATCAGTGCCAGGAAAAGTGTTAAACAGGATTATCCTTGAGAGATTAAAAGAGTCCATAGACAAGAAACTGAGAGATGAACAAGCAGGTTTTCGACAAAACAGATCATGTACAGACCAGATAGCCACTTTGAGAATAATAGTTGAACAAAGTCTGGAATGGAATTCACCACTATACATCGGATTTGTGGACTACGAAAAGGCATTTGACAGTGTAGACAGAGAATCACTTTGGAAATTGATGAGGCATTATGGAGTTCCCCTGAAGATCATTAATTTAATAAAGAAAACATATGAAGACATGACATGCAGAGTTCTTCACGAAGGACAGCTTACAGAACCGTTTGGGATAAGAACAGGAGTGCGACAGGGATGCCTCTTGTCTCCATTTCTTTTCTTGCTGGCAATAGATTGGGTTATGAGATCATCGGCAACACACAACAGAAATGGAATCCAGTGGACTCTGACTAAGCAGTTGGATGATCTGGATTTTGCTGATGACTTGGCTCTCCTGTCCCATAACCGTAATCAGATGCAGGACAAATTGAAAACACTCGATGAGAGGTCACAGCAATTGGGTCTGAAAATACACAGGGAAAAGACAAAAATAATGAGAATAAATGCAGGTAATGATAACAGGGTTGAACTTGAAGAAACACCAATTCAAGATGTAGAATCATACACATATCTTGGCAGTAATATAGACAAAGTTGGAGGGACAGACAGCGATATCAAAATAAGAATACAAAAGGCAAGAGGAGCTTTCATTGCATTGGGAAATATATGGAGATCAAGAGAAATCGGATACCACACGAAAATAAGAATCTTCAACTCAAATGTGAAGTCAGTCCTATTGTATGGCTCTGAGACATGGAGAACAACAAAGACAACAACCAAAAAGCTACAGACTTTCATAAATGGGTGCTTGCGTAGAATAGAGGGATTAAAATGGTATGACAAGGTTACCAACGTGGAACTGATGACAAGAACTAGACAAGTGCCAGTGGAACAAGAGATGAGAAGAAGACGATGGCGATGGATAGGACACACACTGAGGAAACCTGTTGATAGCATTACAAGGCAGTCCTTGTTCTGGAACCCCCAGGGCAAGAGAGGCAGAGGAAGACCAAGAAGTACATGGAGAAGAGAGTTGGAAACAGAGGTGAAAATGATGAGGAGAACATGGAAAGAACTTGAGATGATGGCACGGGACAGGAGGACTTGGCATGTGTTTGTTGAAGGCCTATGCTCCTTTGGGAGTGGAGGGTTATGAATGAAGTCCATAAGCCACTAGCAGTCTTCTGCAGGGCCTTAGTGTTTACACAGAGACATGAAAACTTACATAGAATGATGAACCAAAAGTTGTCACAGGTTAATAGAAGGAGAGTGTACCCCAGCTGATGATATTGAAGATAACAAAGATTGAAGTGACAGTGGCGTTGTAGCCATATGGGGAGAAGAATGTAAACACTGGTAAAAACTGTCATACCAACTAAGGTGGATGAAATGGGTTGTCGTGAAGAGCTGACTCTCTTTGTTTTGAATGTATCATGTTTTAACTTGTGGAATGATAGTATAAATATGATGTAAAGAAGGGCCATAACCTTCTCTTTCAGGGTTATTTGGTACACTTACCAAGTACCAGAACTCCTGGCAAAGCAGAACCAGTGTGCGAGGTGAAAGCTGTTTACACTACTGCCAGCTCCCTGCCACATCTACTTCCAGGAAGGGTGAAAGAACTGTCTTTGTATTGAGAATCCTCAAGCCGTCATTTTCAATAGGCTCCAAGTTAAGTCCAGTTTTTCTGGCATTCGAGGACACATCCATAAATCTGATTCCACTTAATATCAAAAGTTGTAGAAAAGAAATAAAGAGGGGATGATGAGAAAACCCAACCCTCCATCTCGTAACCAGTGTTAATATTAGTCAGTGGGGATACACACACCTTATTTAATTTAGAATTACTTTTTATGGACAAATTGTCTACTTTATTTATTTGAATAAATGTACAAACACAAATTTCTTTTGAATTGATAGTCCTGATCCAGAACATTTAGGATCCGGACGATTAAATTGTAATATAGTATTATTACCAAAATTTCCAACAGAGTCTTACTCATTTTGATATTATTGAGTTATAGTTGTGTTTGTTGAATTACAGCCTCACTACACCTGCATTACCCTAGACACGTAGTCAATTAACATACATCATAAAAATATATCCCGAGTGAAATCTGAGGGAGGTAGCGGATAGGTACCCTGAGAATACAACATCAACTATTAGACTCAGGGACTTAACACAGCTTGACCTCACTCGGTGTACTATTAGGTGGATAAACACCTCTAACCTCTCATAACACCACAAGCTATATACAAGATGACAACAACCAGCTATATACAAGATGACTAAGTTTGGTGTCTGCAGGTAGTTGATTGTGTGTTGTATAACTTTAGCATACAATTTGGTGTCTGCAGGTTGTTAGTTGATTGTATGTTGTATTACTTTTGCATACAAGATGACTGAATTTGATGTCTGCAGGTAGTTGATTGTATGTTATATACTTGGGGCACTGGGAAAGCGGAACTGGAAATTAATCAACTGATACTTGATCATGCCGGTGATGATGATGCCATTGTGTATACTGATGGGTTCATGATCCATGGGGAAAAATCAGGTTTGGGCTTCTCTGCTAGGGTAAAGTGCAGAATGGTTGCCGAACGTAGCGGGGCTTACAAGATAACAACTTCCAGCATGAGAATGGAGGTAGAGGCAGCTACTGCAGCCTTAAGGTGGCTAACTGAAACTTCAGTAACAAAGGCAGTCATTGTGTCAGATTCTCAGTCCATGCTTCAAAAGGTTCAAAATGGTTGGCTACGGCATAAATGGAAAACCTCCATAGAAGCTTTGAATCTGCAGGAGCTGGAGTGGATCTAATGTCCTGGTCATGTAGAAGTATGAGGTAATGAAAGAGCTGACAGACTAGCATCAAGAGCACCCACAGTGGGAAAACTTGATATGGATAAGGGAGAGATACTGAGAACAATTAATGATCGCCTGTTAGAGAATGACACTGCAATAGATAAATCATCAAGGTTAAGACTGTTGGAATTTGGCATCAAACGTAAGGCTAGCAGAGATGGACGTATGAGAGGATGCATCCATCGTGTTTATAACCGGTGAGCTACAAGAACAGTTAGCATTCACACTCTTCGACATATACTGAGGGAGACTGAGCACCTATGGGTTTGCCTGGAGTGCAGTGATGTTGATTTTGTTCAACAATAACAATGTACAATGTACAACTTTCACGTGCAAGATGACTAAGTTTGGTGTCTGCAGGTAGTTGGTTGATGTTGTATAACATTCACATACAAGAATGACTGTATTCAGTTTTGATATCTGCAGGGAGTTAGTTGATTGTATGTTGTATAACTTTCACATACAAGATGACTGAAGTTCACTTTTGGTGTCTGCAGGATCACATACACTATACTATAGGCAAGCACTCTTTAAACCTCAAACAACTGGAGAGTGCCACGGCAGCATTTAAGCACCTGCTGACCAAGGAGAGCAAACAATCCACTTCACAACAAGCGACCTATCTCAGGGAATATATCTTTGTTTACAAGGTTGGACTTGTCTTTATATCATATAAGACATCCTAGGGTAGTGTTTGTTAGCCTTGTAGGTTAACAAACACAGACTGCCCATCAAATTAATTAACTTTTTTATCATCTTTATGTCATTAACATTGCCATTTTTACTTAATATCTTTGTGACTTTAGTTAATGTTGGATTATGGGATTTTTTTTTTTGCTTATTATTTTCTTGAGAAAATAGAAAGCTTGATAGAGGAATGGAAACTAGATGACAAAAAACCAGTTCAGTGACTTACCAACTGTCACCAATACTCAAAAATTTGAAAATCATTATGGAAACTAAACAACAATTGATAAATAGCATATTCTTACCAACTCTTTGCTGTCAGAACATAGGAGAGGAAAATCACATCATACTTGAGAAGAAGCTTTATTGATAACAGACGAGATGTAATGAGAAAGGATGACATTAGAAATATAAGTTTATAAACTAATAAAACGGTATTTAATCAGTTTTACTAATAACAGTTCACATGAGACAAGGGACGTTTCGGGTTTTACCCTTCGTCAGCCACAAACAGGTGACAAAGACAAAAATTACATATAGGTACTACAAAACTATACGATGATGAGAAACAAACAACAAATGGGCGATCGTAAAATCTAAAAGAAAAGAAATACTGAAACAAGAAAGTAAATAATCCAACGAAACGAAAAAAAGAAGAATAAACAAAACTGTGGAACTAGTTAAAGTTAGCTTAGCTCGATGCAAATAATCCGTGGAAGAAAGCGGTAGTCTCTTGTCACAGGATACGCAAGGAAGTGACGTGCGATAGCGACAAAACAAGAGATATAAAAAGATACGAAACGAACCAAAGCAAAAACACAAAAAGATAGATCATAAAGACAACGAATAAAGAATGAAAAAGAGAAAAGCTACCAGAATTTATGCAAAATGATGTTGTATATTTAAACCGCCGGGAGCTAGAACGCCCATTTTAAAAATAAGGCGGTTCTCCAACGAAAAGCGAGTCTTGTCATTACCGGCACATGAACGCAGGGCAGTGACATGTATATCGGAATTACCTGAATGGTCCGGTCTATTGAAATGAAGGGCCACCGGTAAATGTTTGCCCTGATAGATGTCATTCAAGTGCTCACGAAACCTGTCTGCCAAACGCCTACCAGTTTCACCAATATAGGTCATGCCACATCTCTTGCAGATGATAGCATAAATCAGGTTTCTGGATTCGCACGTAAAAGACTCTCTAATAATAAATATTCCTTTAGGAAAAGTGACTGTCTGAGCTTGGAGTACAAACGGACAGGTCTTGCATATCCGGCGTTGGCACGGTTTAGTACCAAAGTAAGATGGGCTAGAATGTCGCAAGCGACTGTGTACAAGAATATCCCTAAAATTCCTATCCTTACGATAAGCTACCAAAGGTGTATCACGAAATAACTCTTTGGTATCAGGATCAGAGTTGAGAATAGGCAGATGTCGAAACAGAATTCTCTTTACAGAATTAGAACAATTGTAGGACCTCTACCCAGCTTCAGGCATGTAGTCAATGTGGATCAAAGACTAGACAAGAGACAGAAAATAATGTAGTTTGGCCATATTATGAGAATGAAGCCCGATCTATTACCACCACTTGCCTTCAACTGTAGAAGATTTTGTTTTAGAGCACGGGGTGGACAAGAGGCAGAGGGATAGACAGTATTACAGAAATACTACATCATCACAGGCTCACATCAGCCAGCGTGACACACTTGACTCAGGAATGACAACTTCAGCTCCCCATGACTCTTCATGGCTAGAGTGGATTGAAAAAGTAAAAGTACCATTTTCTTGTCTATAAAGGATGTTATCGTTATTTTCCTTTGTGGTCCCTATGGAGCACGGAGCCACCATTGCAGCTGGTCCCTTAGCATGAAGCCTGGCACCAGGCATTCACATGCTCTTATAGTGGTGGTTTGTGTGGCAATTGATGTTAACATGGATGGTGGCTTTTTTTCCATGTTTCTTCTTGTATGTCAATATTATCATGTGAGTGATTTTTGTAATTGCCTCTAAATGCATCTCAGAAGTGAAGAGTTGAAAAGCTGCGTTCTGTTACATGAAAAGTATTTTATGCAGCAACTGTTTATCAATGGAAATAAGAAAGTGATTTTTTTCAGTGTTATATAGAGCCAATCCTGACACATAGAAGTGAGTCATGGACAATTAATAAACAAGCAGGAAAAGCACTAGAGGCCACAGAGATGTGGTGTACAGAAGAATGTTAATAATACCATGGACAGCTAAAGAAAGAGGAATGAGAACATCCCGAAAAAGGCTAATGCGCCAAGAAAGATTATTCCTTATGTTCAAAAGAAGCAGTCCACTGTTTTGGGGGCATGTCATGAGGACAAAGCTGGGATGCACTGTGACAACGGGAAAGATTGAAGGGAAAAGAGATAGAGGAGAACAAAAGAGAGAAGATCCTGTAGCATGAAAAGAAGTCTACAGCAGAACTGATAAACAGAACGGGAGACTGGAAGTTGTGGAGAAACATGGTTTTCTATGCCACCAGGCATGGTAGTTAAAGTAGTCTTTAAATAATGTAGCAAGGATAAATTTTACTTGTTTATCATCTTTTTGTCTATACGGCAATTTATGCGATTTTGTTTCTCTTATCGTTTTGTCATGTGTAAATAATATTGCCTGGTTGATTTCCCTTGTGGATCATCTTGTCTGTAATTATGTATTCTGTGTAATTTCCTTGTTTGTTATCATGATGTAAGAATTTAATGTTGGATTGGTTTTTTTTTTTTCTTGTTCAGTGTCTTTGTAGTTCTCTCCACTGTAGTTGTCTCCACTGTAGTTGTCTCCACTGTAGTCGTCTCCACTGTAGTTAACGGTGTTTCTTGCCTTGCCAGCAATTGCTGAACCAGGAAGAGAGAAACAGTAGCACTTACGGTCATCTGCCTGAATTGCCATTGCCCATAGTGGACAGCAACGCCACCAAAGTCCTTCTTGCCCCTTCGCATAGGAACAGTGGTTAGTATATTGCCATGAGATCAGTTACCATCACCATTTTTGTGTTTGTTTTGCCGTCACATTATGTCCAAGAATAAATGATTAAACTTGTTGTTTAGCTATTGCTGCTGGACTTTCACAGCCAATGCCAAGTTGAAGAATCCTTGGCATGATCTACATTTTAGATCTAGGTTTTCCTGTGGCTTTTCTGCCATTCCAAAACTCGTTACATTGGAGTCGTGAGCTTCCTGGCAAAGGAAGGTGGAAAGTTACCTCAGCCTGATACACGTATAACTTTTGAAGAGGCAAGCAGATACAGGAACAGATGGGAAGCAGAACACCTAGGTCACACAAAAAATGGTGCAAATTACTAGCTCATCAGAAAAGAACAAGCGATAATCTTCAGACCGCACTGGTCACAACAAATTGAGATACCACCTATTGAATAAGCTAAAGATAGAAACTACCGATGAGTGTGACTGTGGTACGGATAAAATGACTCCTGAACATCTGCTTCAAAGATGCCCAACATATGAAGAAAGAGAAAGCACATGTGGACATCACCTGGACCATTCCTGGAAAAACTCTATGGAGATAGAAATAGCCTCAAGCTGACTACTGCTTTCTTTGGACATATTCAAGTTGACGTCTGAGAGTGTACGAAGAAGAAGGAGTCATTAGCTTCAGTTTCTTTCCTGGGTATTTTATCTTGGCTTGGCATGCATTTAAACGATCTTCACATCTATTTTCAAGTTGCAAGAGGAAGGGTGTTGCATACTGTGCATTCCTCACCATCTCGGGGGGGGGCTGTCCAAATGTGCTCTGGTTCTGGGCTTTGCCTAGGAATTGTCACATCCTGTGCAGAGCCACTTTCCAATGTCATCTGTTTATTGTGAAATCCTCCTGCAATCAATCAACCAAGTAAAAGTCTGCTCAGGTGATTTCTCCAAGCATAATGTGCAATGCTGGGTTCTTAGCATGTTTCACCAAAGGTGGGAATCATTATTAAATTAAACTCTACAATTTGATTGACATTTTTAGACTATTTGTGCAGCCTGCTTTGAAATTCGACAATACAGGCATACCTCGGAGATATTGCGGGTTCGGTTCCAGACCACCGCATGAAAGCGAATATCGCAATAAAGTGTGTCACACCCATTTTTTTTTGGCTTCCCAGTGCATATAAAAGCCTAAAATCATGTTTACACTATGTCTATTAAGTGCGCAGTAGCGTTAGGTCTAAAAAGAACAATGTACTGTAAAATTAAATACTTTATTGTTAAAAAATATGCTAATCTTCATCATCTGAGCCTTCAGCGAATCGTAATATTTTTGCTGGTGGAGAGCCAACATCTATCGGAAGAAGAAGGAACGTTCAAATAAATAAACATGAATAATTTGAAAAAAAAGTGCAATATCTGCAAAGCGCAATAAAGCGAAGTGCAATAAAGCGAAGCACAATAAAATGAGGTATGCCTGTATTTTATTCCAAAGAGCAGACACATAAAGAACTCTCATTTAAACTTTGTGAATGACTGACAGATGTACACACATTTGTTGGTACCTAGACTTTTTTCTTTGTCTCATTTGTTTAATTGAATGTTGATTTTATGGTTAACATATTTTGTTCCAACAATATTTTTGTAGAGCTTAGCGGCCGTAAGACTCCTGCCTCTGGAATGTGGTTTGAAAATGATGCAGATAGCCAGGAAAAGTGGAAATTGTTGGAGGAGAAGTTGGTTCAGTCATCTGGTCGACCATACAAAGCTTGTTCTCAGTTGTTCACAGACACAACAGACAATCGATCTAGTCCTATAGCTTTTGTCGGAGGTGAGATTATTTATCCTTTCTCTTTATTTGTTTTCTCCTGAATTTAACGAATTGTTCACTTATTAGAGGCGATACGTATGGGTATATTGACCTTTATGTAGGTTTTGTAATATGCAGTGGCTTGTTCTAAAATTCGTCAGATTCATTGATAAATTGAATATAGGAAAATATAGTGACCAATTCTTCATCTCACAGGGTTCTGTAAGTTGTCCTTCATGAAGAACTATGCATTTCAGGTCTTCATTTGTTTTCTTTATTAGGTTAATTAGCTTATGACGGACTCCAGTAGCATCTCGCCAGTTTCCAAACTGACTGTTTAAACTGTTCAAGGCCTTGTCGTAGTCCATAAATCCAATGTAACAATATGAGTTTAGTTTTAAGGTCTATTCTGCTAATATTCCTTGGCACAGATTTGTTGTTGTTTAATTAGGGCTGCTGAGCTTCTCACTCTTTAGCAGTCAATACCAAGTTGAAGACTCCTTGGTATTATCTACACTGTAGATCTAGGCTTTTCCTGTGGCTTTTCGGACATTCCGAAACATGTTGAGTTGAAGTCATGAGTTCCAGTTTCTCCAGCTTGGTTTGCATATAAAGAATCATCACATCTGGTTCCAAGCTAGGGGTAAGAAGTGTGTGGCATACTGTGCATTCCCTGCCATCCAAGGGGGATCTACAACTATGCAGAGCTAAAATACTGTACTCTGGTTCTGGGCTCTCCCAAAGAATTGTCACGTCCTGCACAGAGCCACTTCTCAGCTTCCCCTGCCTATCACTGGGTCCACAGTGAGATCCTTCTGCATGCAGTCAACTGTCGTGAGAAATTCTAATCCACATATATAAATTAAAAAGTAAATGTACAGTCTAACACATAAATTCAATAAAAGGAAAGAAGAATGGTAAAGAACAGTGCTGTCACAATGACTGTACTCGAGATCCCCCTTTTTATGCTTCGTCTGCATATTCTCACGCTTTCACGTTGATATTAAAGCCTACTGCAGCATACACGCGTTTCCACAACACAATAAAACGTGTACTGCCTTTCTAAGAAAAACCTTGGGATATGCAAGCTGATTAATGACCTAAATTAATACTAACATTAATTACACTACGTTAACATAAACGAAAAGACAGATGAACTTAGGATAGAAAGAAAGGGAGGGCTGAAAGCCGGAACGCATGCAACACTAACACGCGTCTCGCTATACAATTACTGCCATCATGCGTGTAAGGCCACATGCACTAACTTTTTTTTCAAATCGACAGTGATAAAAAACACTACCCATACGAGAGTTAGGGTTAAAAACTTACAAAACGCTTATTAGGAAACATGACATTCTACTGTTTTATGTCTAAAATCCTGACATTAGTCTGACAGTACAGCAGGACAGGTGGCGGTTCTAAACATAAAAAATAAAAAAAAACAACTACACGACTATCCTAAAAAATACATATTTTGAACGCAGCCACTTAGCTCCCTTAAATTTGTATATTTGGGTTCCTTAGGACTTGCTGACAAATAATATGTTAAGTGTTACGCAAATAGTCTAGGAATTAACAAATTATAGCCAAAAGAAATAGTGAGGGTGTCAGACAACACCAAAATCAGAATCGCTCAGTGGCAGATTTTGAAACCACCATTGTACGGGAAATAGGTCCCCATGTTAAATCCTATTTGATTGGAGCGCAGTAAATGTAAGGCGAAACACGATTAGCCGGACTACCAATACTAATTTTTTTTGTTGCTAGGGGAAACAGTAGTAGAGGTACTTTTTTGAAAAGCTGTGTAAACATGGCACAATTGGTTAGACCCGCCAATATAGTCAATTAGAAGCGTCAGTTCAGCACCACATTTTCAAATAAACTTTCTAAAGCAACAGTGCGTTGAGATTCAGCTTATATTTTTCTAAATAAAAGCCTGAGACAGCGGCAGGTCGGATTTTGTGCCATATTCATTGCCAGTCAACGTAATTGTGTATTATTTCCATAAATTGTGGTAAGCTTGAAATATTTGATATCTTTTTAATGCAAATTGAATGTAAATTGATAATTTATGTCTGTATATGTGTGTGGTTCAGTAGCAAACATGAGGCAAAGCCTAGATATTGCTCCAACCTGAACAGAACGTGTCTGAGAAAAGTAAAATTGCATGGAATTGCCTAACAGTACACTGACACCTATCTTATTGACTAGAAGGAACTAATGCTGGAATTGCAGAGGCGTAGTAACCATTAAGGAGGAGTATACTGGTGTAAATTGTTTCAGATGAAGAAAGCAGTTGGCCTACCGCTCTGAACTCAGTGTTTGTTATGTATTGTGTTCAGTCTGGAAATAGATTATAAATTAGTTCTGAAATAGGAGGTACAACCTTCTTGTTTCAGGGACCGTGGTCCTAAAGTTATTGAGCAGCACCTGGTCTGAGCTTTGCTGAATCTAGAGGCTGACAGCATACTCCTGGGTCCAGATAGTGACCAGTGAGGTGTCTCCAGAACACAGGGAAGCTATCGAGCAGAGGAGTCTTTTCCTGCCGCCATCACGAAAGATAAGCTTCTGTGGCCAGAGGAGCTCAACATTATGTGTCCCCCTCTAAAATTGACATTATAATAAAACCGAGGGAAAATACATTGTGTAAATTGATAGGAACTGTGAACTTTTCCCCATACTATTTCCAAGATAAACAAACAATTGAAGTCATGATGACAAATAACAACATAGCTTGAAAACCAACACCAGTATTACCTCATAGTACTACTACACAACTGACACACATAGGATAATATTAATAAAATATGTCACTACAAGGTTCATATTTATAAATTATGTACATATAAATTGTGATTACATTTGATTGTGATTCCTGGTTCACTGTGTAATTGAATCAGGATATCTATTAGTGACAGTAATTAATACATATATATATTTGAAACTTTACCATTGACTCATTTAAGATAGTCTTATAGAGTGTTAAATGTGTGTGAGTGTCACAGTGTTGTACAGTGTTGTGAAATAAAATTAAATTGTTTATCTGTCTGTTGTTGTTGTGACTTACACTTCATCATTTACATAACCCTAGACATTTAACGTAGTCATCACAATATTCCAGAATAATTCTGACTGAGGTATAAATGTGGTAGCAAGTAAGGTTATCTGTAAAACACTACACCTATTAGACACAGATACCTTCACAGCTGATCTCAGTCAGTACACTAAGTCCCCTATAAGTATTTATATCATCCCACTTTACCACATCAACCAAGTCAAAGCCAAAGAATTATGCCTGAGGCTCAAGTGACTTCTCCAAGCTTAGTGTGCAATGCTTGGTTCTCAATAAGTTTCCCCACGGGGAATCCCTGGAAGTATGTGGATGATTTAGAGTCAATGAGCATGTAATTAGCCTCACAGACATGGGTTCACTTCCACATACTTATATTATAGCATTGTGCATAGCTGGTAGTCATATAAGGATGACTCCAGATATGCCTCCATGCATCTTGGCACTGATAGTAACATTATTTCTCTTGCAAATCTCTCTTCTTTGGCAACTTGACACAGATGTTCTTCCTTCCAGTCTGCAGCTATTTCTTCTCTCACCTAGACTTCACTAGGTCAATTTTTATTTAATATATATATATATTGGGCAGTCTTGTGGCTCTGGTTTGTTCAGAACAGTGTTTCCCAAATCTTTTAGGGTCACCTCCCCCCTTGGCTCCCAAAGCACATCCTAGTGCCGCCTCCATTTCCCTGCATTGCATAAAAAATGTAAAGTGAGGACTTTCATACTTACTTACTTAGTCATCTCTCTTGTACTGTGAGGTGTAGAGGTTTGGAGGAGGGAGCACCATCCTATCCTATTGGCTGTCTTCCTTCTGGCTTGGTTCCAATCTAGTTCGCGGTCCTTCAGAGACTGCCTAATGTTGTCCTCCCAGGGGACTCTAGGTCTGGATCCCTGGCTCTTAGTTTCCTATACTTGTCGTGGTAGCTGATCTTCCATTCTGCAGACATAGCCAGACCATCATAGTTGGGACTGTTCTACTTGAGTCTGCAGTGGCTGGGTTTTGAGGCCTTGCCATATCGTCTGGTTGCGGACCATATCTCTTCTTGTTATTGTATCCAGAGGATGATAAAAGCAACTGCAAATTTAAACAGTGCCAACTGATTGCTCTATTTATTCAGTTGTAATATAAAGGTACAGATATCCTTACTTATGAATTACATTTAAAAAAAAAAAAAGAAACGTAATTACTTAATTCAGTATAACACACTTTGATCAACGCCCAATGGAGTACACTCGTAACCCACTTACTTCATTGTTATTTTAACTTTCAATGAGGTTGATGAGCCTGGTGAAGTGATATAAGTGCTCACTTCAGTGTCCTGTATAATTAACCGCTTTTACATGTAAGCATTATATTAAGTAATGTTGCTCAATTTAGCCAGACAAATCCGCCACCACCCTCTTACTGTTGAAGACCCTGTTGAAGTTACCCCCTTTTCCCTTATTGCCCCCTTGGATCTTCCTAACGCCCTCCTGGAGGCGGTGTTGTGAAACCCTGATAGTTGATGTTTGACACTTCTCACAGGATGGACTGACATACAGATTTACACAACATGGATTCAGTGAACAAACCTGGCTAGGATGATCCAAAGGTGTTTTCTACACAATAATTTATAACAGGGCGAACTGTAAACATATCAAATCAGGCTTCACTCTCTGACCTTACACGATCGGTATCTTCAGCCATTGTCCGTGTCATTCATACTGCCCATACTTCCGTTGTCGGCCTTGTCTAATATAAACTGCAGATAACCTGAGTGTGCTTTACTTTATCCTCATGGATACCTGAGAGGCTAACCTGCCTCGGAAATACACAGTTCCTGAATACTATGAAATCTGCACACAATTAAAATGGACACCTTGTTCTTCTACCGGCTCGACCAACGTCCACATTTCAACTCACGTCACACTTTCAGTCTGACGTCATTCTTAACAACATATATTTTACTTCTTTTATGAAGACTGCGCAACGATAATTGAAGGAACTCTCTATTGGAAAAACCTGAAGTCTTTAATGATCGTGCTCAGCTATTCAACAGGCGGTATGACCCACTTTGGAAACCACTGAGTTAGAAGTTCCTTTAAAAATGTTGTCCATTTCCTCATTTATTTTTGTGTTTTCTTAGCAATTTTCCATTCTTATGTTCGATTTGGTTTGGTTTGGATTTTAAGGACTATCTTCATTGCACACGGACAACTCCATCAGTGCTCCAATCACCTCCCTTAGATCACACAAGGAGGATCTCAGCACAGTGCACGAATTCTGTAGCATTGGCGAGAATCCCAGTGTGTGTATATAAGAATCACACATTCTATAAATATGTTTATGGTGGGTAGGCTTAATTTTTTAATTTTGCCAGGGCAGTGGCCTTAATGCCTACTCTTTACGATTTCCAACTGCCTTGGGATTCTTTTTAACATGCACATGTGACCTACTATTTTTTCACCCCTATCCGAGAAGGCTAGGCACCCGATCTCACTACCCATGAGACCAGGAGGGAGTATGACATCATTAGGACCATGGTTCTGAAAAAAATTTCCATAAATTATATTCCCTCTACTGGGAATCGAACCCGGTACCTGTAGAATTCAAGGCAGGTGCCATACCTCTTAGGCACTCCGACCCCGTATCTTATGTTTGATAGGTTTTTGATGGCTTGTATTTCCCTATTAAGTTTATGTACTGTAGTACAGATCTCATATTTCCTTTGGCTGCAGCTTCCTCTACCTCATCAACTTGTCAGTGTATTTATTTTGTCTCTTCTGATAGTTGTTCTTATGTGTGAGTAATATGATCCATCTGTAAGTAACTTTATAGAACAATGTTTCGGGGGACCTGGGTGTCTACAGTCATTCATGGTCCTGGGTGTGTACATTCATTCATGGTCATGGGTGTGTACATTCATTCCTGGTCCTGGGTGTGTACATTCATTCATGCTCCTGGGTGTGTACATTCATTCATGGTCCTGGGTGTGTACATTCATTCATGCTCCTGGGTGTGTACATTCATTCATGGTCCTGGGTGTGTACATTCATTCATGCTCCTGGGTGTGTACATTCATTCAAGGTCCTGAGTGTGTACATTCATTCCTGGTCCTGGGTGTGTACATTCATTCCTGGTCCTGGGTGTGTACATTCATTCATGCTCCTGGGTGTGTACATTTATTCATGGTCCTGGGTGTGTACATTCATTCATGCTCCTGGGTGTGTACATTCATTCATGGTCCTGGGTGTGTACATTCATCTATGCTCCTGGGTGTGTACATTCATCCATGGTCCTGGGTGTGTACATTCATTCATGCTCCTGGGTGTGTACATTCATTCATGCTCCTGGGTGTGTACATCCATTCATGGTCCTGGGTGTGTACATTCATTCATGCTCCTGGGTGTGTACATTCATTCATGCTCCTGGGTGTGTACATTCATTCATGGTCCTGGGTGTGTACATTCATTCATGCTCCTGGGTGTGTACATCCATTCATGGTCCGGGGTGTGTACATCCATTCGTGGTCTGGGGTGTGTACATCCATTCATGGTCAGGGTGTGTACATTCATTCATGCTCCTGGGTGTGTACATTCATTCATGCTCCTGGGTGTGTACATTCATTCATGCTCCTGGGTGTGTACATCCATTCATGGTCCGGGGTGTGTACATCCATTCATGGTCCGGGGTGTGTACATTCATTCATGCTCCTGGGTGTGTACATTCATTCATGCTCCTGGGTGTGTACATTCATTCATGGTCCGGGGTGTGTACATTCATTCATGCTCCTGGGTGTGTACATCCATTCATGGTCCGGGGTGTGTACATTCATTCATGCTCCTGGGTGTGTACATTCATTCATGGTCCGGGGTGAGTACATTCATTCATGCTCAGGACCATGAATGAGTAGTGCTCCACAAACTTTGTCAACGATTCAAAAGTGTTGTGATCCAGTGGATCCCACCTCATTGTAACATCGCCGGCAATGAAGAGGCTGACAGAATGGCAAAAGAAGGTTCACATCTACCTCAGCCTGATGCAAGCATAACTTTTGAGGAGGCAAAGAGTTTTATCAGAATCAGTTACAGAAACAAATGGAATGTAGAACATCCAGGGCACACACAGAATGATGCTTACTACCAGCTCCACAGAAGAGAACAAGTGGTAATCTTCAGACTCCGCACTGGCCACAACAGATTGAGATACCATCTATTCAACAAGCTAAAGATAGGAACTACCGATCAGTGTAACTGTGGCACTGATAAAATGACTGCCGAACATCTGCTTCAAAGTTGCCCCTTATATGTGGTACAGAGAAAGTGCATATGGCCGACGCCAGCTCCTTTCGTGGAAAAGCTTTACGGGGATTCAAATAGCCTCAAACTGACTACTGCTTTCTTTGAGAACATTCAAGTGGACGTCTGAGAGTGTACGAAGAAGAAGAAGATTCATGCTCCTGGGTGTGTACATTCATTCATGGTCCGGGGTGTGTACATTCATTCATGGTACATTTTCCTTTTCACTCTATGTGGAGCATAGATCCACCACCACAGTTAGTCTCCTTGCAGAAAGTCTATACCGAGCATTTTCTTGCACTTACAGCGGTGGTTTCTGTCAGCAAAAAAAATAACCAAAGATTAACAGTTAGAAAATCTTACAATCATTTCTGTCAGTGTGCTGCTGAATTTAGTGACTTTTTTATATTTGTACTAAATATGTTCTTCCCTTTGTCACCTATTTTTCCTGGGTGTGTACATTCATTCATGCTCCTGGGTGTGTACATTCATTCATGGTCCGGGGTGTGTACATTCATTCATGCTCCTGGGTGTGTACATTCATTCATGGTCCTGGGTGTGTACATTCATTCATGGTCCGGGGTGTGTACATTCATTCATGCTCCTGGGTGTGTACATTCATTCATGGTCCGGGGTGAGTACATTCATTCATGCTCCTGGGTGTGTACATTCATTCATGGTCCTGGGTGTGTACATTCATTCATGGTACATTTTCCTTTTCACTCTATGTGGAGCATAGATCCACCACCACAGTTAGTCTCCTTGCAGAAAGTCTATACCGAGCATTTTCTTGCACTTACAGCGGTGGTTTCTGTCAGCAAAAAAAATAACCAAAGATTAACAGTTAGAAAATCTTACAATCATTTCTGTCAGTGTGCCGCTGAATTTAGTGACTTTTTTATATTTGTACTAAATATGTTCTTCCCTTTGTCACCTATTTTTAACAGATGTTGGTTTGGATTAAATTATATCATGATGATTAATTTCTCATCCAGAGCCAATAACAATAGAACTACAAGTTGAAAATCCGCTTCATGTCATGCTGGTTCTATCAGACATCTCTTTGTTATGGATGTTTGTGCCATCCATTCAAGGACCTGACCCACAGCAGGTCATCTCAAATGAGGTCACAACAGCTGTTAAGGCAAGTACTAAAGCAAACTTCTCAGGGGGGAAAAAAATGTTTTTTTAAAACCAGTGCTAAATAATATCAGAAGTTATCCCTTGAATTTTGTTTCCTGTTATATTATTCTGAATGATAACAGTACCATCTCTTTGAATTTAGTTTCCTCTTATATCATTCTGAATAGTTACAGAAACATCTCTTTGAATTTAGTTTCTGTTATATTATTCTGAATAATAACATAAATATATGTTGAATTTAGCATCCTTCATATTATTCTAAATAATAACAAAAATATCTGTTGAATTTAGTTTCTGTTATATTATTCTGAATAATAACTGAAATATATGTTGAATTTAGCATCCTTCATATTATTCTGAATAGTAACAAAAATATCTGTTGCATTTAGCATCCTTCATATTATTCTGAATAATAACATAAATATCTGTTGAATTTAATTTCCTATCACATTATTCTGAAAAATAACAAAAAATATCTCTTGAATTTTAATTCCCTGTCGTGTTATTCTGAATAGTAACAGAAATATCTCTTGAATTAACTTTCCTGTCATATATATTCTGGATGTGTATATGTTTTTTCCCCCCTACAGTTTCTTAACGATTGTAGATTCAGTCTGCCTAGGGCATACATTTTTATTATCATTTTACAAGCAAATGGCATCAATATTATACATATCAATATTATACATATAAACATCAATATTATACATATAAACATCAATATTATGCATATAAACATCAATATTATACATATAAACGGGTAAGATCAGTGTTTCACAAACTTTTTATTTTTTTAAATTTTGGGAGCATGTTTTATAGAACCCAACAGGCTAATGAGGTCCTGTGCAGTCCCCCATTAAGTTCATTAACTTGATGAAAATAATATATGAAGGCATTAAATGCAGATTTCTATGTTAAGAACAATCTCCAGAACCCTTTGAGATAAGACCTGGGATGCAACAAGGAATCTTCTGTCACCATTTTTCTTCTTACTGGCTACATATTGGGTTATTAAAATATCAACGTCCACTAGAAAAAGAATTCTGAGGTGGTTGACACAACAGCTTATTTTGCTGATAACCTTGCCCGTTCTGTCCCATAATTGAAACTAGATGCAGGACAAATGTGAATACTGAAAGAGCGGTCACAGCCGTTGGGATTGAAAATCCTCAGAAGAGAGATAATGGTTATGAAAATAAATGTGGCAGATGACAGCAATATTGGACTTTAAGCCTGAGCGCAAGCCCCCCCCCCCCCCCCCCCCCACCCCTGTATTTATAACAAAATTGAAAGAACAAATATTTATGTCAAAATAAGAATGCAGAAGTGGAGGCAAGAGGGGTTTTCATTATATTGGTATATATTTGGAAGTGAAAAGAAATGAAGCACAACACAAGAATAAGAATCTTCAACTCAAATGTCTAAGTAGGCGTCTTGTTTTGCCGTGAAACAATGGAGAACAATAAAACAACATCCAAGAACTTACAGACTTTCATAAATGGTGAACAATGAGCAGAATATGACTGATGGTGATCTTCTGTCTGTGTGCATGAGAGATCATTTTAAAGCTGTGAATGGCCACTTGGCAAAGATCATTTTAACAGCATGAATTACACTCATAGTTGAGATAATGTTAACAGAATTAATTAGCTCAAAAACTGATATATTTGTACCTGTTTAAATTATCGCTAAAGCTAAGATGATTTGAACAGAATTACTAATTACCGCTGTAGTGGAGATAATTGTACTCTTTTAAACTGATATTGTAGCTTCGACAATTTTAACAGTTTGAATTAACCTAGAGGCCACAGAGATGTTGTTTTGCAGAACAATGTTAAAAACACCATGACAGCTATAAATAGTACTGAGGATATCCTGAAAGATGCCAATGCCCAAAGGAGGCTTATTCCCCATGTTAGGCTACCACGACAAGCGTGGGAAACTAAGAGCCAGGGATCCAGACCTCCAGGACGACCCAGAGTCCACTGGGAGGACAACATTAGACAATCTTTGAAGGACCAAGGACTAGAATGGAATCAGGCCAGGAGGAAGACAGCCGATAGGATAGTCTGGCGCTCTCTCTTCCAAACCTCTACACCTCACGGTAGAAGGGGAACGACTAAGTAAGTAAGTAAGAAAGAACCAGTGCACTTACTTATGGCATGTTTTGAGAAGATAGCCTGAATATATTGTGACAACAGGAAAGATTGAAGGTAAAAGAGATTGAAGGTAAAAGAGATTGAAGGTAAAAGAGATTGAAGAAGACAAAGAGAAAAGATACCAGCATAAAAAGAACGTCAACAACAGAAATGATAAATAGTACTGGAGACAAGACGTTGTAGTGAGACATGATTGCCTGCGCCATGAGAATGTTACTTGAAGAAAATGAGTTACCATTATAGCTAATCACAACAGAGAAATGCAAGTGCTCAAACAGCCTTATCAAAGACAAGACTGGAAAACTGCTTAGAAAACACACAAAAAATCAATTGAGGAGATGAACCAAACATTTTGAGAACAGGAAATGTCGTTCCATAGCAGATACTGCCATAAGGGAGTGAAGAGTTAGAGACTTCACCATGTTGTAAGGTGAGGTGACCAACTTCCTTCCTTCCTGCCTCCAAACGTAGCAGCTGGATGTCCCCATCTCCGATGCACTGAATTTGAGTTGCCTGAAATTCTCCTATCCCAGTGGTACCCTATCCCATGCACACTGGTTGAGGATACCCACGTCTCTTTCCACGCACTGGTAATAACAGTAATAGTATTAATAGTAATGATAATAATAGTAGTAATACAGGTGCGTAACCCAGAATCTGAAATGCTCGGGGACGGTTGTGTTTCGGAAATCAGGTTTTTTCTGTTTTCGGATTTTGTCCAGAGAGCCCAAGTTGGGCAAAAATCAGTTCAGAAATCGCTCACAAGTTGACCGAAAAAACTTTTGGTTTTTGAGTATTTAAATTCTGGGTTATGCACCTGTACTATTTAAGAAAAATAAATGAAAGAAATAGTCTTACTGCTGAAATAATTAATAAACAAAAAAGAAACACACCATTATTTTAAAAAAAAAAAAACACTTAACTACTCAAAAGGTATGGAAAAACAACAAAGTAATACAAACCACACAACATGTAAAATTGGCTTGTGACAAAACTAAGGTAACAACAAACTGTAATATAAAGTGTCACCATCGACAGCAGTCATTTACAAATGATATGTTTTCAATATAACACATAACTGAAAATAAAATGACACTAAATAACTGCTTTTTAACTGACAAATAGGTTGAACAGGGTAGACTAAAATGGAGGATGAGTGGTGGCAAAAGATCATCTGATGCTAGCCCACTTTCCTCCCATTTCCTTTTAAACTAACATAATCCTTCCCTTTCTGCCTTTGCCATCCCTAACTCAAGAGCAGAGTCATGTACGTATTTACTTCTGGGTATACAATAAACACAGACAAAACCTCCACGACACTGTTCTCCCTCGCCCCCAAGGACAAAGCAGCTAACATACACCTAGGGACAACCGTGATCAAGGAAGAAAGCTACCCCACCTATCTTGGGGTGACATTTGACCAAAGGCTTACATGGAATAAGCATATTGAAAATGCAGAAGGAAAGGCCCGAAGACGACTAGGCATACTCAGAAAATTAGCAGGTACCAACTGGGGAGCAAATGAACGAAATCTAAAGAAGATTTATAATGGAGTAATAAGACCACACTTAGAGTTTAGCTCAGCAGCATAGTCATCAGCTGCTAACTCACATCTGCAGTCTTTGGACAAGGTGCAAAATCAAGCTCTCAGGCTCATTACAGGAGCCATGAAAACTACACCAATATCAGAGATGCAGAAGGTTGCTGGATTACAGACATTGTCCCATAGAAGAGACACAAAAACCATGATCCAGATGGAAAAGTACAACAGTATGCCAACGCACCCAATGAAGGCAAGACTAGATGATCTGGCATTGGGACGTCTAAAGCGTAGCAGCTTTGTGCATCGGGGAAAAAGACTTAAAAGACAGCATCAAGAAGACCTATCAATGAAGACAACACCACTGAAGCCCACCCTATACCCTGTACCATGGGAGCAGGCCAGCAATGCCCTCCAAATTAATACATCAGTCAGTGGTCTCACAAGTGGATGTGAGTATAATGATCTGCAAAAACGAACTGCTTTATAGGATACATGCCTATAAAGATGGATCAGCAACTAATGCTGTTAGGAATGGAGGTGCTGGTATCTTTATCTCATATCCTGACAACCACTATGAGACTAGGCACATTCCCACTGGTAAATTCTGTTCCAACTATACAGCTGAGGTTCAAGCTCTAGAGCAAGCTGCAAATATGATTTATAACACCAACTCTGACTGCCACCAGGTAGTCATCCTCACAGATGCACTGTCTGTCCTGCAAGCTCTCATGGGTGGTAAACTCCCGCATCTGAGAAATGAACTAAACAAGGTAGCTGCCAAAAAGAGAACCATACTTCAGTGGGTACCATCTCATTGTGGTGTACCCGGAAATGAAAAGGCAGATAAACTTGCAAAAAAGGGAGGAGAATGTGAACAAGAAGATAATGAAGTCACATACTTTGAGAAAAAGAGAGCTATCCAGACTATCAGAAGAGAACAGAACCAACCCAAAGACGACTATCACACTCTCGACCGGCAGGGACAGATAACTATTTTTCGCCTCAGGACAGGGCATAACAAACTGAATAAACACATGCACAAGCTACGATTGTCTGCTTCACCACTGTGCACATGTGGATTAAACGAACAAACTGCTGAGCATGTTCTACAGGATTGTCCTCTGTATGACCAGTTAAGAAAGATATACTGGCCCAATGACTCAACACTAAACTCAAAGCTATATGGAGCTAAAGAGGAACTTCAAACAACAGTCGAATTCATCATGAGAACTCGTCTGACGGTGTAAACATCAAAGATGCGATCGCAAGAAGAAGAAGAAGAAGACTTCTGGGTATGAAGCTGCTAGGGAATTCAATACCTGTTAACTTTGCAGTGAGAGGCAAGTGTTCTAACCACCCTGCCTATCAGATGCTCAGATAACCAACACAGCTATTATAAAGCTGAGAGCCATTGTCTAAAATCATAAAACAATAAAAAGCTGTTAGTCACATGAAGACGTGAAAGAACTTGGGCTGAAGACATGTGACAGGAGGACTTGGCAGGAGCCAGTGCTCCTTGGGGAGCTAAAGGGTATTGATTAATTGATAGGCACATGAACTTTGTAGAAAATACATATATTTTTTTAGCTTTTCATGTGTTTACAGAACAGCCTAGCAGATGAGATCATTCAAACATCAGTCATCAAAGAGGTCACAGTGCAGGGTATTCAAAGCGAAAATGTAAGTTTTTTTATTTTCTCTACCAGGTTGTATGTAGTGCTCAATGTTTTCACTTATATGTTATGATCAACATTGTTATTGCTACAAGGTCACCAAGAATACTGCTCGAGAAGAGAGACTGGTAAAATGTGAAACAAAAATATAAGGCAGTGGTCTTCAGAGCGGTGCCCACAGATGTCATGGCACTGGGAGATGCATTCCTCCAAGATGTGGACTGACATATATATATTCTTCTTCAAGTACCGTGCCTGGTGGTGAAGGTGATCATGTCTCTCCACAACTTCCTGTCTACGGTACTATTGATCGATTCTGTTGTTGACTTCTTTCCATGCAATGACATCAGACTGTCCAGAATCTTCTCTTTTTGTCATCCTCTATCTCTTTTTTCCTTCAATCTGTCCTGTTGTCACGATATTCTCCAGCTTCCTTCTTCTCATAACATGCCCTAAGAAAATGGATTGCTTCCTTCTAACCTGAGGAATGAGCGTCCTTTGCGCTTTGGTCTTTTTCAGGACATTCTTAACCCTTTGAAAATAAAGTTTGTTCGTTCTTCATAACTCTTTTTAGCTGTTGTCCTAAGTTGATATTGGTGCAACTACAACAGTAGTTGTCACTGGGGATGGCCTATGGAATGTTATCAAGAAGGTCTCCAGAAATTGGCTCGTTAAGAAAGAAAGAGACCTATTTGAGATAAGGACAAGAAGAGAATGCGAATGCTGTCCACTAGATAGCGTTTTCTAGTAAAATAATGAGAGTGTTCTATTTCCCCACTCAGGACCTTAGCTTCTCCCCTTAGATCTCCAGAAAGACAGAGCCCCCAGTCTCATCTAAATGTAGAATTTTACCTATATGTAAATATTTAACACAGACAGTACGAGTGATACATTAGCGAACTAGATAATGATCAAAACGGTTATTGGGTTTATTAATTAAATATCAACACATATAAGGTTAGTGGGAAAATAAAAAGTGATGATGGTGAAAGACAATTCACACACACACACACCGATGAGATATAAATAGTGCAGTTAGTTAAATAGGAGAATGAAACTATGTGAAGAGTGAGGTGATGATGTGATATATTAAGTATTACCACACTGATGTCCAATCTACACTGTGTGTCTCTTAATGCTCCTCCCCTGTATGATGATACACAGGTATGCGTAGACTGTCCAAGGTAGGTGTATGGCATGTTGTGTGGGTTATCTCCAAGACAAGGATGTACTGATGAAAATTTATGTTGTAATGAGAACTTTGACAATATACAGTCCTTCCGTGTTTGACAAATCTCTGTAGCTTTGACAAACCGGTGACAGTTGCCTTAGGAAAATGTCTGCCGTCTAATCTCTCAAAGGTACTGGCTAGACTGGAGATCTTCACGAAATGATCTTGGTATGTAGGCTCATCAACTTGAGTATGTACTCTTGATTCATAAAATATGCTTTGGAGTGAGTGGCACTTGATATATGTATATGCAACTGTGACTAAGGAATCTTGATTCATAAAATGCGCTCATGAGTGAGTTGAACTTGCTAGCTGTATATGCGAATCATATTGTAAATACGGAATCTTGATTCATAAAATATGCTCTTGTGAGTGAGTTGAGCTTGATATAGATATGAGAATCAACTTGTGCGTGCTTTAGCTTGACTCAGGCAGTAAGCTTTCGAGTTAGTTGAACTCGATATTTGTATATGTAATCAACTTGTGAGCTCTTGATAATAATAATAATAATAATAAATTCTTTAAGCGCCAAACACGGCGCATAAGGCAGAAACCAGTGCTCTCCAGGTTGTTCGTTGTGACGCCACTCCTCTTAGCTCTTGCACATTATTTAGGCCCAACGTTCTTCCTTCTCTTATTATTGATAAGCAGGTGAATAAAATACTGCGCAATACCCGTGTAAAACGTGGGCGAGAAACCTTCCTTGTAGCTGAGGAAGTGAAGGATGTCCTAAATTGTGAATTCTGCTCTCCGGACGTATACTTTGCAAGCTTCTTTCCGGTTAGACGCCAAACACATAAGGTGTAGACTCAGACTTCTGTTGGACTGAAGACACACAAAGTGGCTTCGTAAGTTTCACATCTAATATCAATGGTTGACTTTCTTTTATAATACTCCTCACAACTAATCTCTCTGAGTTTAATTCTCTAGTAATTATGTATGACATGAGGCACACATGATAAGGGCTAAATATATTGCACATGGGAGTATGTGCACATGTATGTCTGTAATGATGATCTAACAATCTAGATGAAGGTGAATGTGACAACTTGCCCAATCTTCTCTTCATTTTTTTTATTATTTACGTGACATCGTTTTTTTCTCATCCTCAATGCATATTCAGTATTTTCTCCTCGCTATTTTTAGATACGACGTCATTGTTGACCAATGACCTCGGTAGCTAGGAACCTGTTTTAATTTAAGACTGCTTAAGCTGATAAAACCAGTTTATGCCACTTTAGGAAGACCCCACGTGACTTTTAACGCTATTGATTGGAGCGTTTATTTGACGCTAATGTCACATGATGCACGCTATGGATCACGTGTCCAAGCGGAAATGACCCGCTAAAAGGCGGCAAAGCCAGCATTTTTTCACTTACGCCCCAGGAACCCTCAAGAAAGCTAGGTCTAACCCAATTATCGGCGAATTCTCGCATTAAAAGCACTGAAGCCACGTGTCTAATTGCGGGTTAGCGTCCATCTTTGAGTAGGTAAGTGAAATCTCGCTAGAATATAATGTGATGAAATGTGTAGTACATTGCAAAATCGACGCAAGATTGGTATGTTTACTTTATTCATATTTTTGTTTTACGATCACATCCAGCCACATGTGATCGGGTATATTTTATGATCCCACGGGATATGTACATGTTCATAATAATGTATAACGGGAATATATATATATATAGCTATTAATTTCCATATTATTTGATTATTTTCGACCCGACGTTTAGACTAACGGAAATTAATATTAACGCTAATGTTTACAGACCGTGACATATATTCATTATAAATTATATGACGATGCGACCAGACATGAAGTGTGTGATAATGTTGTCAGACAATTCTAAAAACACGGATGTCCAATTATTTGTTAAATTCATCATAATGACATGACGATTAGGCTAGAGGCACAGAACTAGAATACTGTTGCCGACATTTCTATGATAAATTTGGTGGGTTTAACTGACATTTATAATAATTCATCGGGTTAAGTTGACGATAACTCAGTCTAAAGAATTATAATACTGCCACTGGGGCAGAGAAATATAATAAAGGACAGACAGGAGAAACTTGAATTCAAGATTAGACTCTAGACATATGATGTTAGAGACTAAAATCTGAGGTGACGGGCAGAGGGACGGCTTAGGGAAAGACTGCTTTCTAAAGCTAGAAAATTAATGAAGCCGTCGTATTTGTCTTCAGTCTATGGTGGAGCCTTGCACGACAGTCCAATCTCAGCGCAGAATACGGAGTCGAGCACAGAGAAGGCAAATCCGAACCATTCAAGACCTACCGGGGCAACGTCAGGAGACCGGAGAACTAACCACACTTCACTATCAGCCAGGGGCTGAAAAGCTAAGTCCACGAAAAAGGAACCTCACTACATCAATGCCTAGTTTAGTCATCCATGATGAAAAACACTTGAATTGTGAGACACATAATACATACAGCAGACACTAATTCCATCGACAATACTATCATTCACCATCTATTCACTTTATTGCAATAAACCAATTGGGTGTATATACTGTACCCCACGCTTTGTTCCTTCCATTAGATGTTGAATATTGTCTATGTTTATCTTCCTTTATAAGGGAGGGGGGGCTCGTAAAATATAATATAATTTAAAGAATAATAATAATAGATAACTGAGAAGGGGACGACGGTAGCGAGAGACCAAATATCTCCTTACAATCTTTTCCAAACCTGTCGAGTTAGGAGAATTTACCCTCTTCGTCACCCTTCGGAAGTGGGAAAACCCAGCAGGGATTCCTTGAGCCAAATCTTCCACATCAGATCTATTATTTCCTCTAAATAATTCTCTTATCCTTTAAACGCTACGTGACACTGGTGTCTCGGTCCGGGATTTGAACTTATGTATTTTATCATACCTCTGGGATAGTATCATCCATTCAGTCATTACAGTATACCATTTTAACACATGTATTTTCACACAGTGAGCTCTAGAAAGACAGAAAACATTTTTTCTAGAAATTCAGGCATTGATTGGTGAATCCCTTTATATATGTTGTGTTTAATTAAGTTAGTTCTTGATTTTGTATTTCATTGAATTACAGACCTTAAGTCTCCATAACTGTAGTAATTTCATTCTACAGCAGTCGGATAAATAATTAGTATTTACTTGTTGCTAGAAATACTATTGGAAGGTAGCACTAGCTTACTCAGTGTGGACTTTAACTGCAAAAGATGGCTGAAATAGTTAAGCTTAAGGCAGCACTAGGGGAGGCCGGTCGAGATCTAGGTTATAGTGGGGTGGACCTTGCAAATTATGTCAGTGTCGAGACTGATAAGTATTACGCTCGAGAAACAGCGAAAGCTGAAAGAGAAGAGCGAATAAAGTTAGCAGAAATAGATGAGAGGATAAAAGCTGTAGACGCTAGAGAAAGAAGCGAGAGAGATGAACGCGAGCATGCATTGAAGATGAAGCAGTTAGAGATGCAGGGACAAGCTCAAAGAGTTGAACCAGTAGCCGGTGCGACCGCATCTACCTCCTCAGGCAACCTATCGCCACGGTCAGATGATATGCCTTCCTTGCACGCAGGGGGCACAGGACCTTTGCCATCCTCACTCATGTCAACTTTGGGACCCTTGACGTTTCCATTCGAAGCTTTCTCGGAACAAGCCGACTCGATCGATAGGTATCTCGACAAATTTGAGAAGTTTGCCACCACGTTTGGTTTGGAGAAGAGCAAATGGAACCTGAAACTGTCGCAAGGGCTTAGAGGAACTGCTTATGACGTGTATAGCAAGCTTCCTCCAGGTTTACAGGATGACTACGACTCTTTGAAAAAGGCACTATTGGTTCGTTATGAGCTACATGCTGACGCCTATAGGAAGAGGTTCCGTAACTCTAGGAGGGAAGTCGGAGAGAACTTTGCTCAGTTTGCTGCGAGACTGGATTCCTATGTGGAGAAGTGGGGTGCCCTAGGGAATTTTACTCATGATTGGGAAGGCCTGAAGGAAATGGTCATGATCGAACAACTGAAGGACACCATGACTTCCGACATGAGAAGGTTCCTGACAGAGAATGGGGCCAGCACTTTAGAATCCATAGTCCAGTTAGCGGAACGATATCAGGCAGCACTATCAGAGAATCCACCACCCAGACGGAAACAACCAGATTACGTACCTAGACAGACAGCTCAGTCACACATGGACCCCCAAGTGAAACCACCGTATACTAACTTCAAAAAGCATGACAAGCCAGACTACAAGACTACTCAGAGATCTAATTTCCAGCAGCAGAGGCAAGGGGAAAAATGGTGTAAGCACTGTAGAACCATCACCCACAATACGCAGGAGTGCAACCGGAAAAACCCACCTCATCATGCTGCCTGCTTACGTAAAAGTGCCGCAAGGGGAAATGGACCGGAAGAACCTCTGGACAAACCCCGACATCCCCCGGTCGTTGAGACAGTCCTCGTAAATGACCAAGAGGTGACCTGCCTTTATGATACAGGCCTTGCATTCGACGCAGTTGTCTGTGCATCCCTAGTCAAGCCTGACCAGATGACAGAAGACACTATAGAAATACAAGGACCTACTAAAAGTGCAGCACCTATGCGTTTGGCCATAGCCAAGATTAAGGTCAAATCAAAATATGTGACTGGGGAAATCCGTGCAGCGATCTTGGACGACCCTATTTATCCCTTGATCTTAGGGTGTAGGTATGTGTTCTTGGGAGAACCCATTCACCCTCTGGTTGTGGCGGCTGTCACCACTAGAGGACAGGCCAAACGGAATACGGAGTTGGAATCCCCACCCAACATCCTTCCTGAGGAATTAAAAAAGGCACAAACGGAGGATCAATCTCTAGCACCCTGCTACAAAAAAACTACCGAGAGCGCACACTCCTCTCCAAAAGGGAGACTTCTACAAGAAAAATGGGCTGTTGCATCGGAAAGCAGGAAATGGAGGACAGGAACATGGGCAACTTGTGGTTCCATCAGCATACCGAGCCCAGGTCCTAGAAATGGGCCATGCCCTTCCGTTTAGTGGCCACATGGGCATAAGTGCCACGATTCAGCGTATTTCATGTCATTATTATTGGCCAGGTATCAACGCCGATATCCAGAGATATGTGAAATCATGCCCGCAGTGCCAGAGGACAGCGCCGAAACACTGGACGGCCCCAGCCACTCTGGGAGAAATGCCAATCTTGGGCACACCCTTCGAACGAGTAGCGGTGGATATTGTGGGTCCACTTACTCGTAGCAAAAAGAGAAACAGTTATATACTCACGTTAGTGGATTGTTGCTCCATGTGGGCAGAGGCAATTGCTATGCCCGCCTGTGATTCTAAGCATGTTGCTGAGGCTCTGCTCACCATATTTACTCGGCTAGGGTTTCCGTCACAGATCCTGACAGATAATGGTTCCCAATTCCGAGGAAAACTCACCGAGGAAGTGTTTAGGATATTTCAGGCCCGACATATCCACACCTCTCCCTACCACCCCCAGGCAAATGGCCAGGTGGAGCGGTTTAACGGGACCCTTATTTCCATCCTTCGGAAACTTGCGCAGGAAAAACCAGAGAGCTGGGATCAATACTTACCCGCAGCACTATTTGCTTACCGCGAAGTACCCCACAATTCTACTGGGATGCCTCCTGCCACATTGCTGTTTGGTAGACCTATAAAAGGACCTTTAGAGGCACTGTTACGTACTTGGACAGATGATAAAGCTGACGAGACGGTCACCTCTGCATCCCAATACGTGAAGGAGTTGACCCAACGCCTTAAAACAGGATGGGAACTGGCAAAGGAAAATGTACGCCGTGCCCGTCGTAAACATGCGCGTTACTACAACCGCACTGCGAAGGATAGGGAGCTAGAAGTAGGAGAACAGGTATTATTACTCCTGCCCAGTAGCAATAATAAATTGCAAATCGGGTGGAGAGGTCCATATAAAATTGTTGAGAAAATGTCGCGCACCAATTACAAGATTGCCATAAAGGGGAAGCAGAAAATTTACCACATAAACCTGCTGAAGCGATATTATGAAAGACCAGGTGCAGAACCAGCACATTTCCTGACACTGGCTATTGCGACGGAAACTGAGGCAGAACCCCTGACCTCCTGTGAATACCCTCTTCGTCAGTGCGAAACTCATCAAGATGTTCAGATTAGTTCAACTTTAACGGAGGATCAGCAGGCACGGGTTCAGCAGTTGTTGAGAAAACACCCTAGTACACTCACGGATAAACCTGGCATGACCAACCTGATAGAATTTGATATGAAGCTAACAGACCTCGCCCCGGTACGAGTTAAGAACTATCCTGTTCCTTATGCTAAAGCAAAGGCATTGAGTGAGGAAATCGAGTACCTGCTTAAGGAAAATATTATCTCAAAATCAGAGTCGCCTTATAGTGCGAGTGTAGTGTTGCTTAGAAAATCCACAGGAGAACATCGCCTCTGCATAGACTACCGAAGGCTCAACGCTGTAACGGAATTTCAAGCGGAGCCCTTACCGGATCAGAATCAGCTTTTCACCAAGCTGAGTAGAGCACGATACTTTTCGAAGATAGACCTTAGCAAAGGGTACTACTAGATCCCGGTAAAAGAGGAAATTCGACATATGTTAGCATTTAGTACTTCTGAAGGCCATTACGAGTTTAATGTATTGCCATTTGGGCTAAGCAACGCCCCAAGCGTCTTTACTCGTATGATGAGGAAGCTACTGGAACCCCTGAACCACCCTGGGATAAGTAATTTCATGGACGACATACTTATTGCCACGAACACCTTTGAGGAGCACCTGGACGCAGTTTCCCTACTCTTCGAAAGACTTAGAGAAACAGGACTCACCGCTCGCCCTACAAAATGTCAAATTGCCTGCGAGCAACTAGAATTCCTGGGACACACTATCTCGCATGGATGCATGTTCCCAGATGCGCGTAAT
Source organism: Oreohelix idahoensis (assembly GCA_024509875.1). Taxonomy (NCBI): domain Eukaryota; kingdom Metazoa; phylum Mollusca; class Gastropoda; order Stylommatophora; family Oreohelicidae; genus Oreohelix; species Oreohelix idahoensis. The sequence goes on from JAMPIV010001082.1 coordinate 324,305, forward strand.
ATTGAGAAGTTACAGCGGGCCCCACGACCCCAGACTAAAAAGGATGTAAGGTCATTTGTGTCTCTATGTGGCTTCTACCAGAGATATATTAAAGATTTTAATACCCTGAGTGCGCCATTGACCGCATTAACCAAGAATGGGAACCCGGACAAAGTAACCTGGACAGCGGAGTGCGAAAATGCCTACACGCTGCTGAAGGAGAAACTCACAGCTAGGCCAATTCTGCGACTGCCTGACTTAACTCTGAACTTTACGCTGCGAACAGATGCTAGCAATATAGGGATAGGAGCCACTCTCCTGCAGCCTAGTGATAGACCTTCTGCAACTCTATTCCCCATCGCATATGCTAGTAGGAAATTGAACCCTGCTGAACAGAACTACTCTACCATCGAACGAGAATGTCTGTCGCTAATATGGGCTGTGCAGAAGTTTCAACCATATTTATACGGGAAAAAGTTCACGGTGCAGTGTGATCACCAACCGTTGATATTTCTTGCAGCGTCGAAGAACCTTAATGCCCGGCTTATGAGATGGTCACTCCTGTTGCAGCCATATTCCTTTCACATAGAATACATACCTGGGAAGAACAACGTAGGGGCAGATTTTTTGAGCAGACATCCGGACGCAACCGAGGAGATATGAGAAACTGGAAAAGAAGAGGAAGACAGGACAAGAGGAGTTGGACGGAACGTCAAACTTGAGGAGGGGCTTGTGTGACAACTTGCCCAATCTTCTCTTCATTTTTTTTATTATTTACGTGACATCGTTTTTTTCTCATCCTCAATGCATATTCAGTATTTTCTCCTCGCTATTTTTAGATACGACGTCATTGTTGACCAATGACCTCGGTAGCTAGGAACCTGTTTTAATTTAAGACTGCTTAAGCTGATAAAACCAGTTTATGCCACTTTAGGAAGACCCCACGTGACTTTTAACGCTATTGATTGGAGCGTTTATTTGACGCTAATGTCACATGATGCACGCTATGGATCACGTGTCCAAGCGGAAATGACCCGCTAAAAGGCGGCAAAGCCAGCATTTTTCACTTACGCCCCAGGAACCCTCAAGAAAGCTAGGTCTAACCCAATTATCGGCGAATTCTCGCATTAAAAGCACTGAAGCCACGTGTCTAATTGCGGGTTAGCGTCCATCTTTGAGTAGGTAAGTGAAATCTCGCTAGAATATAATGTGATGAAATGTGTAGTACATTGCAAAATCGACGCAAGATTGGTATGTTTACTTTATTCATATTTTTGTTTTACGATCACATCCAGCCACATGTGATCGGGTATATTTTATGATCCCACGGGATATGTACATGTTCATAATAATGTATAACGGGAATATATATATATAGCTATTAATTTCCATATTATTTGATTATTTTCGACCCGACGTTTAGACTAACGGAAATTAATATTAACGATAATGTTGACAGACCGTGACATATATTCATTATAAATTATATGACGAGGCGACCAGACATGAAGTGTGTGATAATGTTGTCAGACAATTCTAAAAACACGGATGTCCAATTATTTGTTAAATTCATCATAATGACATGACGATTAGGCTAGAGGCACAGAACTAGAATACTGTTGCCGACATTTCTATGATAAATTTGGTGGGTTTAACTGACATTTATAATAATTCATCGGGTTAAGTTGACGATAACTCAGTCTAAAGAATTATAATACTGCCACTGGGGCAGAGAAATATAATAAAGGACAGACAGGAGAAACTTGAATTCAAGATTAGACTCTAGACATATGATGTTAGAGACTAAAATCTGAGGTGACGGGCAGAGGGACGGCTTAGGGAAAGACTGCTTTCTAAAGCTAGAAAATTAATGAAGCCGTCGTATTTGTCTTCAGTCTATGGTGGAGCCTTGCACGACAGTCCAATCTCAGCGCAGAATACGGAGTCGAGCACAGAGAAGGCAAATCCGAACCATTCAAGACCTACCGGGGCAACGTCAGGAGACCGGAGAACTAACCACACTTCACTATCAGCCAGGGGCTGAAAAGCTAAGTCCACGAAAAAGGAACCTCACTACATCAATGCCTAGTTTAGTCATCCATGATGAAAAACACTTGAATTGTGAGACACATAATACATACAGCAGACACTAATTCCATCGACAATACTATCATTCACCATCTATTCACGTTATTGCAATAAACCAATTGGGTGTATATACTGTACCCCACGCTTTGTTCCTTCCATTAGATGTTGAATATTGTCTATGTTTATCTTCCTTTATAAGGGAGGGGGGGCTCGTAAAATATAATATAATTTAAAGAATAATAATAATAGATAACTGAGAAGGGGACGACGGTAGCGAGAGACCAAATATCTCCTTACAATCTTTTCCAAACCTGTCGAGTTAGGAGAATTTACCCTCTTCGTCACCCTTCGGAAGTGGGAAAACCCAGCAGGGATTCCTTGAGCCAAATCTTCCACATCAGATCTATTATTTCCTCTAAATAATTCTCTTATCCTTTAAACGCTACGTGACAGTGAAGTAGGAACTATGAGTTACCTCCTATCATCTTAGAGGAAAATCTTTGATTTAATTAATCATTTAACCTTTAGCACGCTGCGGTCGACGAAGGTAACCTATGCTCTCCCTGCTGTTGTCGACATATGTCGACTCCAGCGTGCAACGTTTTTTAGCATTAGAATGTGTGTACACGTGACTTCACCCCCGGATGTTAAGTTTTAAACTTATCTGAGAGAGAGTTAGCTTCCGTTTCTGATCTCCTTTAGTAATGGGTGCATCCGTGTTTATTTTCTGTGAATTTTTTTAATCGAAATGAATCGGCATCGAACACACGGCCATTTTTGCTCTAATTTTATTGGATTGTGACGCCATGCGGTGGGGATGAGATTTTTGTCTTTATAAGCGCTTATATCGGTTCTCAGAATATGTTTGATGGCCAAGATGGAAACGAAAGTAGAATGGCATTGCTAGTGTGTATAATTTTAGGGGTTAGGATTAGGAATATCGGAAAGGTTTAGGATTACGGCCGAATGTCACTGCTGACGAGGGCGTTTGTTGCTTTGCTACTGATGATGGGTGTAACGAAAAGATTGTCATTTGATTTGTATTGGTCTATTGGTCAAATGACTTTCATTGAGATGCAAGGGATATGGACCCCTCGTTTGCTGGTTATTTTTAAAAAAATTTTTTTACATTTTAAAATTTAAAAAATTTTTTTTTTTTTTTTAATTTTTTTTTCGTTTTTTTCATCTTTCCTTTCCTCTCTTCCTATCACATCTAACATGTACACAAACAAATTTTATATCATCAGATTCACCATTCATTTATTTATATAAATTCCAAAAATGATAGCAATTGACCAAGAGACACAAAAACTATAGACAATAAGGGTCACCCACTATAGAAACGGGACGCTGTGAAAAAGAATGCAGCTGCAGGCGAAAATTTTCGCCAAAGAATGCAGCGTGCTAAAGGTTAAGAGAAGGATTAATTGAAAACTGTCTTCTGCACCTTTAGCTATGATGCTAAGAGCAAAAGTAAATCTTAACTAAAGACTAAGGAAAATTATTAATAGTTTTTATAAGATTTACTAACCTCCTTTTCCCGTCACAAATTCCTTAAGAACACTATAAACTCCACATATATGAATTAAATATCCGCACAGGAATGAACAAGTTTACTCAGGCTAAGCTCTGGGGAAAATCTTCCGCCCCAGAATGTTGGAAACTTCGTACTGATTTCATCGCACCCTCTGATTATATCTCTGGGTGCCAATGTGTTCCGACATTGGATGTGTGATGTATAACTCTGCCTACAAACCAATCACTAGGCCTCCATTTGATCGCCTAGGCCTTGGCTTGCGTGTGACTGGCAAAATGGGGGTGGGCTCTCACAAACTTTCAATGCTGTGCTGCATGTCCGTTTTGCAAGACAAACAGGTGTTTGATGATTGGCCGGCTAATGCAGAAACCCACGCCTCCTCTGTCACAAAGCTTTCTGTCTTTTGATTGCTTCCCATGTCATTCTCTGTGCACAATCTTTTAATCTCTCTATTGATTATCCACTTTCTGCGTGTCACGAGTCCTTTGTTGTCCATTGGCCACGCCAGCACCATTGTCCCAATGTGGTACGACTCAAGTTTTTTTTTTCCTTAACCAGCGGCACTTGGGCTTTCAGCCCTTCGGCCCAATGACATGTCATTGCAAGGCTGGGGAACCTGTGGACTTTCCTTCCAACCCAGTCAGGAGCTTTGCTCCTTCCCATCCACAGTGGGTTTATCTCAGGAGCCGTTCAGGTTATTCAGTCAAAATCCCACTCAGTGACACTCCTTCAAATGAGCACGCCCAGGCTTGAAGCTTGAACACCTGATCGCCAGCGCAATGTGGTAACCATTACACCAGCGCGGCTCCCCTCAGGTTTGTTTAAACAAGGGATTAGCAGTGAAAAGAGTTCTCTCTACTGCGTTTCCCAAAGTTAAACAATACTCAGTGTGGTATGTCTCGTGATGTTTACACAGGGAATTAGGTATCAAAGAATTTGTTCTATGCCCATGTGCGTTCCGCAAGATAACTCAAGGTGGGGGAACTAAATCAAAGGCTTGTAATGTTACACTTTAGATACCATTCGTGATTAAGAAAGATTACTTTAACCATGATGAAAGAGCAAAATGTGGGAGAAAATAAAATAAAAAAGATGTTGGAAAAGATAGAGCGATAAAGATATATCCACTATATGACAACTGTCCGTGATATTTTTAACATTTTTCTGTAAAACTACATCTGTGTGGCCTTTAGTGCTTTTCCTACTTGTTTACTAAATCTCCATGATCATGATTCGCTTCTGTATGTCAGCATTGGTTCTATATAACACTGAAGAACTCTCTTTCTTACTTCCATTGATAAAGAATTGTTGCATAAAATACTTTTAATTTTATAGATTGTGCTTTTTACTTCTGTTACTAATGGTCATTTTATCACTTCTGTTACTAATGGTCATTTTATCACTTCTGTTACTAATGGTCATTTTATCACTTCTGTTACTAATGGTCATTTTATCACTTCTGTTACTAATGGTCATATTATCACTTCTGTTACTAATGGTCATTCTATCACTTCTGTTACTAATGGTCATTATATCGATTCTGTTACTAATGGTCATTTTATTACTTCTGTTACTAATGGTCATTTTATCACTTCTGTTACTAATGGTCATATTATCACTTCTGTTACTATTGGTCATTCTATCATTTCTGTTACTAATGGTCATTCTATCACTTCTGTTACTAATGGTCATTTTATTACTTCTGTTACTAATGGTCATATTATCACTTCTGTTACTAATGGTCATTATATCACTTCTGTTACTAATGGTCATCATGGGATGTGAAAATCTGAAAGAATATAATGGAAAGTATTAATATTCAAGATGTTCCTTTCTAGACTAGACATGGTGTAGTTATTATATCACTTCTGTTACTAATGGTCATTGTATTACTTCTGTTACTAATGGTCATTTTATTACTTCTGTTACTAATGGTCATTTTATCACTTCTGTTACTAATGGTCATTTTATCACTTCTGTTACTAATGGTCATTTTATTACTTCTGTTACTAGTGGTCATTTTATCACTTCTGTTACTAATGGTCATTTTATCACTACTGTTACTAATGGTCATTTTATTACTTCTGTTACTAATGGTCATTTTATCACTTCTGTTACTAATGGTCATTTTATTACTTCTGTTACTAATGGTCATTTTATCACTTCTGTTACTAATGGTCATTTTATCACAACTGTTACTAATGGTCATTTTATTACTTCTGTTACTAATGGTCATATTATCACTTCTGTTACTAATGGTCATTCTATCACTTCTATTACTAATGGTCATTCTATCACTTCTGTTACTAATGGTCATTTTATTACTTCTGTTACTAATGGTCATATTATCACTTCTGTTACAAATGGTCATATTATCACTTCTGTTACAAATGGTCATTATATCACTTCTGTTACTAATGGTCATTATATCACTTCTGTTACTAATGGTCATTGTATTACTTCTGTTACTAATGGTCATTTTATTACTTCTGTTATTAATGGTCATTTTATCACTTCTGTTACTAATGGTCATTTTATCACTTCTGTTACTAATGGTCATTTTATTACTTCTGTTACTAGTGGTCATTTTATCACTTCTGTTACTAATGGTCATTTTATCACTACTGTTACTAATGGTCATTGTATTACTTCTGTTACTAATGGTCATTTTATCACTTCTGTTACTAATGGTAATTTTATTACTTCTGTTACTAATGGTCATTTTATCACTTCTGTTACTAATGGTCATTTTATCACATTTGTTACTAATGGTCATTTTATTACTTCTGTTACTAATGGTCATATTATCACTTCTGTTACTAATGGTCATTCTATCACTTCTGTTACTAATGGTCATTCTATCACTTCTGTTACTAATGGTCATTTTATTACTTCTGTTACTAATGGTCATATTATCACTTCTGTTACTAATGTCATTATATCACTTCTGTTACTAATGGTCATTATATCACTTCTGTTACTAATGGTCTTTGTATTACTTCTGTTACTAATGGTCATTTTATTACTTCTGTTACTAATGGTCATATTATCACTTCTGTTACTAATGGTCATTTTATCACTTCTGTTACTAATGGTCATTTTATTACTTCTGTTACTAGTGGTCATTTTATCACTTCTGTTACTAATGGTCATTTTATCACTACTGTTACTAATGGTCATTTTATTACTTCTGTTACTAATGGTCATTTTATCACTTCTGTTACTAATGGTCATTTTATTACTTCTGTTACTAATGGTCATTTTATCACTTCTGTTACTAATGGTCATTTTATCACAACTGTTACTAATGGTCATTTTATTACTTCTGTTACTAATGGTCATATTATCACTTCTGTTACTAATGGTCATTATATCACTTCTGTTACTAATGGTCATTATATCACTTCTGTTACTAATGGTCATTTTATCACTTCTGTTACTAATGGTCATTATATCACTTCTGTTACTAATGGTCATTTTATTACTTCTGTTACTAATGGTCATTTTATCACTTCTGTTACTAATGGTCATTTTATCACTACTGTTACTAATGGTCATTTTATTACTACTGTTACTCATGGTCATTTTATCACTTCTGTTACTAATGGTCATTCTATCACTACTGTTACTAATGGTCATTCTATCACTTCTGTTACTAATGGTCATTCTATCACTTCTGTTACTAATGGTCATTCTATCACTTCTGTTACTAATGGTCATTCTATCACTTCTGTTACTAATGGTCATTTTATCACTTCTGTTACTAATGGTCATTCTATCACTTCTGTTACTAATGTTCATTTTATCACTTCTGTTACTAATGGTCATTCTATCACTTCTGTTACTAATGGTCATTTTATCACTTCTGTTACTAATGGTCTTTCTATCACTTCTGTTACTAATGGTCATTCTATCACTTCTGTTACTAATGGTCATTCTATCACTTCTGTTACTAATGGTCATTCTATCACTTCTGTTACTAATGGTCATTTTATCACTTCAGTTATTAATTGTCCCCAAGGAGCATAAGCCTTCAGCAAACTTTTGTCAAGTCTTCCTGTCCTGTGTCAAGTCTTCCTGTCCTGTGTCAAGTCTTCCTGTCCTGTGTCAAGTCTTCCTGTCCTGTCATCAGCTCTAGGTCTGTCTATGTCTTCTTCACACCCTTTATGTCTCTCTCCAGTTCTCTTCTCCACTTGTTCTTCAGTCTTCCTGTACCTCTCTTACCCTGGGGATTCCAGAGGAAGGGCTGTCATGAAATGCTATCAGCAGGTTTCCTGAATGTGTGTCCTGTCCACAACAGCGTCTTCTTTTCATCTCTTGCCCCACTGGCACTTGTTTGGATCTTGTCATCAGTTCCACATTAATGATCTTGTCATCAGTTCCACATTAATGATCTTGTCATCAGTTCCACATTAATGATCTTGTCATACCATTTCAATTCTTCTATTCAACACTTGCACTCATTTATGAAAGTCTGTAGCGTTTTTACTGTTGCTCCATGTTTCACAGCCATACAGTAGGGCTGACTTGACATTTGAATTGAAGATTCTGATTTTTGTGTTGACATGATTTCTTTTGAGCTCCATATGTTTCCCAATTCATTGAATGCTCCTCTAGCCTTTGATATTCTTATTTTGTTATCATTGTCTGTCCCTTCAACCGTCTGTTTTGCTGCCAAGGTATTTATGTGATTCTACATCTTGTCATGGTGTTTCTTTAAGTGCAATCTTGTTATTGTTTCCTGCATTTGTTCCCACATATATTTAGCACATTGTTTTGTTATATTTGTGTATTACATTATTGTGCACGCATGTGTGTGTGGGCAAGTGTGATGCATGTTACCTCTGTCATTAATTGTTATTTAGCACATGGCTTTGTTACATCTGTTTATTCTGTAATTTTTTATATGTGTATGTTGTTTGTGCTTAGGTGGGTTTGAATCAACATATCCATATCATGGTTTTATTTGTAATCTGTAAAATGTAATGTATGCTCCATTTTAGTCTTGATCTTTATTACAATATGGATACCAGCGTCCTTTTCAGGGCGAACGAGGAAGAAGAAGACAATTACAATATGGATTATAATTTCTGCTTTGATAAATATCTTGTATAAAGAATGAATGAAAAAAAAAACAATCTTGAATTTATTTCAGATCCATCTAACCCTAACCCCAAGACAACCAGGTCAGCTGAGGGTTGTAGGTCTCGCTTACAATTTGGGCACAAGCTCAGTAACCCCGAGTTCCTCTCAACAAGATGCAGATAATCCGCTGTCAAATCAGCGCAAGTTGAGTTTTTCAAGCAGCATGCTGGTCAGGGGTAAGCAGAAACTTGAGCCACAAGGTCCTAGGCTGAATGGCACAAAGGAGGAGCGAACGCAAAAACTGTATGGACCAGACAGGAGACTGGATCTCTTGGTTCATGAGGAGATGCCAAGTTTGGAGGTTGGTATTGTTAGTCTTGGCTGTATGTTGTTGTTGTTTAACTAGGGCTGCTGAGCTTCTCGCTGTTTAGCAGCCAATACCAAGTCAAAGACTCCTTGGTATTATCTACACTGTAGATCTAGGCTTTTCCTGTGGCTTTTCTGCTATTCTGAAACGTGTTGAGTTGAAGTCATGAGCTCCAGTTTCTCAAGCTTGGCTTGCATTTAAAGGATCACCACATCTGGTCCCAAGCTAGGAGTAAGAAGTGCGTGGCATACTGTGCATTACCCGCCATCCAAGGGGGCTCTCCAACTATGCAGAGCTAAAATTCTGTACTCTGGTTCTTTGCTCTCCCAAGGAATTGTCACGTCCCGCACAGAGCCACTTCTCAGCTTCCCCTGCCTATCACTGGGTCCACAGTGATATCCTTCTGCGTGCAGTCAACCAAGTCAAAGAATTATGCATGGGGCTTAAGTGACTTCTCCAAGCTTAGTGTGCAATGCTGGGTTCTCAACAAGTTTTACCACAGGGGTAATCCCTGGGAGTGTGTGAATGATTTCAGGAGTCAATTAGGATGTAATTAGCCTCACAGACAGAGGTTCATTTCCACGTACATACTTGTATATTGTAGCATTGTGCATAGCTAGTGGTCATATAAGGATGATTCCAGATATTCCTCCATTCATGATATTATTTGTAAAGAAGGAAAGGAGAAATTTCAATTCAGTTGTCACTATAAATTTTAGCTATGTGCCATTTTTTCCCCTCATTGTCGTTAATTCCATGTGTACAACTAAAAGCAAGCAAGGCATCCACACGTTCCACCAAGAAGTGAAAATAGTATGAACATGTTGGCTATCTCATCTCGTGTACTCCCCGGGGAGTTCCTGAAGAGATGAAGAAAGAACAGGACTACTGCACCTTCAGGCATGTCATACAAGGCTACTAATGAGAGGTTGTGCGTGTGGCTGGCAACCTCATCATGTAATACAGATTGCGGTTCTTGTGTCTTTATTCACCCACAGATTATAATTGTTGAAATTTAGTAGCCAAACGGAGCACCATACTTTTTCTTAAATTTTTTTTCTTAAATTCGCGCGAAAAATCTAACATCGTGTCATCGCACTGCAAATCTCTCTCACAGTTCACCAAGAGAGATGTCGTCTTGGCTACTAGCACGATAACTGGTGCGCTCTCTCTTTCACTACAGCAATGTACTTGTGCGCTCTCTCTTCCTCTACGGCATTGTACTTGTGAGCTCTCTCTTTTTCTACGGCAATGTACTTGTGCGCTCTCTCTTCCTCTACGGCAATGTACATGTGCGCTCTCTCTTTTTCTACGGCAATGTACTTGTGCGCTCTCTCTTTCTTTATGGCAATGTACTTGTGCGCTCTCTCTTTCACTACGGCAATTTATCCATCCAGTTGTGTGGCAGGACATCAAAGGGATTATTCGTCTGGTTGGGTGATGGTGGTGGTAAGAGTCTCTCTTCTGTGGATTGAAGTGACATCGATTTGAAGCAATGTAATTTATATGGTCCTGTGTAGGGAATGAAACAGCTCGATCGTTCTGTGATCTACATCGATTCGAAGTGTATGGGATTTTGCAAAGGTTGCTTACTCTACATCTTTGCAACCTGGGTTGATCTTGTAAAACTAGGTTTACAGTGTTCCTCGTGGGGCTACGTTTTTCCTTAGGAGACTGTATTCCGATAGGCTTCTATAATGATCTCTTGATCAACCATATCTGGGTATTTAAACTGATAATCGATTTCTGGTTGTCTTCGTGTTCGATATTTGCGGGTGTTCTGTGCCATCCGTGTATACCATTTATCTTTTCGGTGCTTCCAGGTATCCTCCGGTCAATTGTTTAGCTTGTTTTGAACTCTCCGTATTTCTCCATGGGGGTATTATGGTGTGTCGAAGCACTTGCACTGAACCTTGGGGGCTGCGGGGGGTGTATTGTGTTGTCTGACGCGGGGACTGATGGGTATGGTTCTGCGAAGTGATGTTTTGTTTATGAAACCTCCTATCTCGATCAGTCTTACCTCTAGACCTAACGTGCCATGCAGCAGAGTCAATGGGGTGGCGGGAGGTGTATTGTGTGGTCTGATGCGGGGGCGGGGATTGATGGGTGTGACTCTCGCCTGCATTATATCGGTCAGTGTTACCTTGTTTAGTTTTGTAAATGTCTCGTATGGAGGATGATTGTACTTGAGCTATGATAGCACCTCTAGCAATGGTTGTCATTTTACCAGATGTGTTGACTATCATAACCGGGAAGTCTCTGTTTGTTGTGACTTCTGCTATTCCTTCCGTAATAAATAGCATTGGGTCTTCATTTATACATACATGCCACACTTAAAGGTTTACCCATAATCTGTACGGGGTGTTTGCGTTTTCAGATGTGTACGGGCCGTACACGGGTCTGTACGGGTTTTTTCGCCTAATTATTAAATATACATATAAATCTTGTGCCACTACACAATTTGCGTCATGAGATTCGGCGAGATTTTAAGCCAAGTGGATTAAAAAAAAAATAACCAATGAAAATCAAGCTGCCTATTTTTCAGTTGCCGCGGGATGTGCGTGGCGTGTTCATTCACAATTTTTCGCTAAAGCTAGCGCGAGGTTACTGATTATTTGAACGATTACGCAGCACTGAAATCTTTTTTGAGTCGAGCCTATTGTTTAGGATTAATTTCCAGTTTAGTATTGGTAAGTAATTCATTTTTAAAAAAATATTACAATAACATTGTTTAGATGAAGTTAGATTTAACTGTCAGATAACTTAGGCCTATGCTTTCTTTTCCCCTAAGGTTTAGCATAATTGATTATTTACGGCTGGTAAAAAAAAAAAAGGCTGATACCACTACATATTATTTGATTTCACTAAAACTTGTAGAAAGTGCGTAAGAAATGTAAATTTGAAAAATAATACAATAGCCTACAAATTATGGGTAGCCTAATAACGTAATGACGGTCGCCGAATGCTCCGCATGTATTTTCGTACCATTTAGAGTTATAATTAGGGTTATAGCTAGGGTTAACCCTAAATCTAAATGGTACGAAAATACACGCGGAGCATTCGGCGAACGTCATTCCGATATTACCAAATTATGAAACTGAAAAGAAAAAAAAACCACAATAGCGTGGAAAATTTACATCTTAACTCGATCAGAGAAAAGTTTATTTGGAGTTAGCCTACTTCTCTTCTTAGTTTTAATTTCGTTTCTTTAAAAAACAATGTTATTTTGCCTTTGGTGGTCATCATTACGGTCATTCAATGATTTATAATTATTAAATAATTAATTAGCCTACTATCAATGTTTGATTGACACTAAAATTTGTATGGGAAGGTCTATTTAAAACTACCAGTTGGGCTTTAACGGCTATTCCAATTTTTGAAGTTCGGTAGAAAATATACAGGCTAATATTACGCCAGCGCTAGTTTATATTTTCATTACCAGCTTTAGCAAAAAAATTTATTAGATTTTAAATTTAAGATTCCTAACCCATAATGCTTATTACTGGTCTCTTTAGGCCTGTACTTTTATAAGGCACTATAGAAAACACAGCAACTGTTCTTCATTTCAACCATAAATTGTATTAATTTTTTTCCAAGATTCTATTTCATTATATAATATTAAAATTACAAATAATTATATTTTTCAAATTGATTATTAATATTTGTATTTACTTTTTCACATTAATATTTTTTTTTTTTTTCTGTCTAGCAGGAAATATTGCATCCATCTAACAGCATGGCTGAGCCTAACTTTAAAAAAAGGAGGTTAGAAGAAGATCAACGTCGTGGGAAGTTTCAATCTGACTGGACAACTACATTCCCTGGGATTATTGAGACATCCAAATTAGGCTCTTCACATGCATACTGTAGAATATGCAATAGAGATATTAAAGTGATGGCATCTGGCTTACACGATGTGAGGGAGCATTTCAAAACAAAACTGCATGAAAGGAACTATCAGCTGAAGAACGGAAGTTCTATCAAGGCCTTCTTTACTCAACCTCAACAAGAAGATGATAAAATAACGAGGGCTGAAGTTTTATTTGCAAATTTTATTGCTCAACACAACATAGCTGCTTCTATAGCTGACCATTTTTCAGACTTATCAGCTGAGATGTTTCCGGACAGTGCTATTGCCAAACGTTTCAAATGCAAGCGAACCAAAACAACAGCCATTATTAAAAACTGCTTGGCTCCATCTGCAACGGAGCCAGTCATCAAATTATGCAGGAAGACACCTTTCTCCTTGATGATCGATGAGTCAAATGATAGAAAAACTGACAAGCGTTTAGCTATAATGGTGAGGGTATTTGAAGATGGCATAGGACCTAGAACCAGGTTGCTGGGCATGCCGGTCGGTACTGGTGGAACCAGTGAAGCTATTTTCAGTGATATTGATGCTGTGTTCAGCGACTTACAAATCCCATGGATTAACTGTATAGGTTTTGCAAGTGACAACTGCAATGTAATGGTTGGCAAATCAAACTCTGTACTAACGCGAATCAAGAGCAAGAACCCTGATGTGTTTTAGTATATAGGGTGTATTTGCCACCTTGCAAATCTTTGTGCCAAGGAGGGTATAAAGCAGCTGACTATTCCTGTTGATGACCTTTTGATAGATATCTTCTATCATTTTGAGCATAGCTCAAAACGGAAAAAAATCATACAGAGAGTTTCAACTGTTTACAGGAGTGGATGCACTAGACATACTAAAGCACTGCCAGACTCGCTGGCTTTCTTTGCAGAAAGTAGTGGACAGAATTTTAAATCAATATTCTGCTCTATCTTCATACTTCGAGAGCCACGACGATATGGAAAAAACCATGCCGTGTCAAAAACATTCATCAGTTACTAAAATCACCACTGACCCAGATGACTCTACGTTTTCTCCAATTTGTGCTACCTCTGTTGACTGAATTTAACAAATTGTTTCAGACAGATGAGTCCCAAATAGGTGGTATGATGGATGAAATGGATCGTCTGCTACGAAAATTTATTGTCAAATTTGTAGAGATGAAATATGTAAAAGAGGTGAAAGATATAAGATTGTTAAAGTATGCTGAACGTGATCTACAGCATGATGACCATACACTTGCTGTTGGTCTGTCCAACAGGACATTACTGGAAGAGTTAGATATAAGTTCTCAAGTGAGAAATTCATTTTTCAGAGATGTGAGGAACTTTTATGTTGCTGTTGTGAAAAAGATATTGGATAAATTTCCATTTGAGAATGAAGTCCTTAAGGATATCAAAATTCTTGATCCAGCCTTTAAAGACACAGTTCAATATACAGCAATCTGTAAGCTGGCCAACACTTTTGCACCACATTTAGACCAAGAGGTGTTAAAGGATGAATTTGAAGATTATTGTTTGCTGCCTGATGAATGTATTTCAAGATTTGACGCTGGACAAAAAAGAAGCTTTTCTAGGTACTGGCTTGACATAATCAACCTGAAAACTAGCACTGGTCGTACACGATTTCCCAGTCTGGCAGTCATAGTGAAACGCTTATTGACATTGCCTCACAGCAATGCTGACTGTGAGAGGTCTTTCTCTATGATGAAAAAGATTCACACGGACTGCAGAAATAGACTAAATGATGATACAGTCACAGCATTTCTACAATGCAAAATAAATTCTAACTCTTGTTGTTTAGGTTTTAAAGCAAGTGAAGACATGCTTAAAAAGGCAAAGGCCGCATGTCACTATGATGGTGCAGAACCATCTAATTGAATATACTTTTACATGAATAAACTCTTTTGTTACGTTTTTCAGTCTTTGTACAGGTTTTGCGGGTCTTTGTACAGGTTTTGCGGGTCTTTGTACAGGTTTTTTTTTATTTTTTGTACAGGTTTTTCATCTCTGAGGTGTGGCATGTATGTTTATATCTTCTCCCTGTATGGGTTCCACGTGAATAGTTTGTCCAGGTTTTATATATTGTGACGCTTTGATCCTACCCTTGGCTGTGACTAATGAATTTGGTAAGAGGGTAACCGGGGCTGTTAAACGAATCAATGATGCAATATGGATGTCATCTTGGAGTTCTACATATTCTTCATTTATTCTTATTTTCCGTAGATCAAAATATAACCGGGCTTGGTGTTTTGACAGAAAATCTCTTCCTAGGATAAAATTTCTACTCATGCCTCTAGTGATAACGAATGCATGTGTGATTGTCTGGCTGCCAATCTTAAATGTGACATGGGCAATGCCTAAGGATTTCAATTCTTCCCCAGTTACAGAGGCCATATATGTTCTGGAATGCTGGAACTGTGCGTATTTCTTTATTTGCTTATAAAGTTGTTCCCTTATGAGGCTTACAGATGCTCCTGTATGTATGAACGCTCTGTAATTCCTGTTCTCAATGGTGATTAGACAGGAACTTGGGTCGGGATGTATGGTGACTTCATTTTGAGTGCTATTATTGTGAACTAATGGTGTTGAATCTCAAACGCCTTCTCAGCAGTTTAAAAGCCGAACATTTCTTGTCCTTATTGATAGCTTGCTTTCTGCCTTGTCAAAGCGCCAGAAAGCTTATCAAAAGTTGAATGATGTATTTGGATTCCTTCGTCAGTTACAGTCGTTTACACCTGAAGAGGTGGTAACGAGATCATCGAATCTTATTAAATCATATCCGGAAGATCTGGAAGAAAGTCTTTGTGAAGAACTTGTGCAGTTTACAGAACTGTTGAAAACTGATCTTGCTTCTCATATTGGCACTACTCTAGACCTTGTAGAGTTACAGTTTTACCGTTTGATAATTGACAATTCTTTGGAGTCTTGTTTTCCAAATGTAGAAATCGCCTTGCGCATCTATTTGTCACTAATGGTAACCAACTGCAGTGGAGAACGATCATTTTCAAAACTGAAACTTATTAAAAATGAGTTAAGGAGCACCATGGGTCAAAAGAGATTGTTACTTTTGATAATGATAATTACTATGCAAATTAAAAATGTATGTGTTAAAATATATTTGTGTTGTTTTATTGCTTTATTTTTATATAGGGCCCCTTTCTTAACATATGCTACAGGCCCCGTACTAGCTTAATCTTTTGTTTTTATAGCACTAAAAACGTAGGGAGGATCAGAGCAAAATCAAAGCACTTAATACCAAATCGATAACGCAGCTGCGAACCACCTGAAAATTTGTCTGCTGACCACGGTTTGGGAACCACGGCTCTAGTCACCCGTTCAACATTTTGAAATTTGTCATACATCGTTTTTTTTAAAAATGTGTTGACTCTATCTCTCCTGTCTCGTTTTACTTTTCTTTGAGTTTGTTTTTTATTAGTTTCATTCTTTCTCCATTTTACTAATTTTTTAATTATCCATGTTAAGTAAAGTTTGCCTAGCTTTGAAAAGGCGCTCACCATTAAACTTTGACAAAAGTTTCCCTGTGTGCATTCAGACCCGCTAATATTAGGATGCATATCAAAGTATACAAGACGTTGTAGCCTGGTAATACCCTCAAGAATCATCAAGTGCTACATATATTCTTCATCATTGTGTAGCTTAGAAACATGGAGAATGAACAAGCAGTTAGAGGAAAGAATTGAGGCATTTGAGATGGAGATATATAGAAGAGTGGGGTGCGTCTCATGGATAGAGAGGAAAACAAATAAAGAGGTCACAGACAACCTAAGAATGAAAAGATAATTAATGACGGAGGTTAACATTAGACAGTAAAAAATATGTTGGCCTTGTAAAAAGACACAGCACCTTACTAAAGACCATAATAGAAGGCGGAGTTAAAGGCAAATGTGCAAGGGGAAGACAGCGCTATTAGTGGAAATGTAACATCAAGAGATGGACAAGAAAGAGTCCATCACAATATCAAGAGAAAAGGCAGAAGACGCCGGAGATCCATTGCAGCCGATCTAAGAAATTGATATGTCTGATGATGATTAATAGTCTTGTTCCCCCGCACCCCCCCCCCCCCCCCCCCCCCCCCCCAAAAAAAAATAATTTAATTGACAATCATCTTAACAAGACAATTTCGAGAACTACACGTTAAATCATTGAAAGTATTCAAAAAGAGACATGAAAAGAAGTCGTATATCTTTATCATCACTGCCCTACAGATCGCAAAGGAGCATAGACCTTCAAATACGCATGCAAAGTCCACCTGTACCGCTCTTTACATTTCTTTCACATCTCTTTCACTTCTGTCTTCAGTTGACCTCTCCATAACACCATATTCCCAATGTGCCTCAATGGGAGTGTAACAGGATTCTTTTTACAGGACATACATAATATTTTCTTTATGCTTAATACATTCATGTGCCATGCTGCCACCCCTACCTGCGAAATGCATAATAGACTAACCCCGCGCTCTTCCTGCCACCCCTACCTGCAAATTGCAAAATAGACTAACCCCGTGCAGGCAAATGTACGGAAGCCGGTGTGGTCATTGAATTTCAGAATGGGTGATCAAAGACACAAGAACCCAGATTGCTACAGAAACCACCACAGCAGAAGCATATGGATGCTTGATGGAGGCTGTCTGTAAGGTTGGCTTCCTGCTCTGTAAAGAGTGGCTAAGGACAAGATGATGATTGTTAATCATGCCTATATTTGTGTATATATTATAAAGCAGTGTTCCAGCCACTTTGTTCCTTCTTCTTCTTAGATCCTTAACCACCGACCGTCAAAGCAGTCAGTGGCCATCACGCCTAGTGGCGTACTTTGTTCCTTACGGACCACTACATGCGAGCAAGGCATCTAAGCATACAGGCTATGAAGCTATTTGTACATCACTATACCATGTTAGCCCTATTTAATCCTGGGAAGTCTTTAAGGAAACAAAGAAAGAATTGGGCTACAGCCAGGATTATTGTAAGAGGCAACTAATATGAAACACAAAAAATAGACCTTTTTGGAAAAGCTGACTTTTCAAGCTAGGTTTAATTCTTTGACTCCGGAACAACGCTCAGAGCGTTGGTCATATTTGACACCCGTGCCAAAACAACTCTCTGAGCGTTGTTTTTAGTCTATTACGAATTAAAATTACGGCACAGGGTGGAAAATAATTGCGGAGTCAAAGAGTTAATTCAATTTCTTAATACCATAACTTACTACATGAAGAACCCCCACTCACCAGAATGATGTACATAATTAGCTGTGTCCTGTGGATACCAGCCCATTGTAACATTCCAGGCAACGAAGAGGCAGATAAACTTGCTAAAGAAGGGGGAGCCCTACAACAAAATGATATAGAGACAACTTCTGAAATGGCTCAAACAACTATAAAAGCCATATTCAAGTCCAAATGGGATAGAGAACACCCAGGTCACATAAAATATGATGCCTATCACCTGCTATCTAGGCAAGACTAGGTCATCATTTTCTGCTACGTACTGGTCACAATAGGTTGATGTACCATCTATATCACAAATACAGGATTGGTACAACAGGTCTCTGCTCCTGTGGCACCAGCCCCATGACAGCTGAACATCTGCTCCAGTCCTGCCCAACTTACAGCAGTGAACGGAGTGGCATATGGCAACAACACATTTTTCTGAACGAAAAACTGTTTGGAGATGTCAGGAACCTTGAGCTAACTACTGCCTTTATTAGAGTCATTAATGTAGAAGTCTGAGGGCGAACGAAGAAGAAGAAGAAGAAAAAGGATAGCTATGCTTATTAATTATTCTGTTTTTATATCATAGGGTGAAAATAATTTTAATTTGTTTGTCTTTGGTTAAAAGTAAGTTTTCGTTACAGAGAAGAACCAAAGGAAAAATTAAAAATTCAGTGATTCCTTTCATAATTTGTAATTTGAGTTATTTTTATAACACATTTGAAAATAATTTATTTTTATAAACATGATAATAATAAAGTCATATTTCTCTAGTGAATGGGAAAAGCATGTTTAATTTAGCTCTTGTTACAAAAGAATATTTCAAATTCACTTTTTTCATTTGTTTCGTGTGAGAGAGCAGGAAAGTATTTCTTATTCAAGTGTAGTATTCTTTAAGCAGCAGATAATGAATGATTTAACATCATCTTTATTTGTTTAACATTTCTGTCTAAATTGTTTTTAGCACTTCTAATTGTCTGTTAAATTTCGGATTTGTTTGTTTTGTTTATAACAGTTGAGTCAAATCTTGTCTTTTTGTTTCCTAGGTCATTTTCTGTGATTTCCCAGAACATCTGCTGTGTGGAGAAGTACAGTGTATTGAAATAGAGTTCACAAATGCAGGAAAGAGCTCCCTGAGGTCACTCAAAGTCACATCAACCCACCCCAGATTTTTCACTTTTGGACGGGATTCCGATCTGCCAAAGTACCCATATGTATACCAGATGCGGGCAGCCCAGTGTACTTCCCTGAGCTCCACCCTTACTAGCACTGTAACAGGAAGAGATGAGTTTTTAACATTCCCAGATGTTCTGATCATTCCTCTTCCAAAAGGAGAGCTCCTGCCAGGGGAGACAGTGTCTCTTCCTATGTGGCTTCGGGGAGATGACATCGGGGGCATCCATGAGGTGGACTTTATGTTTTACTATGAGCCACTGATGCATTCTTCTAATGTCAGGTTTGTTTATTTTCATTTGTATGTTTGTTTGTTTCTTTATCTAAAGTTACAGTTTTTTTAATTGCACAATTTTGGGAGTAAAAGATTCACTTTCTGCTTCTGAGATTTTGTTCATAGTGATCATTTATCGAGGTGCTGTCACGGGCTGGCTTTCAAAGCATGTATACAATGCTTAGATATCACAGACTATATTATCTTGGCCACGTCTGCCGCATGGAAGAGCAGCGGGCCACCACAACTGAGGTTCAGAGATGTGAAGGTACTGGACACAAATCTTAACAATCTGGGAGGATGAAGGTGGCGATAGCAGCAAGTGGTGATGCACCCTACACCACCACCTCAGATTGAGTGAAACGACGCTCTTACAACAAGCAGAAGAGAAGAAAACACACCGAAAGGAACACTAGGCTAAAAAAAAAAAAAGCTGAGGGCTATCACCTCAGTGGTGCGTTCCCATAGTTATTTATGACTGACGGAGGTTACTACTACTACATTCACTATGTTTCATCTCCCCAAGGAGCATAGGCCTTCCACAAATTCATGCCAATCCCCTCCTGTCATTTGACCTCCGCTCATGTTCTTTCCATGCCTTCTTTATCCTTTTCATTTCGGTCCCCATTTTCCTTCTCCACGTGTTTTCTTCTACCTCTTTTCCCTTGTGGATTCCAGAACAAGAACTGCCTTGTAATGCTGTTAGCAGGTTTTCTCAGTGTGTGTCCTATCTTTGCCAGCTTCTTCTTCTTATCTCTTGTTCTTGTCATCAGTTTCGTATTAGTGTTCTTGTCATCAGTTCCATATTAGTGTTCTTGTCATCAGTTCCGTATTAGTGATCTTATCATCAGTTCCGTATTAGTGATCTTGTCATCAGTTCCATATTAGTGTTCTTGTCATCAGTTCCGTATTAGTGATCTTGTCATCAGTTCTGTATTAGTGTTCTTGTCATCAGTTCCATATTAGTGTTCTTGTCATCAGTTCCGTATTAGTGATCTTGTCATCAGTTCTGTATTAGTGTTCTAGTCATCAGTTCTGTATTAGTGTTCTTGTCATCAGTTCCGTATTAGTGATCTTGTCATCAGTTCCGTATTAGTGTTCTAGTCATCAGTTCCATATTAGTGTTCTTGTCATCAGTTCCGTATTAGTGATCTTGTCATCAGTTCTGTATTAGTGTTCTAGTCATCAGTTCTGTATTAGTGTTCTTGTCATCAGTTCTGTATTAGTGTTCTTGTCATCAGTTCCATATTAGTGTTCTTGTCATCAGTTCCGTATTAGTGATCTTGTCATCAGTTCTGTATTAGTGATCTTGTCATCAGTTCTGTATTAGTGTTCTTGTCATCAGTTCCGTATTAGTGTTCTTGTCATCAGTTCCGTATTAGTGTTCTTGTCATCAGTTCCGTATTAGTGTTCTAGTCATCAGTTCTGTATTAGTGTTCTTGTCATCAGTTCCGTATTAGTGATCTTGTCATCAGTTCCGTATTAGTGTTCTAGTCATCAGTTCCATATTAGTGTTCTTGTCATCAGTTCCATATTAGTGATCTTGTCATCAGTTCCATATTAGTGTTCTAGTCATCAGTTCTGTATTAGTGTTCTTGTCATCAGTTCCATATTAGTGTTCTTGTCATCAGTTCCATATTAGTGATCTTGTCATCAGTTCTGTATTAGTGTTCTAGTCATCAGTTCTGTATTAGTGTTCTTGTCATCAGTCCCATATTAGTGTTCTTGTCATCAGTTCCATATTAGTGTTCTTGTCATCAGTTCCGTATTAGTGATCTTGTCATCAGTTCTGTATTAGTGTTCTAGTCATCAGTTCTGTATTAGTGTTCTTGTCATCAGTTCCGTATTAGTGATCTTGTCATCAGTTCTGTATTAGTGTTCTAGTCATCAGTTCTGTATTAGTGTTCTTGTCATCAGTTCCATATTAGTGATCTTGTCATCAGTTCCGTATTAGTGTTCTAGTCATCAGTTCTGTATTAGTGTTCTTGTCATCAGTTCCGTATTAGTGATCTTGTCATCAGTTCTGTATTAGTGTTCTTGTCATCAGTTCCATATTAGTGTTCTTGTCATCAGTTCCGTATTAGTGTTCTAGTCATCAGTTCCGTATTAGTGATCTTGTCATCAGTTCTGTATTAGTGTTCTAGTCATCAGTTCTGTATTAGTGTTCTAGTCATCAGTTCTGTATTAGTGTTCTTGTCATCAGTTCCGTATTAGTGATCTTGTCATCAGTTCTGTATTAGTGTTCTAGTCATCAGTTCTGTATTAGTGTTCTTGTCATCAGTTCCATATTAGTGATCTTGTCATCAGTTCCGTATTAGTGTTCTAGTCATCAGTTCTGTATTAGTGTTCTTGTCATCAGTTCCGTATTAGTGATCTTGTCATCAGTTCTGTATTAGTGTTCTTGTCATCAGTTCCATATTAGTGTTCTTGTCATCAGTTCCGTATTAGTGTTCTAGTCATCAGTTCCGTATTAGTGATCTTGTCATCAGTTCCATATTAGTGTTCTTGTCATCAATTCCGTATTAGTGATCTTGTCATTGTGAGAAGTTAATGTGATTGAATTTACAACAGGCCCCAAGTTTCGGTTCCTAGCATTTTTTTTACGTTTTTAAGGAAGATTACGGTGGGATTTTTTATCTTATTCGTTTTTTTTATTTCTCTTTGTATAATAATAGAGTTTGGACTTTTTGTGTAGATTAAGAATTACGGTTTCTAGCAAAGATGGTAGTTTTAACTTTTAGACTGGCACCAGCGCGCTGTTTCATTGAGATAATTCGTTCATGGAAGATTTTCCAGTGTAACATAATGGCAGAGCATTTTCGGTTCTTCTCAGTGAGCGCGCTATAATTTTTAGTAAGGGTGAAATCAGATGGGGGTAGAGGGGGAGTTTTAAGCGCGTGGAAACAGGTCAGCAACGGAAATTTTCCGCTTGACCGTAAGTTCTAAATTTAGAAATGACCGTGGGCGATTCCTGGCCCGTTGGTTGGTTCATAGATCGACCCGCTTAAGAACAAAGCCTAGCTATGACTCACGCGTAGCGTGGTCTGGGGTAATAAATAAGTGGGGTTCCCTGGCAGAAGTGGGAGATTTTTTTGAACTTCTACGCCTTGGAAAAGAACTGTCTGTATTTATATACAGAGCCGACTGCTCTTTCGAGAGAAATTCGTGCTGGTAAATATGAAGTTAATTAAGCTTTAATAGTTTATAAGATTTTTGCAGAGTTGTTTCTAGGAGGTAAAGTTAATTCATAGAAGTAGAGCCATCAATGCTATAATTTTAATTGACTATAACTGACAGCGCAATTAGGTATTTTGTGAAAAGGTAGTAGGGAATTTTGATAGTTTCCTCAGAGTAGCTGTTTGTATAAATTGGAATATTACTGTTATTTGTCAGAAGACAGGGGATCTAATTTTTCCTGAATTTGTGATTTTAAATGGTGCAGCGTAAAACACGCTCGCGGAATTAAATTAATTTTAGTTCGTAACGGACATGCCATGAGTTACCCTCTTATCTAAATTATTATCAGAGTGCATTCATTCTTTTTATGAGATAATGAAAGCTTAAAGATGGTAGATGTTAAATACTATAATTTTGAGACACGATGCACGTAATTTCATTGTGATTTTCGAGGATTTGGAGAGAGGGGTACCGGAGCACGTGCTGTGTCTATTTTCTTAGAGGGGTGAATCTGAAAACGGAAGAAGAAGGGAGATAACGAGGCATGCATTGTAGAATAGGATTTCAGTTCCTTTAGAGATTTTAATGTCCATTGTTATCAGAATCGGGTGTAAATAATATTCCAGACACGTGGGTGAAGATTTCTCAATATTTGAGTTATAATATTAGCGAATAATACGCTAGGGTTTTGGTGTGTATTTAATTGTTCAAGTGTGTGTAAATTACCAGCGGACTAATTTGTGTAACGCTGTGGTAATAGAACGAGTGGCTTTAAATGTTAGAGCATGGGAGATTGTGTATTTTTCTCTGTGTGGGTAAAACCTACATTTTGAAGTCAGCAGTTACGGGTTTAGTTGGGTTTTGTAATTAGTCCTTAATAAATAGACAGATGGTTATAATGTTGAATTCCGGGAGACGGGAGATTATTGTCGGGTGAAGTCTATTGTATTTTGGTAGCCAGGTAAACATATCGATCATTGTTAAATAGTAGGGCCAGGAATTTACCGGCAACAGTTTCATACAGTGGTCAGAATGTTGTGACGGCTAACCTAAGCCGCCAGCATGTAAGAGATTAAGCCAGCTGATTAGAGTGTCGATAGGACGGTATTTGAGGGAAAGTGGGGGTAGGCATGTTTACTAATCGCTGAAGCGATACTAGAGCATGGGAGCTGTATGGAAGATTTGAAACTTAAGTGTTCGAGATTTGAAAACTTAAGTGGTCGAGATTGGAAAACTTAGGTGTTAAAGATTTGAAAACTTAGGTGTTAGAGATTTGAAAAAAACTTAAGTGTTAGATATTTGAGACTTAAGTGGTTGAAGAGTTGGGATTTAAGTGTTGAAGAGTGAGAGTTAAGGGAGTTAAGTGTTAAGGATATGGGAAATTTGTTGTGCGATATATATTTGTTATTGTTTTGTCCACAGCAGATATTTTCCAGGCGTGGCAGCTAGGGCTACAGTAGTCCTTGAGCGGCTAGAAGTTCGCCGGTCTTCTCAGGAGAAGAAGAGTCGGCAGAGCCAGGAAAGAAAGTGGAGTAGTGACAAGGGGTTCACTGGTGCAAACGTTTTGTACCCAAGAGAGCAAGGAGCTGGAAGCACAGACTTCTTCAGCAAGAACAAGAGGTTCTTAATAAAATTCGGAGCTATTCACGCTCAGATAAAGCACACACTGAACCTAGGCGCAGGGCCTAGAGGTGTCGTGATTGGTCGGTCATAATAACACCGACGGCCCAGACCCAAGAGATGGGTAACGGGGCCTGTGATTTTTCCAGAATCGTCATTTGGTAGTGCAGAAGAGTCCAAGTCGAGAAACCAGAATGCCAATTCAAGTTAGCAGCTACAACGGCAGTCAGAGGAAAGAGGGTAAAAATACCTCTGAGCTGCAATAGAGGGAGAGAAGGAGAGTAGTGGAGGAGTCGCTTTTCTGTAGGAACTAGGAGTGTCAGACAGACACTGAACATAACAGTAGAACTCAGCAAGTCATCTGTAAGTTGTGTCGGAGATGATAAAAGGGTTCTGGTCGTGGACTTTGTGATAGTCAGAGAATATTTAGCCTAGAGTGGAGCAGCGGCGGAGGCACGTCATTTGTGTAGAAACACGTCTGCAGACAGACGGACAGTAGGAGTTAGGGTGTGTTTACCCGATATCAGGTTGATTAGGAGAAAGACGGATCTGGTGTTAGAGATCCTCCTTCACATGTTGTTGTATTACTTACCTTTCTTCCTTACAGGTTGAGGGGAGGGCGACTGTGGGGTTACCTTACCTAATCACTTGAAATTAATTGTTATGTTTTTTCCAGGTGTGTGAACACTCATGTTTATTCTATTTTGTAGTATGTTATATGAATTTTCTGTGGTGTAAATAAAATCCATTGTAAATTTTCCGGCTGGATCAGTCACTTACTTCAACCTATATGTTGTCTGTAAGTGGTGTCTGTGGTGTTAAGTAATTAAACCTTATCCCAGTCTTGGTAGCTAGAGGTAGTGAGGTTATCGCAAAACATTACGTCACTTAGTGGCAAGGGAGAGTCAATTTCGGTTCTCGACCCTTGACGCCAATAGCCTCATCTCCCACAGTCACTGTTATTTTTTTCTGAAATCTATCTTCTTAGTCTTTCTTTCCACTAGGGTCTAGTCTATTTAGGTAGGCAACCTCTAGTCTTAAATCCACTTCGTGACAGTTCTGTATTAGTGTTCTTGTCATCAGTTCCGTATTAGTGATCTTGTCATCAGTTCCGTATTAGTGTTCTAGTCATCAGTTCCATATTAGTGTTCTTGTCATCAGTTCCGTATTAGTGATCTTGTCATCAGTTCTGTATTAGTGTTCTTGTCATCAGTTCTGTATTAGTGTTCTTGTCATCAGTTCCATATTAATGTTCTTGTCATCAGTTCCGTATTAGTGATCTTGTCATCAGTTCTGTATTTGTGTTCTTGTCATCAGTTCCGTATTAGTGTTCTTGTCATCAGTTCCGTATTAGTGTTCTTGTCATCAGTTCAGTATTAGTGTTCTTGTCATCAGTTCCGTATTAGTGTTCTTGTCATCAGTTCAGTATTAGTGTTCTTGTCATCAGTTCAGTATTAGTGTTCTTGTCATCAGTTCCGTATTAGTGATCTTGTCATCAGTTCTGTATTAGTGTTCTAGTCATCAGTTCTGTATTAGTGTTCTTGTCATCAGTTCTGTATTAGTGTTCTTGTCATCAGTTCAGTATTAGTGTTCTTGTCATCAGTTCCGTATTAGTGTTCTTGTCATCAGTTCCGTATTAGTGATCTTGTCATCAGTTCCGTATTAGTGTTCTAGTCATCAGTTCTGTATTAGTGTTCTTGTCATCAGTTCCGTATTAGTGATCTTGTCATCAGTTCTGTATTAGTGTTCTAGTCATCAGTTCTGTATTAGTGTTCTTGTCATCAGTTCCATATTAATGTTCTTGTCATCAGTTCCGTATTAGTGATCTTGTCATCAGTTCTGTATTTGTGTTCTAGTCATCAGTTCTGTATTAGTGTTCTTGTCATCAGTTCCATATTAGTGTTCTTGTCATCAGTTCAGTATTAGTGTTCTTGTCATCAGTTCCGTATTAGTGTTCTTGTCATCAGTTCAGTATTAGTGTTCTTGTCATCAGTTCAGTATTAGTGTTCTTGTCATCAGTTCCGTATTAGTGTTCTTGTCATCAGTTCCGTATTAGTGATCTTGTCATCAGTTCCGTATTAGTGTTCTAGTCATCAGTTCTGTATTAGTGTTCTTGTCATCAGTTCAGTATTAGTGTTCTTGTCATCAGTTCCGTATTAGTGTTCTTGTCATCAGTTCAGTATTAGTGTTCTTGTCATCAGTTCAGTATTAGTGTTCTTGTCATCAGTTCAGTATTAGTGTTCTAGTCATCAGTTCAGTATTAGTGTTCTTGTCATCAGTTCCGTATTAGTGATCTTGTCATCAGTTCAGTATTAGTGTTCTTGTCATCAGTTCAGTATTAGTGTTCTTGTCATCAGTTCCGTATTAGTGTTCTTGTCATCAGTTCCGTATTAGTGATCTTGTCATCAGTTCCGTATTAGTGTTCTAGTCATCAGTTCTGTATTAGTGTTCTTGTCATCAGTTCAGTATTAGTGTTCTTGTCATCAGTTCCGTATTAGTGTTCTTGTCATCAGTTCAGTATTAGTGTTCTTGTCATCAGTTCAGTATTAGTGTTCTTGTCATCAGTTCAGTATTAGTGTTCTAGTCATCAGTTCAGTATTAGTGTTCTTGTCATCAGTTCTGTATTAGTGATCTTGTCATCAGTTCTGTATTAGTGATCTTGTCACACTATTTCAATCCTATTTTTATTCAAGCACCCATTTAGGAAAGTATCTAACTTCTTGGTAGTGGCACTCCACAAAATAAGTGTCAATTTCATTTGATTTTCCTAGGCTAGGCATTGAAGGAAGATTTATGATATGCAGGAAATTGAAAAACAAAAGAGAATAACAAGATTGATGTAAAGTGTGTTTTAATCTTTGATCTTGTTGTCAGCTATATAAAATGATTGAAATGGCATAACAAAGATCACCAGTATGGAACTGGTGACAAGAACCAGACAGGAGCCATTGGAGTAGTAGATGAGATAATCCACTGGGGATGGATAGGACACGTTTTGAGGAAACCTGTTGGTAGCATTACAAGGCAGCCATTGTCCTATCATTCCCCAGGGTAAAAGTGGGACCAGGAGACAGACAAACTCATGGAGAAAAAACTAGAGGCAGAAGTGAAAGGGATAAAGAAGACATGGAGAATATTGAAGAGATGTCACATGACTTAGCAGACGTTTGTTGAAGGCCTATGCTCCTTGGGGAGCTTAAATGGTAAATAATGACAGAAAATAATATTCAACCCACACACCAGCCATTTTTATATTGTTTTCTATTTGTTTATATTCAGGTATAGAGTTTTACGCCACAGAGCTGTGCTGAATACAGTGGAATCTTTGAGTGTCCGTACCACCGTGACACGCCCTGCTGCTCGTGTGGGTTCTATCCGAGGCCAGGAACTCAACTCATGTGTATTTGCCTGTGAGCTGGAAAACTTGAGTCAGGTTAGTTCTGTGCGTCTCACCTAGGTGATGAAAGGGAGATAGCTTATTTGAATGAAATACAGCATATTGTTCACGCTTGCATTTTTTAGAGCTTCATATGTGGAAATCTGTTACTGTTACAAGATGCTTTGGCAGTGCACAAACCCTCGATAAAAGACTCGAGTTTATGCACCCATATAACATTATGCTTTGAGTGTAAGGCTTCAAATTCCAGACGAGCCTCCATTAAAATGTTGAGTTAGTACTGGTCTAATAAACACCTTGTAGAATGTGTCATAATTAAAGATGTGGGATTGCCTGTCAAGCATTTGTTACTTTGTACAGTGAGGATGTTGGGAGGATTTTATGAGCTCAGTGGCTGGGTCAAGTTACAACCCACAAGTAGTTTACTAGACCAGTACTAACTACTGAACCGTTAAATTCTGCAAAGTAAAATAAAGTAATACTGCTGCATGCTGAGGCAAACAAAATAGAAACCAGAAGAGACAAAAAAGAATCAGACTCCTGCCCTCAGACTTGTCGAACAAGGCAACTGATATGAGTTTATGCATGGAGGCAGACAACCTAATCATGTAAAACACATTGTCACAGAAAGCACCGCTGTCAGATCATGTGACTACTTGTCGCAGGCTTCCTGCAAGGGGATGAGCTACAATGGTGGCTCCAGGCTTGGTAAGGAAACTGATGATGATAATACAATACTCTACAATCTCTCTGGTTAAACATACCCCTATCAGGATCACATGACCATTTATGCTATATTATAATGACCCTTGTATAGTGTTGTTTCATGTAATGCTCATTTGCACATCACAATTCCTTGCCGTCATTTCTTGATGGATTACTTACCAGTAACTGACAATTCTCCATAAGTCAGGAACTAAAAGAATGTTGAAGGAGGAGTGTGAAATAAAAGCATATAATCTTTTAATTTAATTTTAATTCTACATAAAAGTTCTCTTTCTTTCACCTCCCCTTACCCCTGCCAATTACCCACAGACCTGGCTGTTGTAAACTATCAAAGCCAGCACTCTGGAACAGTGGGGATCACTGAAAGAAACATTGTTAGAAACACTGAGCTGTTTAAATGTCTGCCTTGATTAAATCATGTTTGTTTTCAGGTTTGAGAGGGTTTGTAATTTGGAACAAGTCCAGCCTAAATGTGACTTTTATATCTGCCAGGCAATCTGCTTCGTGTAACTCCATCAACAGTGCCATGGAAAGTTCAAAATTGTGCTGAATGTTCACTTCACAGAAAAGATCGCGTTCCTGTCTCAGGCATTTCATAAAATAGTGAATTTTTGTAAACTAGCTACTGGGTTTTAACTGGGAATAAGGTGAAAGGTATCTTTGATCCTGAAGATGCTGCACTTTTAAATGCTGGTAGAAGAATGAAGTGTCTGGAGCTTTAACATTTTTTAATCTTTTCCCCCTCTTTCACTTAGAGACTTAGAAATCTACCAAATATATGTGTGTGTGTGTGTGTGTGCGCGTGCGTGCGTGCGTGCGTGCGTGTGCGCGCGCGCACACACACACACATGAAGATAGCAAAATAAATATTGACGTAAACGAATTTCTACTTTTTAATAGAACCCTGTCAAATAGAAACACAATACTGCTGCCTTGATGGTAGGCTGGGGACAGTCAAAGGCTAGTGAAGGCAACACGACATAAATGCTTGTTGAAATTTGATGCACTAGGACACATGCCTAGTGAAGCAGTACAGTGTACGTCACTTGATGATGATATTAGTAAAACAATAAGCAGAATGGCACTAACCCTGTGGAATCCCACCATGCTATAAGAGTGCCGCACCTCCCCACATCGAAGGCGTCCGCCCTCGGCTACTGGTGGTTACCTTCTCATGAACTGTGGAGTGAAGGCAAAGGGCAAAAGTTGCTGAACATCTGCTTCGAAAATGCCCAACATCAGAAATAGAGAAAGGACATATGACCGTCACCAGTATCATTCCTGGAAAAAAACTGTATGGAGTTACAAAAAGCCTCAAGCTGACAAGTGCTTTCTTTGAAAATACTCAAGTAGATGTCTTCTTCTTCGTTCGTCCTGAAAAGGACGTTGGTTACGTTGTGTCCATTTACAGCGAAGCGGCAATATTTGCGCCTTTTGGCCGACACATCCGACTTCAGCACGGCATTTTTGGGACCGGGTTAGCCTTCCCTCTTCGATCCCTACTCACTCAGCCAGACTGCAGTGAAACAGCCTGTTTCCAGGACCACCACTTGGAGGTGGAGTAGGGTCTTAGTCAGCTCTGGTTTGCTGACCCTGACGCAAGCAGTCTAGCTATGGGTCGCTAACTGCATTTCTCACTGTTGATGCGTCTTAGGTCCCAAGTAGATAGATGTCTGAGAGTGTGAAGAAGAAATACCCTATGATCTACTGGTGCACCAGGATCTACCTTATGCCCACCCCTGCTGTACATAACGGCAACTAAAGTACAAGTAAACAGTCCCATTTGTGTACATGCAGTCATGTAGAATATTTAGTAACTTGCTGAACCTCTTTTCCTACTAGGTGCAGGTTCAGAGACCACATGTGCAAGAGCTTCAGGTGACTCAGGTCTCATGTGTCAGTCCACACTGGACACTGGTCAGTGTTGGGGCCAGGCACCATTCAGGTACGTTGTCACACTTGTTTGGATTAGTTACAAGACTTAGAAAAAGAGAGAGTTGTGAGATACTCTAAGTCTAGAAAAAGAAAGAATCATCTGATAGCCTAGGTCTAGAAAAGGAATGAATAGTCAGATATTCTAGGTTTATAAAAAAGAAAGAATGGTCAGGTAACCTAGACTTAGAAAAAAAGAAAGAATTGTAAGATACTCTAGTTCTAAAAAAGGATTAAATAGATACTCTAGGCCTAGAAAAAGAAAGAATCGTCAGATACTCTAGTTCTAAAAAAGGATTAAATAGATACTCAAGGTTTAGAAAAAGAAAGAATGGTCAGATACTCTAGGTCTAGAAAAAAGAAAGAATAGTCAGATATTCTAGGTCTAGAAAAAGAAAAAAAATTATCAGATATTTTAAGTCTAGAATAAAAAATATTTTAAACACAGGCTTTTAATGCACTAAAAAGCCACAAATAATTTTTCAAGGAGTTTATAGCTTGCAGTAAACAAAATGTAACATCAAATTGACAAAAAGCGTGGGGCGCTTAATCGCTTATCATATATTTTACCCATAAGTGTGTAATGAAGTATAAAGCAGAAGTTAATTTCATGTAAAATCAGCGCCCCAAGCATTTTGTCAATTTGATGTTACATTTTTTTACTGCAAGCTATAAACTCCTTGAAAAATTATTTGTGGCTTTTTAGTGCATTAAAAGCCTGTGTTTAAAATATTTATTTTTTATTTTCTTCTTTTTAGTGTTATTTTTTGGTTGTTTTTAAATTTAAGTCAAATGTAATCGATCCACTAATGACATTATCAGTTTGTGATAAATGAGTCCAGAGCACAGGAGGTGGATTTCATTATTCAGTATATTACACGGAAAGTTAAAATTTTTAATTTTTAATTTTATTTTGATAAAAGAGTTGTAAATTACATTTTTTTAAATGTAGTTGTCAGTTGTGTGTATGTCTGTGCACGCGCGTGTGGGGGGGGGGGGGGTGTTCAATATTTCTCTCAAGAGAGACAATCTTGTTGGAAAGAATACACCTAGATTATTTGCAGTTATCGCCCATTTCACTGATGATACAATACAAACAAACAAAATTAATTTTTATTTTATTATTTTTACGACTGATTATTGTATTTTCATGGGGAATACACAACTATGCCAAGTTTCAGAGCTATTGCTTATCTGGAAGTGATTGAAAAATCGATTGCAAGATTTGAAGGTGACAAGAGAGTGACATACGTTGCAAGTTAAAGAAAAGCCTGTAAAAAGAAAGAATAGTCAGATATTTTAGGTCTAGAAAAGGAAAAAAAAAATATCAGATATTTTAGGTCTAGAAAAAGAAAGAATGGTCAGATATTCTAGGTCTAGAAATGGCAGGTATGATCAGATACTCTAGGTCTGAAAAAAAGGAAGATTGGTTTATGTGCACGATTAGTTCTGACGTGAATAATTATCATCATCATCAAGCCTTGTTACAGCCAGGCCTGAGACAGACACAAATGCCTTCCAACCTGGTTCTGGCTTTTATCCCTATTTTCCATCTTGTCTGCCATTCTTGTAAATTTCTGCATGAAAAATTATCTTCTTGCTGGAAGGCCTTCTTCCCAGCTTGATGGCTGGCTTTAGTTCAGTCTGGTGTTTGTGCCTTGTACTTGTCACAGCGTTATTTCGCAGTGCATCTTATGTATTGTGGTCGGCGATAGGGCACTCGGAAAGGCTGAGATTAGCCGAACTGGTGTGTCATGTGACTACTGGAAGTTGGGGGGAAAAGGCACAAAAGTAGGGAGTCAGAAACTAGCCTTTGTCCAGGGAGGACGTATATTTTCCCTTTTGCCAGCGACATCGCTGTGTGGTTGATATTGTCCACTGTAAACTGAGTGCCTGCCATATTCTCGGACCCTGGAGATAATTACGTTGTACTTCTAGAACAGTGTAGGGTCTAGATCGAATTATCTGCAGGCCGTAGTTTGATAATAGGTCGATGATTTTCGAGTGTGTCATTTTCATAGATTTGCCACTCAGGTGAGCGAGACTCAGAGTAGTCATTTTGTATAATTCGTACCTTCATGTATGAAGGCCACATTCACATCAACACATCCAGGAAAAAACGGATAAACTTAATAAGTTTAGCCAGGAGGTGGGCTTGAACATCAATTTAAAGAAGTCAGAGGTCATGACGCTCAATGTGAGCAACCCTGAGCCCATATCAGTAAGGAATCAGCAACTGGTACAGACAGACACCTTCACATACCTAGGATGCATAGTAACACCAGACGGCGGGGCAGGCAAAGACATCAACATCAGAATAAAGAATGAACCAGAGTTGGGGCACTGTACGAAGGATGGCCACCAACCGAGCAAAGTGGAATCAATTTGTTGTTGCCCTACAAGACGCCACTAGGCGTGATGGCCACTGACTGCTTTGACGGTCGGCGGCTAAGGATCAAAGAAGAAAGATGTATGAAGGCGATAGTTTAAGTTGCTACGGCATGTTTACAGTGGTTTTCACATTATTGTATCTGATGCGTTTGATGGCCGTGTGAGGCCTTATTGTGTGTATAAAGTATTAAAGGGAAGTACCTGTTAAAGGCGTTTATTTCTTATGTCAGCCATTGTTGTGTGGTGATACTCTTGGAAGAACAAGCCTTTATTTGTTATTATAAATCCACACTGCGGTCGTGTAACCAGTAGAGTGTTCTCCACAGTATGTGGTTCCTGACAGTACTTATCTGTGTTTTTACATTGCAGAGTGGTTGACCCTATACCCAACCCTTCTTAGCACCTTTTATGACATGCTTAGTACAGTGCATTGGTCCTGCTCATGGGACCCATTGCTAGTCCTGCTCATGGGACCCATTGCTAGTCCTGCTCATGAGACCTTTCACTTGTCCCTGGGATCAGCTGGAAGATGTAGAGTAGTGAGTTTTTCTTGATAAGAAAGACTGCTGGCAGTAAAGAGTGTAGTAACGGTTTTAAAATTAAGAAAGAAACCATAAAAATAAGGAAATAAACCATAAAATTAAGAAAGAAACCATAAAATTAAGAAAGAAACCATAAAATTAAGAAAGAAACCATTCTGATTGGGCCAGTGTAGTTCAGGGGGTGGCTATCAGGAAAGAAAGAAAGGATAGACTACTACACTTTTGGTCATGTTGTAAGAAGCGACTGGTATGAGGTCATGAATGGGGCAGGCAACCTAAATGGGGCAGGCAACCTAATGTAACACAAACTGCTACAGAAACTACTGCTACAAGAGCACATGAATGTTTTGGTGAGAGCTTTCTGCGACAGTGTTCAGCTACAATAGTGGTTTCATGCTCCAAATGGAGTGAACAGGAAAATAATCATCATCCTAATTTGAAAATTCTTCAGAGGTTGACTGATGTTTCTGGCCGGTTCCATCATCACTACCTTTTCCTTTATCACTGTGGAACTAGCTGGGAACCTGTACCAAAGCATTCATGTATATTTGCTGGCTGAAAGTGGGTAGATTTGATTCTGGCATCCATTACCAGACAATACGTCCGGGCCTTGAAACCCAGCCCATGCAGACCCAAGTGGAACAATCCCTATTGCGATGGTTTGGCCATGTATGCAGAATGGAAGAAGATCGGCTACCTAGACAAATATGGGGAGCCAGACCTCCAGGGTGACCCAGAGTTCACTGGGAGGACAATATTAGACAATCCCTGACGGACCGAGGTCTAGATTGGAACCAGGCCACGAGGAAGGCGGCCGAAAGGATAGTATGGCGTTCTCTCTGGCAAACTTCTACACCCCAGAGTAGAAGAGGAACTACTAAGTAAGTAAATCCATAACCATATCAACATAGGTGACAAGAGTGAGAGTTGAGGGAATTAAGCAGGGAATTAAGCCGTATTTGTGTGTTGTAAATAACAAATTTAAACTTTGTCAGGATTTTGAGTTGCACATTTTAACTTTAATTCTATCAGGTGTTCGCCTTGGCAGCCGAGAAACTCTTCATTTGGTCCTGAAAGGGCTAAAACAAGGCCAGGAAGAAGGTATGACTATTTTTGCTCTTTCTGCTCTCTTCGCTGTTTGTTTGTTTGTTTCAATCCACAGCGATTTGAGTTGTCACTAATTGGGGGGAGTTCCAGAGCTTTCTTGCAAACCCAGAGGGCTTCCCCAACTCAGTCATAGTACCCCCACCGTTTACCCCGCATTCGGTTGAATTTCTTCTCTTTGACATTCATAGTACTGGGCAAATATTACATATTTCATCATCATCAAGTGCCATACCAGTTGACATAGGTGATCATGTCTCTCCACAGCTTCATATCCCAAGTACTGTTTTATCAACTCGGTTGTTGAGTTCTTTCCATGCCATAGTGTCACACTGTCCAGTATCTTATCAGCTTATCATCCTCTATCTTCCTTTCAGTCTTTCCTGTTGTCACAATATATTGCTTCTTCTCCTTGTAACATGATTGAGGACAGTGGACTACTTCTGTCTAATATGAGCTTCCTTTGCACACTGGCTTCTTGTAGGGGAGTGAAGTGTTATACGCTCGTATTAAGTCCAGCTTCGAGAGGTGTGATTAGTTTCCTTTCTTGCTGCCTTTGCAGATTCAGGAGTAGAAGCAGATAGCCATTTACAGTTAGATAGACTGGATCGTGACACAGCTGTGTTTAAAACCCGATACCTTTGCCACGAGAACCTGGTTCTCTAACCACTCTGCCGATCAGATGCTATATGTGTCTATTACCAAGATCATAGTATCTCAAAGACTTCAGACGTGGCACTTTTTTTTTAGTGCTTTTGTCCTGTATCTGTTACTAGAACTTCAGCGATGCAAAAGATGATTGTAGATATATTAATAGCAGTTGTATGTATTATTATCATCAGGTGAATATTCTTTTCCATAGCATACATTAATTTTGGAACATACGGAAACCTATCACTTATTTTGTTCCTCCAGTTAGTAACATGTACGAGGGACGGTCAAAAAGTAATGCCTCCTATTTTTTATGTATGTAAATACTGCATCGGTGTGCAATTTGTAAATTTAGCAGGATTCCTCAAACACTCTTCTGCACTGTATAGCATTACCAACCTGTTTCAGTAACAGGTGGCACCACTGTAACAGTTTAAAAATGGCTGCCAAAGACGTTTGGTTAAAACAACGTTATGTCATAGAATTCCTCAATGCTGAAGGCGAGACCCCAATTGGCATCCACGAACGTTTGAAGAATGTTTATGGAGATTCAACAGTGGATGTTAGCACTGTCTGACGTTGGGTACAGCGTTGTGACGAAGCTGAAGTTGGTCAATCCTCAATGGCTGACGCAAAGCGGACTGGCCGTCCGTCTACCGCAGTGACTCCACACAACATTCATCGAGTTGATGGCATCATTTGTGGTGACCGGCGGGTAACACTGGATGAACTTTCTTCCATGTTGTCCATTAGTAAAGGCAGTGTCCAGAACATCATTAAAGAACTGGGTTATTCAAAGGTTTGTGCACGGTGGGTACCCAGAATGTTGACAGACAGACATAAAGAAACAAGGAAAACCATAGCCATCAACCTCCTGCACCGTTACGAAACTGAAGAAGAATTTTTATCGAATATTGTGACAGGTGATGAGACTTGGGTTCATTTTTTTTTAATCAGAATCCAAGAGGCAGTCAATGGAATGGCATCACACAACATCGCCGACAAGAAAAAAGTTCACCATCTGTAGGGAAAGTTATGGCCTCCGTGTTTTGGGATGAGAAGGGTGTGATTCTTCTCGACTTCTTGATGCGATTGCAGAATTTGGCTGGACATTATTACCACATCCCCCTTACAGTCCCGATCTTGCACCTTCTGACTTCCATCTGTTTGGACCACTGAAAGGAAGATCTCCGCGGACATCACTTTGAGGACACCGAGACCCTTAAACGCGCCGTACGCCAGGGGTTTAGGAAAAAGGACACAAATTTTTACCGTGCGGGGATACATGCCCTTGTGAGAAGATGGACAAAAACTGTAACAAATAACGGAGACTACATTGAGAAATAAATTTTTGAAGTTTAGACTTGGGGTTACATTTCAATGTGAATTTTATCTGTTTTCTTGCCTATTGAATGAAATTAAAAATTACGAGGCATTACTTTTTGACTGCCCCTCGTATGTTCATTTATTCTTACCATGTGATGTATGTAAAATTTTGAAGTTAGTTTAATGATGATCTTATTTTTTCTCCAGGCTCTAAAGATCTTGTGTTTAGTGAGGTAGCTTTTGACAGAGATCAGGTGAACAGTTCATGCAGTCCTTGCTCGGATTTCTTTGTACGCAGTTGGCTGCGGCACAAAAGTCTGGCCAGTGGTAATTCAAGTGGTAATAGCATTGTGGATGTGGGCTCCAAGATGAAGAACATTGACTCAACACAGCTTGACTCTGCCATCCTTCTTAGACTGACTCTGGTTTTTTTATGGAAGGCATATGTGGTCCAGGAGAGTGGGCAGATGAAGATTGTTGTCGGCCAGCATCATGTCCACGTTGACCGCCTCAACACGGTCTCAGTCTCCTATCCGATTCCTCCAGTTGTGGCCAGCACACCGCCTCTCAAGTTCACCCAGGACTTCGAGCAGGAGGAGGAACCTCCACCAGACCCAACTGTGACCACACGCATGGTCTCTTACTCGTTCTCTCATTCCAGCCAGAAAGAGCACAGTTTTGCCAAGGGCATGTGTGTTGTGCTCGTTGGATTGACTGTCCAGAACCACACGGATACTGAAGTGCATGTCATGGTGGACACCAGCAAATCGCCAGATACACTGAACTCTGGCAGCTTCGCCCCAAAGTCTGTTAAGTGGATTGGCCTCAATCAAGCTACTGTGACCTTAAGTAAAGGTCAGAGCTCACAGTTGGCCCTTAAGGCGGGCATAACCCAGCCAGGAACATACAATTTAAATACTATTTCTGTTTTTGTGACATTCAGCTCTGACCAATCGCAGATGGTCTTACAGAAGCATGCGACTCCCAGTATTATAACGGTAGTGGACATTTTATGATATTTGTCCTAGTTTGAAAAAATCAGTAGACAGTTGTGTGACCTAATAACCTGGCTGATATGTAGATTTATTTATATAGATGGATTTTGAACATCTGTGAGACATATATTGATACCTGATGTATAAACAGACATCATGCACGCAGTTTCTTCTCATTCGTAGACCAAAGTTAATTTGCATTTTATTGTAAACATGTTTTTTGATGTGCATTTTTAGTAAGTCCAGAATAACTGGAAAATATTGCTTTGAACAGTAAAGTATGGTTTGTTTTTAAGATACTCCACAAGGAATGGCAAAAAGGATAAGTAATTTATCGTGTTATAAATGGACATGTTTTAAATTGAAGACAGACAATCTGCGTATAGTATCATAATGTGTATGCAGTCATAATATGGTGTGAATCGTATGATTTTTTTTCATTTGATTGGGAAGGAAAAATAACACATGTGATATATACAAAACAGATAATGCTAGGCAAAGAGATTTGCTCTATAAAGAAGGTGGAAACGATCAGTAATGACGTGTGACACAGGAAAAGATGGATTGAGGGGGTGACAGATGTCTTAAAGAAACACAGCGTGACAGTAGACGATGCAACACAGATCAGAAACAAATAACCAATCTCGTCTGCAAGACGTGCCATGTGTGCAGTAGATAAAAGGAAAAGTTTTATTTTCTTTACTGCCATCTTTGTGTTTCTTGTCACGCGAGAAGACGTGATTAGCCAATACTTTGTGTTGTGATTGTGATTTCTATACCGCTTTTTGCTCCCATTTCATGTTAACATTGTACAAAGTATATTGACAAACACTGAACAAGCAGTGGGGGGGGAAAAAAAAAGGACAGAGGCCCTAGAAATGTGGATTTATTAGATAATGGGGCAGTTTTTATGAAAGCAGAATAAAAGATATACGGAGGTCTTGAATAAAACAGGAATTTATCATTTTCTTTGTGCTCCTTACAGAGCAAGGGGTTACAACTGCAGCTGGTCCCCTTGCAGCAAGCCTGTACCAAGTTATTCACAAGCTCTTACAGCAGGTGGTTAAAACAGGAATTACAAGAGAGATGTTGACAGAGACCAAAATAGGACAAATACAGTAGTTTGCATGCATCAGAAGTCTAAACATAGTTGAAGCATGAAGACAACAGAGCAGAGGGTGGCAGCAGAATAGGAAGAAAACATAAAAAGATAAACAGAAAGTGTGCCAGCAAGGCAAGAGACAGTAAATGGTTGAGATTCGTTGCAGTCAACCTTTGATATGGAGATGGTACTTTATTTGGTTTTGAGCAGTTGTGAACATAACAGTGATGGCTGACACTGCCTGTCTGCTGTCTCTGTACCCAACCATAGGAGTTTCTGATGTGGGCAGTAAAATCTCAGGAGTTTCGTCTTCATAGAGACAGCATCAGCGATGCCATTTGTTTACAGACACATTCAGACATCCTGTGTAAATGGCCAGACACAACCCATGGGAACAGGCAGTAGACACAACTGATAGAAGACATTGGCTAGGTCAGAAGGCATCAGACATACTTGTGTAAGTCATTATAAACATTCTGTATTCAGAGGCATCAGGCACAGGTCTAAGAAATAACTAGACACAACCCGTGTAAACAGGTACCAGACACAACCCACGTAAGAAGGCACAACCCATGTATGATGGCTCTAGATACATGTGCAAGTAATATTTGTAGACAACAGAAACAATCCTGAGAAGTTGTTGAGGATTGTTGCATGGTTTACGAGCATTTTGGTTTTATCTTTATTTGAATGGTTGCACCATGCAACTCTAATGCAGAGAGGTTCACCAAAGTTTACCGGACAGTTACCGACAGCCTCATCTGCTACAAGGCCATTTATGATGAGAAAAAGAAAAGCTATGCTCAAACCTCCCTTGATGTCTACTTCAAGAAATTGACTCCAGAAGTAAACCCCCACTCTCCAGCAGCAGAATCAAACCCTGACTCTCCAACACCAGGTCCATCCTCTCCAACACCAGGTCCATCCTCTCCAACACCAGGTCCATCCTCTCCAACACCAGGTCCATCCTCTCCAACACCAGGTCCATCATCTTTAACAGTAGCCATCTCTCCATCTTCATCTCCCACATCATCCAATTAATGTCATCTTAATTATTAATCAAGAATGGCCCTTCCAGTAGTCAAGACTTCAACAGGAACGAGAGTAAGTGTTAACCTTTAATCATTATCTTTTTCTTTGATTTCTATCTAAACTGTTTAAGAAGTGTTTCTTTAATGTTTTTTATACATAGAAAGGTAAAATATATACTAAACACTAAGACAAACATGTGACTAACTGACGCTACATACGAACCGTACGTAACTATTCTGACTTACGTACAAATTCGACTTACAGACAGATGTAAGAACAGAACTCGTTTGTAACCCAGGGACTGCCTGTAGTTATTTCTTGGGTTATCCGATTCTAATATAGTTATTTCTTGGGTTATCCCATTCTAATGTAGTTATTTCTTGGGTTATCCCATTCTAATGTAGTTATTTCTTGGTTATCCCATTCCAGTAGTAGTTATTCTTTGAGTTATCCCAGCTATATCTATCTGTACAGTAGTGAGTTTTGTCAGTATATAGTGCAAACTGTTAAATATAGTAGCACAGTACAGTTAGTTGTACCTATATATTGTAAACATTATGAACTATACCATTATGTAGTGAAAAAAGTTAACTTTGACAGTACACAATACATTAAGTTATACCAGTGCAATATACAAACAGGAAACTTTTCGAGTACGCTCACATCTCATTTTATGTGGAGGTTATACTTTTTTTAAAAAGCAGGACGTGTAAATTAAAAATATATTTGGCAAATGAATGTGTATAAATGGTATATCTTTAGCTCCCCAAGGAACATAGGCCTTCAACAACTGTCTGCCAAGTCCTCTCATTGCGTGCCATCAGCTCAAGATCTTGCCATATCTTCCTCATTATTTTCATTTCTGTCTCCAGTTCTCTTCTCCATGTGTTTTTTGTGGTCTACCTCTACTTCTCTTACCCTGGGAGTTCCAGATCAAGGACTGCTTTGTAATGCTGACAGCAGGTTTCCTCAGTGTGTGTCCAGTCTGTGTCCAATCCATCTCCAGCGTCTTCTCCTCATCTCTTATTTCACTGGTTCTTGTCATCAGTTCCACGTTAGTGATCTTGTTGTACCATTTCTTCTTCTTCTTCGTGCACACTCACACGTCTGCTTGAATGTTCTCAAAGAAAGCAGTAGTCAGCTTAAGGCTATTTGCATCTCCATAGAGCTTTTCCACGAATGGTTCTGGTGTCGGCCATATGCGCTATATCTGTTCTGCATTTGTTGGGCATCTTTGAAGCAGGTGTTCAGCAGTCATTTTATCGGTGCCACAGTTGCACTTATCGATAGTTCCTGCTTGTTGAACACATGGTATCCAAATCTGTTGTAGCCCGTGTGGAGTCTGAAGATTACCACTTCTCTTCTGTTGAGCTGGTAGTATGCATCATTTTGTGTGTGACCTGGATGCTCTACATCCCATTTGTTTCTGTATCTGATTCTGATAAAATTCTTTGCCCCCTCAAAAGTTACGCTTACATCAGGCTGAGGTAGATTTCCACCTTCCTTTGTCAGTCTGTCAGCCTCTTCACTGCCAGGGGATGCTACAATGAGATGGGATCCATTGGATCACAACTCTTTTGAATCGTTGACATAGTTTGTGGAACACTACTCTCAGTCCTTCTATTTTACGCAAGCATCCATTAATGAAATGGTAACGGGTAAGGGGAAATATCCTTTCACTGTATACGTCACAAAATACGACTACCATTATTCATTTTCCTTTGTCAATAATTAAGATAACACAGTCAATAAAGGAAAATAGATCTTTGAACAAAAGAACTATTCATTTAAAATTTCTTTTTGGATGTAAATGCTAACACTTACATTGATGGCTGACCACTTCTGCAAGATGGCATAGACAGAGGATTGAGACTATTGGAACATGCATAAAGCAAAAATGCAGTATAAGGACACTGATAAAGCAGTGGCAGCACCTCTGCAAACACCATCAATGTTGTACTGCACAATACCTAGCCAGGCATCACACAAAACTAGATTACCAGTGGAAAAGGCAGGGCGGAAGTTTGGCCACGTTATTCCACAAATTTATATGCATAAATTTGACTCCTGTGTAAATGTAATAAACACATTATTTTTAAAAAAGACATCTAAATTAAACACATATAAAAGAATCAAGTTGCATGTACATAATACATATACTGGGTGATTATTAAGTCCTTGTGTAACTTTCAACTTTAATAACTTTGTGCACTATCAACGGCATACAGAAGTATAATTTAAAATTAAAACTGTTGCCTACTCATCAAAACCATTCTTTGCATGAACATAAAGTAAGAATCACAAATGCAGTTTACTAAGCAGCAACTGGAGAATGTTTTTGAGTTGGAAGATTGGATTGGATGATGTATCATGAAAGATGGCAGTTGCATTGAAGCCTAAAAGTTTGATCTGCATTGTGTTAAAACTTAGTAAATTATACTTTCATATACTGTTTACAGTGTGCTTCTATCATGTGTGCATCTTAAGTTATTAAAATGTAAAGTTGCACAAGAACTTAATAATCGATCTGTTTTAAGCAAACGAGCATATATTACATATGGTAAACCATATCAGTATGTGATGTCAACATAGAACAATACTAGGATGCTGTTCAAACAGCGCTTCAGGAATTGGTATGGGTCTACTGTCGTGGTCATGCAGGATTACATAGCAATAAGAGAGCTTTCAGACTAGCCTTAAGAGCACCCATAGTGGAAACATTTGATATGGATAAGGGAGAGATACTAAGGTCAGTTACCGATCGCTTGTTAGAGACCGACACTGCAATCGATGAATCAACAAAACACAGATTATTGGAATTAGGGATCAATGTAAAGCTAACAGAGATTGACATATAAGAGGGTGGTTCAGGCGTGTATACAACCAGCACGCTACAAGAACAATTAGCAATCATATCCTTCGACATTTGCTGTGGGAGACTGAGCACCTATGGGTTTGTCAGGAGTGCAGTGATGTCTATTCTGAACAACAGTAACAATAAGTATGCAATGCAAAAGGTTGTACAATACCAGTAGATAGCAACCTATTGTAGTTCATTCCTCGATGATAATCACTGTCTCTGTGAAGTCATGTCATGTTTTATACAAGGCTGAAGTTTTATGGACAGATTGTTTCTCATATTAATGGACACACTCTTGCTTGATGTATACATCATGCCACATTTGTACAAAGTGATAATATTTTGTGGCCAAATTGTTCATCATGTTTGTGTACACATTAATGGATCCCTTCATGATGTAAGCATCATATCACTTAAATATAAGATGTACTGTGGACAAATAATGCAGTTCTCGCAAACATGGGCTGGCTGCTGCGATGTTTACACCATTTATATATGATAATAAATCTTTGGACGAATTGTGCCGTCATTTTAAAATTTTGTACTAGTTGTTCATGAACATGGCTGACACATCATGTCATATGTTGAGTAATGTCTAGTGTTTATAAACATGATGTCACATCATGTCATATGTTGAGTAATGTCTAGTGTTTATAAACATGATGTCACATCATGTCATATGTCATTTAATCTTTTTTGTCATCCTGATACTTCTTCTCTCCTTTTTGGCTCTTTAACTTTTTAAGTCCATAATTATCATCTATCCTGTGCCAGAATTATTTTTTAAAGAATTCTAAGCAGTGAAGAATATAATCTTTTAGTGTAAATTTTTGGTGAATCTTTTCTGTGAACACATACACATTATATATCAAACTAAAGGGAAATAGAGACATAATATGCAATGTCTTTGTTAATATTAACTCTTACTATACGGGAGCTAAAACCGCGTTTTTACGCACTAGTTTAGCTATCGTTACCGTCGCGCGCCACTTGAACTGGCGAGCCGTAAAATTGGTACTAAACCCGCGCCACTTCACGGGGCTTGCCGGATACTAAGAGTTAACATGAGTACGTTTGGTATAGATAAAAACACGTTGCATGCAATTAGAAAAATACCAAAAGTTAACAGTGAAAC
The DNA here is from genome assembly GCA_024509875.1 of Oreohelix idahoensis. Taxonomy (NCBI): domain Eukaryota; kingdom Metazoa; phylum Mollusca; class Gastropoda; order Stylommatophora; family Oreohelicidae; genus Oreohelix; species Oreohelix idahoensis. The sequence continues at coordinate 367,877 of JAMPIV010001082.1, forward strand.
ACAAACTTACCGAAGACACTTTATTGTTGCAGATATTAAAACTTTCTATTTAGTTTTAAAACATCAAGGTAATAAATTTACAAAGTAATATAACATTGCACACACTCATAGTGCATATCACACTATTTTTAATACGGTCACTTATAAAAAATCACAAAACATATACAATATTGCATTACATAATTTTCAAACATAATAACATCACATACAAACTATGTACACTTGTTTCAGGTTTTAACAATATCTCTGACTCAATCTTCTACCTGTGACTAAGTTATTAGATGCAACTGTAAGTCTAGTTCTGTTGCTTTGTGATAGGCCAGGCTAAGCCCACGCCCGCTCATGGCCAAAATCTAATGTATATAACACTCCTACATTGCTCCTGTCATTTGACAACAAACTATAACTATCAAATAATCATCGTCGCTGTCAACCATGTTTCTAAATAAGCTTGACACAATTATTCACTTAGGAGGCTTAGAATTTTTGTAGATGCATAGTTTGCCCACACACACAAAAAAAAGACACAGACATATGTCATAACAAATTTAATAATGCCGAAACATGTGCACATGATGCTTAATTGTTCTCAGACTGGTTACTTATACAGTAAAAGAATTCATTTCATTGTTTCAAAACATGGACTGGATTAAAATGGTGAATTGTGGTGTTTTTTTTAATCGATAAACAAAATTCAACGCTCTGAGTGGTTTCTGCAGCAATATTTTTACATAATGAGGTTGCTTGCCCCAAGCACGTCCATTCTTAATCGTTTTTTTTATAACATGCCTGGTCCTGTTCTGAGTTCCCTGACTTCCAACCTTGTGACCTACATGAGTGATGTCCTTCAGCAGAATCTTATTTCCTACATGCTTGCCAAAGTTGACTGGGATAATTTGCGTACCAGTCAATGTGAATTTGTACAAGAAGTTTGAATTGTTATATTGTATATGTTTATATTGACATACTTTCCGAGTTGATGCATGTATCAAGTGTCGTGCAACCATAACTGTTGTAGGTATTTGTACTGTGTGACATGAAAAATTTTGTACATGAGGAAAAGGATGAATATCATATTTACAATAAGAAGTCCTTTAATTTGTTGTGTTATTTTGGTCAGTATAAATTGGTAGAATGAGAAGTGATGACATCAGAAAAGTTGTAGGAACTACATCATGCATTAAATATATATAGAGAGACAGAAAATTAAATGGTTTGACCGTTTCATGAAAAACATTTTCCCTGTGCTCTGTATGGAGCATGGAGCCAGCACCACAGGGTGTGGTCCTGTAGTGGTGTATTCCATGATAAGGTTACCAGTTCCATACACAACCTCAGGTTGTTGCCTTTGACAACATGCATGAGAGAGCTCCCTTTAAGGCCCCCCCCTTTGTGTACCCTTGCAGTGATGGTTTCTGTAGTAGTATGTTTTACGTGATGAGGTTGCCAGCCACCTGCACAACCTCATTTTAGTCACCACATACAGTCTGCCTGGGGTAGTAGCAGTCCTGTTCTTCCGTTGTCTCCTTAGAGATCTCCTGGAGCTACTAACAGTTGTAAATATAGACAGACCAAAGTGGAATGGTCAAGGACTAATAGATTTTCCCATGCTGTCCATCATGGGACATCTCAAGAAATGGGGAAAATAATGGGTAGACCAAAGACATGCTGAGCAGGCTATATTCAGAAGTGGGCATGGATGATTTTTGCAGAGACTCAGAAACTAGATCAGAGTAAGCAAAACTGGAAACGCATATGTTCATTGGAAAATGGAGCTCCTCAACAATTAACCAATGTTGTGGGTCCCACCCACCTTTACCTCAACAACAAAAAAGAGACAGAGAGAGAAGAAACGAAAATGGATATTGACCTTTTCATGTGTGATATTTTCATTTTTACAGTTTGACTTTGACAACCCAGTAACTGTTTATTGTGGATGTATTTATGGTATGAATGTCATGGTCATTTACGCACACTGGAAGTACAGCCCCCTTTGTGACTGGTGACTGAGTAAGTATGAGGAGGAGAAAAAAAACTTTATGTCTGAACTGATGAATGGAGGAATGTGGAAAGAAATGGAAAAATAGCTGACTAATGGCGTTAGCATTACTTCGCAGTCCTTGTCCTGGAATACCCAGGGTAAGAGATTTAGAGGGAGATCCAAAAAAAAAAACACGGAGAAGAAAACTGGAGAGAGAAGAGAACTGGAGAGAGAAGAGAACTTAAGAGAGAAGAGAACTGGAGAGAGAAGAGAACTGGAGAGAGAAGAGAACTGGAGAGAGAAGTGAACTGGAAAGAGAAGAGAACTGGAGAGAGAAGAGAACTGGAGAGAGAGGTGAAAATGATGAGGAAGATGTGGACAGATATGAGCCTATGCTCCGTGTGGAGCAAAAGAGCATTGATTGATTGAATGGAGCCAGTAAACTAAGAAGCATGTCATAAAAGATGGCATAGCAGGTGTGGGCCGCTTACCCCATGCTGTAGGAACTTTAAGCCACAAGAAAACTTCAGAGAGCATTACAAGGCAGTCCTTGTCCTGGAACCCCCATGATAAAAGAGATATGGGGGAGAGACACACAAAAGAGAACTAGAAACAAACTAAAGGGATAAAGATGACAAGTGAAGGGCACATAGCAGACGGGACCTGGCAGAGGTTTTGTTGAAGGCCTATGCTCCTAGGGGAGATGGGGAGTATGTGTTCACTTGCCAGTGTTCCAGTAGAAACATGAGCGTCGATTGGTTGAATGACTAATTGACTGCCCACTATGAACATCTGTTTCATTTTGTGTGCCTGATATACAGAGTTGGCCAAAAAATCACCCAACAGTTAAGTTTAATGAGTTTATTTATCAATAAATCTTGAAAATTACATCTTATTCATCAAACGATTTTATTGAAAATTTACGTCAGATTGATTAATTATTGAAAACAAGAATTTACATCAAATTTATTGATCATTTATTGAACAAAAATCATTTACATCACAGTTATTGATCATTTATTGAAAAAAAATAATATGTACATCAGATTTATTTATCATTTATTGAACAAAATTGAAAAATATGTGCCTCAAATTTGTTCAGTAATAAAGCGAATGGAAAAATATGCTGAGGCAGAAGGCTTCATTTTGAACATCTTCATTGGGCTAGTCAGTTCAATTTTAAGTTCAATAAATGATCAATACATTTGATGTAAATGTTTTTATTCAGTATACAATCAGTAGATTTGATGTAAATGTTCAGTAAATTCTTTGTTTGACAAATTTGATATAATTTTCAAGATTTATTGATGAATAAACTCATTAAATTTAACTGTTGGGTGACTTTAAGCCAACCTTGTATGTATGATTTTTTGTTTTGTTTCTATTAACTTTCTCATACACATGTTTGAACAGACTGTGAGAAAATTCTTATAATAAGTCAACATTATCTGACTGTGCACTGTTTATGTAGACTGTCACATATTTATGTGCAACATTTATTATAGTATCTGCCATAACAGTTTTATCTCATCTATTTTACGCGTTATTTATTAATTTTCATCATAATTCGTCCATTGTGTTCCCTCTGGAGTAAAGGGCTACAGCTGTTGCTCACCACAAATTTCAGTTTTGCACCGTAGATTTCTTCTCCAATCATAGAGGCTCATGTGGTTTTATCTTTCTTGTCTGCTGCTTTTCCTAGGTTATCAGATCTAATTACAGGTGTGATTTACATGAGGGTTACGTTCAGCATGAGAGAGGGGGCTCGTTGCTGTTGCAGCATGGCTGGCCCCCATACTCCATTTGGAAGAAAAAGGGAAGTGATGCTAACTTTTATATGGTGTATGGTTGCAAATGGAATGTAATTGTGCGTATGTCTGTGTAAAGGTCAACTACAATTGTTGTGTCATTACAGCAGGAAGAAACCAGAGTTTAAAACAATGTAAAAAATGTACATTTTAAATTTTTTTTGGCTGCACATTTGTGATTTCTGCTACGGTAACCTGCCAGGAGATAACAGCGATTGGTTACCTACATTTTTCTTTCCGTTTGCTTTTGATCTAAGTCACTGTTCAGATACCACCTTATGTAACACTAGTAACAGTATGAAGTTTTGTGATGTAGTTTCATATTATGGGCTAATATATGTGAATTACTTCATGAATGATGTTTGTCGTTTTTTCTTTTTGTTTATGTGAAGTTTGAAATGTTTTAGGTCAATTTATGTTGCAATAAGTAGTTCCCAGGGGGGGTCTCTGAAGGGACAAACAAAGAATGGGACCACGGCTGCCTCAAATAAAAAGCCACTGGTATGAGGTTGTGCATGGGGCTGGGAACCTCATTATGTCAAAGAAAATTGGCCACAGAAACCACTTCTGCAAGATCACATGACTGCTTGGTGCAGGCTTTCTTGCAGGAGAACCTTCAGCTACGGTGGTGGCTTCCGGGCTCTGTAAGGAACACAAAAGGAAGAAGAATGTGATGACCAGGAGAGTGAAGGTCAAAGTCTGGTCAGAGGTCATAAAGGTAAAGGTCGTTGTAGGTTGTTAGATGAAGGGGTTTCTTCGGAGAGGTCCTCTTCATTAATACGTATATTGACCAGGCATGCACAGATGCCGGTGATAATTTTCAATCAGCCTTCTTTCATAAAATTAATCTTCTATAATGAAGAAGATGCAAGGCCAGGTTGGACGATAGGACGACATCAATTTATTACAATACAATGCTCCAGTAATACTTTCAAGAGAGATAAATCGATAAGACAATGGCATGACCTACCCAGTCTTGAACGTCGTCATGTAGTCTTCTACTGACAAAATGTCCGTCGACATTGTTCTGCAGAGTTTATTGAATAAGTTCCAACTTACGTACACAAGAATACAGCATACACTCCTCTCACTGTAAAATGTTAGCATCGACCCAACTCAACATGTGGGCGATCTAAAATGTTGGAAATATAACACACTCTCGGAGCTGAACACAAGATACGTCCGTCCACCTTGAAGGCTGTGATGGAGTTACTGTGATTTAGTCTTCAACAGGCCCCATTTAGTTTTCCCGTTGTTACTATAAGAGTTGCAAGGGTCTTCGTCTCTTGGTAACTATATGAGTTTGCCATTTTTGTCTTCTCTCTAGCAAAGATTGGAATATATTCTTCTTCCTTTAAATAGTGGGCGTGTTTAGTATTGGTTTGTAGGTAAAGTAATTGCTGGTTTTTTTCTATAGGGATTAATGTAAGTTAGTACTGAGTGGCACCAGTCTTCCCGTTTCTAATAATCGCGATCTTGAAATTCCATTTTTGCGTTGTTAAATTTATCGCGGTCATTTTTTCGGGGGGAAGGGGAGATGACCCCTACCCAGGTAACGTCCAACTTATGGGAGAGCCAATCACGTTTGTTTCTGTTCACGCAAACAGACGACGTTAGGTAACGTTACGTAGCCGGGAAGACGCGCGGTTTAGCTAAATTAACGATATATAGTAGCGCGTCTCAATCAAGCGCTCTCTTAGTCTGCAGAAATTCCTGGCCGTGCGCCCATACATTATTGTCTGCTTCTGTAACAGAAGAAACGCAGTAATTGGTACGTCTGTAATTTAAAGTAGCATGGTAATTAAATCTAGTTTCTCTAATAGAGCCTTAGCCCGTTCTAGTATAATTTATTTTTAAAACTGTATAACTTGTAGCGCCATCAATTATTTCTTAGAAGATAGCAGTGTCCACAAGTGATAAAGAGATATTACGTAGGTGTGCTCTGTAAGATTTAATAGAAGGCCTGTAGAAATACACGCATCCTTGATTAGGTTAATTTATAGAATATTCGGAAGCGCGTGTGTTTTTTTTTTTTCATTGAGAGTTTAATTCTGATAAGTCTCATATAAAAATACGGGAACGGATTTCGTAGTGGTTACTAGGATTTATTTGAGTAGGAATTCTAGATGGATAGAGAAGATAATTAAATATTTTTCTATCTGGGAAAGTATAATAATTGCAGTGTAACCACGTGGGGTAGAGGTGTAAGGAAAGTTATGGTGCCGGAAGTGGCTGTGTAATTAAATATTATGTAGAGGAGTATATGATTTTCGTGTTATGGGATTTAATGAGTTCTAGGAAATATAGTCTATAGAGATATATATTTCTGTGTATAGAGATGTAATATATAAATGTATTGGTGAATTTTAATCATTGATGTGCAGTTAATTGTTGTGCATTTTTATCGTAAGGGGGAAACGATGGTAAGGTCTTGAGACCGCTTACAGAGTTAAAGTAGGCCTAAGTACGTGAGGTTTCCCTACCTGTTCTAAAATGTTTAATGCCTGGGGCAAGCTGTGTATAATCAGTATTTGATCAGTGCGTCTGGGGTTTACTAGACAGGCAGGGTGTTGTCGGGAGAAATGACCTGGGGTCAGTAATATTTATGTATCGTTTTGCAAAAGGGAGAGAGGGGAAATGGTGGAGCAGTCTTCGTTTTGGGCGTTTACATGTTTGTGCTAGAGTTGAGGGTGACTGAAGCAGCAACTGTATATGTTTTAATAGATAAGTTATTTTATGAGAGTATTTTAGCATTGTAGTACAGAGTGGCCTCTTTTGTGTCCACAGCATTGGTCACGGCCTGTAGAGCGGGTTGTCAATAAATCTTGTTCCTGACAGCTGGCAAAGGTAGCCAGTCTTCTCAAGAGAGAAAAGCCGAGGAAACGCCAGAGGCGTAAGAGCTTGTACCGCGGTGGGTATCGGCTCTGAATACATTGGCCCCAGAGAGGGAGTGAGGAAGAGCAGGTCGAGGCAGCGACACAGTCTTCAGTGAAAGGGTTTTCTTAAAACCCGGAGCTCTAAGCTCATACACACCCATCGAACCCAAGCAAGCGGGTTGGTGTGTCTTATATAGCCACGGTCATAATAATACTGACGGCCTTACACCCAAATGAGGGGTAACTGGGCAAGTGAAAATCAGCTTTTTCGCCAATAGTGAAGCCTCTACAGTCTACGGCAAGTGCCTAGTCAATATTTTCAGAAGTCATCAGAAGTACGAGTCAGAACCAGGAAGAGAGGGATATCATTTCCGGGTTGCTGAAAATGAAACGAGAGAAGCAAGGCAGGAGAAGTGGAGAGAGAGATGGTGAAAAAATAGATCAGGGACCTGCAGAGTCTCATATTATTCTTAGAGGTAGCCTCTGAGCCTTAGAGTTAGAAAAAGTCTATTAATTAGCAGTGCAGAGTGTGACTTAGTGGCGTATATCGCTGACAGAGTTAGCTGCTGTGCAGATAGTCTTAGGCAGTACCAGCAGAACCTTGACATTAGAAATAGTGAATTATAGAGTGGTGGCTATAGTTGACGCCCCACCAAATTAGACTGTAGTTAAGATCACGTATCATTTAAAATTTTGTCCCCAGCAGGGTGTATGAAGGAGTGAAAGTGGTTGGAGTTTTAATTTGGTGTGCTTATAATCAAATTGATTTTCTTTGTTTCCAGGTCGGTGCAACCTTGCACGATATATGATTTTCTTTGTTTGTTACTATGTTATGAAAATTCAGTTGATTTGTATAATAAGCTTCTTCACTGTATAGTCCTTAACTGTTGTCTGTACAGTGGTGTCTGTAGTGTTAGTTTAACCTTATCTCCTTTAGTTTGTTAAAGGTAGTCAGAGGTGGTGAGTTTATAGCATTTCTTGAAGTCACGATTTGGCGAGGAAGATTTAATTTCAGTTATCATCCTCGAGCCAATAGACTCACCTTACTACATTCACTATCATTTCTCAAATAAATCTATTATCTTAGTCTTTTCTCACACTAGGGTCTTGTCCTACACTTGGGCATAATAATAATAATAATAAATTCTTTAAGCACCAAACACGGCGCATAAGGCAGAAACCAGTGCTCTCCAGGTTGTCCGTTGTGACGCCACTCCTCTTAGCTCTTGCACATTATTTAGGCCCAACGTTCTTCCTTCTCTTATTATTGTTCTTCTGAGTGTTTCTTTTGGTCTTCCTTTTTTCCTCTTACCCTCAGGAACCCAAGTGAGCGCCTGTAGTGGTATTCTGTTGTTTTGCATTCGTAGGACATGACTCTGACTTAAATCCAACTCGTGACAAAGGCTACACAAAAAAGGCCACGAAAGCTCCTTGACGTAAGCCAAGTTGAGATCGGTTTGACTTCTGCTAAAACAGTACCAAAAGTCAATGACGTACTTCCGGGTAACCCGTTGATACGGTCCATCAACAAACATGGTATCAACAATCGATACCTATGTGAATAAAGAATGCTGGGTTATGTTATCGATTTCATATATCTTTCTCTTTGTCTTTATTTTCTTCTTCTACGACTCGTCACCCACGCCCGTCAGGACTTAACTCTCCCATTCAAACCTTTGTCATTCTTTTCTAAGTTAGCAAGCATTTAATTGCATCTCTTTGATGTTTAGTTTATGAGTAGACCGGATTAGCACGCGAGTGGTTTTTATGTTAATTGTAAGACGCCAGAGATCTAGAATCGACGTAACAGTGACGAAACAGAGGAGAGTGGCGTTAAGTCTTAATGAAATCTTCGTTAAGTACCGGGATCTGGGAAAATAAGTCAGAGACAATTGCTATTATCTTCCCCTGAATCTGTTCGCCTGTAAGTAATAATTCTCGATGAGTAATTTGAGATGAAAGACTTTGACCGCTGGGAATGGCCATTTGAAGTGGAAGGTGTAAAGTCTGGACTTTGTTCTCAGCGTGAGAAATGCAGGTATTTGCAGAAACAAGTTAAGGAATATGTAGATTTTCCCAAGGTGCTACATCTGGCAAATTGAGTCTGTTTCAGGTCTTAGACGGAACTTATTTCTTTCATCCGAGAGATATATATACTCTAGATTTTCTACTCAAATTCATCCGAGTACCGCCAGCAAGACTAGAACCTTCAAGCTTTCAATTCCTAAGATCTCTGTTAATAGAAGTATCATTTAGTTGGTCGAATTGGAGATAGTTTCTACTTCTGCGCTGTGGTAAATATATATCTAGTAGTGATTGAGTGATTTAACTGGTGATCGCTTATTTTATTTCACTAGTTAATTTCTGTGTAGAGAGATTAAATGATAATTCAGTTATATTCTCTAAAGTTACTGCGTTACAGTGAAGAGCAAATAAATTATATTTCTAGCTAAACTCATTCGGCTATTAATAAATTGGATTAAACTGCTAGTAACCAGCAAGAGAATAGTTTAACTAACTAAGTAAATGCACTGATGCCTCATGAGTATTGACGAAATATATTTATATGTATTTCTAATTCATGATGATTTTGTTAAATGACAAAAATTTATTTCACGGAAGTTTTAACGATGAGACTAGCTCTAAGCTTGTGGGTTCTAATTTAAGTTGAATAACCGAAGTGAATATTATTTACGCGTAGGATTAGATATACTATTAGGGTTGAGTATTTATGTGTTTCTTTTCTTCCCTATACAGTATTTTGGGTCATAAACCCTAAATCTTACCAGCGGCTTTCAGTACCTATGTAACTGAGAAGAACTTTACTTAAAGAACATTCTGAATATAATTACTGGGTTTTGCAAGTGACCTGTCTGGCCTTGTGTTTTTTACACCCAGAAGAATGACAGAGTACTGGCCCAAAAGTAATATTAAGAATAAATGGTAACTGGACTTACAGAATATCCAGATTTCTTTCTAAAGTTCATATATACTTCGCCTGTGGTGGCGACTGAAATAACATTTGACATTTCCCATATAACGACCATTGTGTTGTGAAGGAGATTTATCCTAAACCGATTTATGGACCTGACATTCAACTTAACGAGTGAAGTTCCAAGCTATTGTACCCTGTGAACATTAGATATCATAAGTACTTTCCTAACTGGACAAAAAATTGAGACAAGCGTTTCCCAACATTTTGATTAATTAGTCTTTGGAGAAACTGGGGTTTGACTCGCCAGTAAACTCAAACTTGGATGGTCTGTGAGTGACTGAACAATTTGTTCCAGATGTTATGAAAAACAACGATTAGGTAAGAGTGCGCATGTTGTCTGTGATCACAGCTGTCAGAGCGAGAGAATAACGGATGAATAATTCGTTTATGATTTAACCCATGTAATAACTTTGTATTTTCTCTTATATGCAAGTTTTGGCTAATGCTGTTTTCCTCTTAGGATAGATTTATATAAACTCTGTTCTTTACTGAGAGAGGGAAAACCTTGGACCTTAGCATATAAATCTGTGACTCTTTGGGCTATAACTTCTCTTATAACGGGATCTTAGCAACGGGAGGGGGGGGAATTACACCTATGAGTCTTATCTCTTTAATTGATTCTTAACCTATGTTTATTGTATTTGATTTGATATTCAATATTGTCGATGTAAAGTTTCTTTTTATGATAAATAAAAATTTACATAAATTTTATCTACGTGTGGCGGTCAGCTTGTTCAAACAGATCCCTATTTCATAGATATAGTGTTTCACGTATGTGCGTCTAATCGTCATCACTTATCTGTGTGTGTGTATATGTGAGTGGTTAAATATATATATTTATAGGAAACTGTCTGATCTGAACTCTCAGTCGTAATCGATAGGCGGGTTTGATTATCTATCAAATCCAGGGACAGATTTTACCTTTCACCATTTCACTTGTGAAATTCTATTTCTTTACCTTATCTCCCACTGAGCTATCACCTGTTTAGTCCTATTCAGAAGGGACCAAAAGTGATCTTAATTACCCTATCGAAAATATACGACAATCATAACAGTCATCCAATAGTAGATACTGCTATAGGTAAGTGAAATGTTAGAGACTACACTATACTGGATGTCAGCTTTACGAGGTGGGGTGACCAGATCCCTTGCTTGCTGCCTTTTCCTTCCCTATCTCAAGTGGTCAGGTACCCATTTACAGCTGGGTAGACTTGAGTTTAATGCTACCAGGTTGTGAGCACAGAATCCAATAATTTTGCTGCAAGAGTCTAGTGCTCTAACCACTCTACCAATCTGACACACTCATAGATGTTCTGTTCTTGGAGATTGCGAATTTAATGGTAGTGGAAACAGGTGAACAGTTAAGTCTTTTCACAGAAATTAAAAGGAGAAAAAATACAATCTTTTTATTTGTGTCAAAGAAAGATATCTTTTACCATGCTAAAATTTTAAAAAACTTAGCATGTGCACTGCGTGGCGACAGCAATGGGTAAGTGGCTTATTGGAATAATGCTGTAATGATAGTTTTTAGTTCGGTTTTTTTTTTTTTAAACCATGCACACAAAAAAAATCTTGTTCCTTTTCACTCCCTAAACGTGAGACCATTACTGCAGATGGCCACATTGCTAGAAACACTTTTCATGAACTTTTGCATCTCTGCTTTATGTCAGCAATCCTTAACTTCCTGTTACTGTCTTGTGGTATTTTGGTAGGACACAGTGCCTTCTATTCTTGTCATCCCTGTACCAGGAAAGATCATTTTTATTTTGTGATACATACAAACTGCTTCTGTATTTGTCTTTCTCCAGGTAGGTCGACCTTGAATGTTAGGGAGTGTTTGATCCATTCATGTACAACCACTGGTCAACTTAAGGTCGTTGCTTTAGTACTGCTATGTTCCATCTCTGGTTCAGCTTGTTATGAGAAAAACACCTTCAACGTTTTTGGAGTATTGGTTGAAAATGAAGGAGGTATCACATTAACATGACATTTTGCATTATAATCTCCTAAACTGTTAGATATAATCTCCTAAACTGTTAGATATAATCTCCTAAACTGTTAGATATAATCTCCTAAACTGTTAGATATAATCTCCTAAACTGTTAGATATAATCTCCTAAACTGTTAGATATAATCTCCTAAACTGTTAGATATAATCTCCTAAACTGTTAGATATAATCTCCTAAACTGTTAGATATAATCTCCTAAACTGTTAGATATAATCTCCTAAACTGTTAGATATAATCTCCTAGATCTAAACTCCTAAACTGTTAAATCTAAACTCCTAAACTGTTAGATATTGTGTAGGAGAATAGATTCAACTACAGGTCAGTATCTTTTTATCCGAAATCGTTGGGGACAGCTGTGTTTCGGAAACCAGATTTTTTTCATTTTCCAGTGTCGCTCAAATTATGTTCGAAAAGTAGCCCAAAAGGTGTTTGAAAATTGCCCAAAGTCACTCAAAATGTGTCAAAAAATAGCACAAAGTCGCCCAACAAAACTTTCAATTTTCAGAACATTTCAGTTTTAGTGTTCAGATAAAAGGTTACAGACATGTATATAGTAATGCTGAATTGGATGACCTGGGACTAACACTTCACAGACTATGTCAGCAATACAAAAGAGTCGTGTTACAGTGGATCCCTTCTCACTGTGGCATCCCTGGAAATCAAGAGGCTGACAGATTGGCAAAGGAAGGGGGAAAGCTTCCTCAACCTGACACAAACATAACTTATGAGGAGGCCAAGAGTTTTATCAAGTGCAAATACAGGCACAAGTGGGAAGCAAAGCATCCAGGCCATCAAAAAAAATGATCCATATTACCAGCTCAGCAGAAGTGAACAAGTGGTAATCTTCAGACTTCGCACGGGTCATAACAGATTGAGATACCATCTATTCAACAAACTAAAGATAGGAACTACTGATGAGTGTGACTGTGGCACAGATAAAATGACTGCCAAACATCTGCTTCAAAGGTGCCCAACATGTGAGGAACAGAGAAAACGCATATGGCCATCATCAGCACCATTCCTGGAGAAAATCTACGGAGATATCAACAGCCTCAGGCTGACCACTGCTTTCTTTGAACTTGAATAAGTTGACATCTGAGGGTGAACGAAGAGGAAGAAGAAGGTCAGTTTTTGCCAACAATGGGAAATAGAATAAAGCAAAAGCAGTACTAAGGCGATGTGATTATCTTCTCCTGTTTTCATCACTTTATGTAGCTGTACCAGAACCTGGACATTCATGTTAGTTGTTACTTCTACAAATTATTCAGTCTTTGCCAGTGGATCATAGACCTTGTCAAAATTCACCTGAAGGCTTCTGGTCCACTTCCATGTTTTTTTTTTTTGGTCCCTATCATGTCAATCTCCTCATTCCCTTCCTTGTGTATTTTAAGGCCTCTGTATTTCTCTTATCCTGAGGGTTCCAGAACAAGTACCACCTTGTAATGCTATTATCTTGCTTCGTTAGTGTTCTCTCCCCCCCCCCGCCCCCCCCCCCCCCCCCAGTGCCAGCACCCTTTCCTCATCTGTTGTTTCACAGTTATTTGTGTGGTTATTTCCATCAGTTCCACATTAGTGATCTTGTCATACCACTTCTGTCCTCACTCCCAAGTGACAGCCTCCGTTGTTCTTTTTTTTTTAACCTGCCTGTGCTGGGAATTGAACCCACTTAGTTGCAACTGCCCAGTTCACTCCTGGTTTTATCCATTTACAAAAGTAACACTTTTGCTGTATATAAATGACTGTCCTGAATCCAATAGCCTGTGTCAGGTGTTCCACAGTCAGCAAATTTTTTTCTTCTTTCCACTCCACTCCTTGGGAAACAGTAGGTCTCCATGAGAAAAAAACCATTGTCAATTTGTGGCATTTACAAAAGTAACACTTTTGTTGTATATAAATTACTGTCCTGAATCCAATAGCCTGTGCCACTAGTGTCATGTGTTCCATAGTCAGCACATTTCTTCTTCTTTTCACTTCTTGGGGAACAGTAGGTCTCCTTGAGAAAAAAACCTGCATCAACGGAGTAATGTGCTGTTACAGTGATGGTTTCGATAACAATTTGTTTTACATGATAAGACTGCCAGCCCAATACACCTCATACAACATTCCTGATGATGTAATGCCAGCCCAATACACCTCATACAACATTCCTGATGATGATGTAATGCCAGCCCAATACACCTCATACAACATTCCTGATGATGATGTAATGCCAGCCCAATACACCTCATACAACATTCCTGATGATGATGTAATGCCAGCCCAATACACCTCATACAACATTCCTGATGATGATGTAATGACAGCCCAATACACCTCATACAACATTCCTGATGATGATGTAATGCCAGCCCAATACACCTCATACAACATTCCTGATGATGATGTAATGCCAGCCCAATACACCTCATACAACATTCCTGATGATGATGTAATCCTATTCTTTCTATGCTTCCTCAAAGACACACCAAGGCCTTATGTCACATAAGGCCTTGGTGACATAAGTCTATTTATGTGTCCAAAATAATTTGTTTAATTCTATTCCTTTTAAGTAATTCTCTTTTTATTCCCGGATTTACCAGGACTTCAACTCCATTCTTTTAATTATTTTATTCATTATTATGTAAATAAAAAACAGAAGGGAAGAAAACGAAACAAATCTGCTGCTCAATAATGTTTTTTATCACTGACAGAGTACAAACTTGATCAAAGCAACAGAGAATTTAATATGTATAATTATAGGATTTATGCAAATGAATCAAACTACATACATCAGAGAGGTCAGAAAAGCAAAATGATGCATACACTTTAAAAGACGCTAGCAGATATACCCGGGGTTACCCACGTAAAATAAAAGTAACTGAACTTTTAACATATCACCTGGTTGCGGTACTTCTGAACCACCATTATTACATGAGAAACCAGGACCAACCCTCCACGGTTAATTCTCAGATTAACCCAATGAGAACTATACATCTCACCTCCAGCATATCTACTCCAATCATGTTCTCTGTTGTACCTCTTACAACCACATCTAATTCAAATCATGTCCTACACGATACCTCTCACCTCCAGCACATCCACTCCAATCATGTCCTCCTACATTGTCCCTCTCATCTCCAGCACATCTACTCCAGTCATGTCCTCCATTGTACCTCCCAACTCCGACATATCTACTCCAATCATGTCCTTCACTATACCTCTCACTCCCAGCACATCTATCCCAATTATGTGCTCCCTTATACCTCTCACTCCGAGCACACTACTCCAATCATTTCCTCCACTATACCTTTCACCTCCAGCACATCTAATTTGTCTTCCTTATTATTACTGTGTTATTGTGTCAGACTCTCAGTCAATGCTTCGGAAGATCCAAAATAGATGACTACGACATGAATGGAAAACCTCTATATAAGCCTCGAATCTTCAATAACGTGTGGATCTACTGTCCTGGTCATGCAAGGGTATGCGGCAATGAAAGAGCTGATAGACTAGCTTCAAAAGCATTGGATATGGACAAGAGAGAGATACTGAGGATAATTAATGATCGCCTATTAGAGGATGATACTACAAGAGGGTGACACTGCAATCGATGAATCATCAAGGCTAAGATTGCTGGAGTTTGGCATTAGGTGTAAAACTGGCAGGGATGAACATATGAAAGAATGCATCCGGCGTATATACAACCAGCGCATAACTGGAACAAATAGCATTCATACCCTTTGCTGAGGGAGATTGAGCACCTATGGGTTTGCCCAGAGTGCAATAATGCCATTTCTGGAAAACAATAACATCTAATTCAATTATGTTCTACACCATACCTCTCACTTCTAGAACATCTACTCCAATCGTTTCCTCCGCTGTACCTCCTTCAGTTCGGTTAGTTTGAGGGAGACCAAGAGTATGCAGTTCCTCCCCTTCCATAGAAATAACCTTATCTTGTTAATTTCATCACTGTAACCAATTTCCATTTCAGGATATGAACTGAGTCTGATGTTTAAAATCAGTATTTCATCCTTAGTGCTAGTGGGTCACCAACTCCACAGGTTCTAAGTAGAATGTCATCTGATGTTTCTTGCTGTGTGCGATAATAAAGACTCTAAAAGCAGACAAACCAAAAAAATTGCGACCCCTGATCTTGTTGAAGCCTGTTTTTTTTCAAAATGGGAAATCCATTGATATACTGACCCAAAATTAATGTTAAGGGAAACAATTTAATTATTGTCTAACTTTCATTACCAAACAAAAAACATTGTGTCCCCTGTTTGTGTAGGGGACAAACCGACAGATGTTCAAAAATATAGATTAGATGGGTCAATGGGCATCTGGGTAAAGTTATCTATGACTCGTACAAGACTCCAACTGTTGTTACCTCACAATAAGCTATTTTAGACCAATTATCTTCTTTGATTTTGCAGATGACAATAATGTGAAACTCTACACACAGCATTGCAACAGGAGGCAATCTGATCATCAGAGGTGTTGTTATTCCCCCCCACAAGTTATAAAGTTAAAACTTTTGTATTTTTCATCACATTTATAACATAAATTAGCCTATCCATGATCAATCTCATCACCCTTCCGCTCCCCAAGGAGCATAGGCCTTCAACAAACTTATACCAAGTCTTCCTGTCTTGTGCCGTCTGCTCAAGGTTTTTTCCATGTCATCTTCCTCCCCTTCATAGTTATCTCCAGTTCTCGTCTGTGAGTTCTTTGGCCTCCCTCTACCTGTGTTTCCCTGGGGATTCCAGGGCAAAGACTGCCTCATAATGCTATCAACAAGTTTCCTTAACGTGTGTCCTATCCATCGCCAGAGTAAATTAGTCAATACCCAGTACATCAATTGTAAATATGTGGCAACAATGAAGCATAACGTTATGTAATTTGAACAGGGTTGCATGTCACATTCCAGTTACGTCTTCTGGGCTTCACTGATGAAGCATTTTGTGATCTGCTGCTTGAGAATGTTGCGGGCAGACACTGAAACTGGGTTAGTCATGTCCTCAGAAGGGACCCTGACACCATCACCAGAACTGCTATGCTATGGACCCCAGAAGGACGGCGAAAGAGAGGCAGACCAAAGACAACCTGGCGGAGAACTGTGGAGGCTGAGATGCAAAGCATGAAACAGAGTTGGGGCACGGCATGAAGGATGGCCACTGAACGAGTAACATGGGGATAGTTTGTTGCTGCCCTACAAGACACCACTAGGCGTGATGGCCACTGACTGCTGTCTCAGTCAAGGGCTAAGGATACAAGAAGAATAAGCATAAGAATGCAATGTGCCTTATGCCTGCCATAGACAGTGGCAACCCACGAGCTGTGGGAATCTACTATAGAAACTCAGCTCTTTAAAGATATACCTAGACAAAATTCAGCTCTTTAAAGATATACCTAGACAAAACTCAGCTCTTTAAAGATATACCTAGACAAAATTCAGCTCTTTAAAGATATACCTAGACAAAATTCAGCTCTTTAAAGATATACCTAGACAAAATTCAGGATTTAGAATAAGCGCTACTTATAACGTAACTTTGCCCCTGCATAGTTCCCGGGGGGGTCCCTGAGGGGTTTGGTTTGGTTTTGGTTTTAAGTACTATCTTCATTGCACGTGGACGCTGCCATCAATGCTCCGATCTCCTCCCTTAGATCACATGAGGATCTCAGCACAGTGCACAAACTCCGTAGTACCTGCGAGAATCCCAATGTGCGTATATAGGAATCACACATTCTATAAATATTTTTGTGGTGGGTAGGTTTCTAATTTTTAAATTTTGCCAGGGCAGCGGTCTTCCAGATAGGCCTACTCTTTACAATTTCCAACTGCCGTGGGATTTTTAACATGCATAACTTACACATGGGACCTCCTATTTTTTCGCCCTTATCCGATAAGGCTAGACATCCGATCTCACTACCCAGGAGACGGGGGGGGGGGGGGAGTATGACATCATTAGGACCACTGGTTCTGAGAAAAAAAAATTTCCATAAATTATATTCCCTCAACTGGGAATCGAACCCGGTACCTTTAGAATTTGAGGCGGATGCCATACCTCTTAACCAGTCCGAACTCTGAAGGAACAAAGAAGGAATAAGACTTACTGCAGGTAAAATTAGTCTGGGGGGACAAGTTTAGTCACAGATTTTCTACTTCAGCTTCTTAACAATTTCACACTGGCATAAAATGATCACATCTTTCCAGTTTTCCAGCACCTTATGTTTGACCAAAAAATCTATTCCTTGAAATTATGGATGACATATCAAATTAGCTGCTCATGTACTACTTTATGTGAGGGTAACAAACAATTTAACAAGATGTTTGCAAAGTGTGTGTTCACCAGCTCTAATTCAGAACTGAACTCCATCATTAGAAGAGTAAACCTTCTCGACACATGAGAAACCCTCCAAGCCTTAGAAGATTTTCCCTGTCTCTAAGTTTTAGAAACCAACTAAGTCTTAGCAGAGTTAACCTTCTCAAACTAAGAGACATCCTCTATGTCTTAGAAGAGTTAACCTTCTCAAAATATGAGACATCCTCGAAGTCTTAAATGAGTTAACCTCAAAATATGAGACAACTTCTAAGCCATAGATGTTAACTGGAAAATATGAGACATCCTCCTCAAAATATGAGACATCCTCAGAAGAGTTAATCTCCTCAAACTAAGAGACATGCTCTATGTCTTAGAAGAGTTAATCTTCTCAACATACAGGACACCTTCTAAGCCCTAATAGAGTTAACCTTTTCAAAATATGAGACATCTAAGTCAGCAATTCCCAACCCGGGTTCCCTGAGGCGTCATTAGAGACCCCTTGAATAAATAAATAAAATCTGAAATAATGAGGGAAATGTGTCTGGCTATTTATCACTACTGGATTAATTTCTGGGACCCCAAGATGCAGCAATAATGAATGCAGTCAGCGACCCATAGCTGTACTGCTTGCATCAGGACCAGCGAACCAGAGCTGGTCAAGACCGCACTCCACCTCCACGTGGTGGTCCTGGAAACAATCTGCACCAGTGCTGTCTGGCTGAGCGAGTGCGGATCGCAATGGGAAGGCAAACTCGGTCCCTAAAATATGCCGTGCTGAAGTCGGATGTGTCGACCAAAAGGTGCAGATATCACAGCTTAGGCGTAAACAGACACAACGCAACCACCGTCCTTTTCAGGGCGAACGAGGAAGAAGGAAGAAGAAGAAGGATTAATTTCTGTGCGCTCCTTAATTCTAATTTGTCAGCTCATTTGAGGCGAGCCCTGCGCTGATAGCCATGTAACATTCTTGTCATAGGCAGGTGCTCCCTGTGTTATGAAAGCTTACGTTAACGTCTTCCACTCCTCCAAGCCTTAAAAGAGATAACCTCAAAATATGAGAAACCCTCTGATAGTACATACCTTATAAAAATGCTTTAATAATTTACACTGTAAATACAAATGAACACAGATTAAGCAATACAAAACTCAAACTGAACATTACCACACAAAAAAACGTGGGAGAAAAAAGGTCTGTCCACTGAGTTTAAAATTAAGAATTTGCTGATATGGTGAAAATGTTTTTTTTTTATACTCCAAGAAGGTGTGACAGTGACATGAACAAGACAGAGATGTACATGATAAATAAACTTAGACAGCTAGTGGTCAAACAGCATGAAGATAAACACAGTTTCAAATGGGCAGATAAAACATAAAGTTACATGTAGGCAAGCAAGAAGATAAAGTTACAAAGTAACAGACAAGGAAACAGGTAAGAGTTACAAATGGAAGGAAAGAATGTGAGATAGGCAGTTACAAATGGACAGGCAGACAAAGAGACAAACTAAGTTACAAGTGAAAAGACAAGAAGATAAAGTTACGATACATTACAAGTTGAAAGATTGGCAAAGAGATCCAAGTTATAAGAGGGCAGTCAGATGAGACGAAAAGTGACAATCAGATACACAATGTTACAAGTGGTAAAGTTACAAGGAGAGATACAGGAGATAAGCAATGTTACAAGAGGATATACAGACAAAGAAATGGACAAATACAAGAGGACAGACAGGCAAGGTAATGGATAATTACAACAGGGGACTAAAAAATAGACAATTACAAGAAGACAGACAGGTAAGGGAATGGACAATTGCAAGAGGACAGACAAAGAAATGGACATTTACAAGAGGACAGGCAGATGATGAGATTGACAAAAATACAATTGGACAGACAGATGATGAGATTGATAAACTTACAAGTGGACAGACAGACAAGGAAATGGACAATTACAAGTGGACAGACAGACAAGGAAATGGACAATTACAAGAGGACAGACAGACATTGAGATTGACAAATTCACATGTGAACAGAACAAAGGTGATAAATCAAGTAAACATTATAGCAAACAAATCAAGAATGCACAAAGTTAACTGCAAAATTAACATCAAGTCAAAATTGAAAAAAAAAAACATGGCACAAGTCAAGCTGATTGTAAATGTAAAAAAAACTGCAAGACAACAAGCAGAAATTACAAACATGAATGGAAAAAGAAAAACATGAGAAACTATGTACCTACTTTATATGAACTTTCAAATGGTTCAGACTTTATGTGGTGATGTCAATTAAAAAAAAAAAAATGGAAAATTCTAGGAGTCTTTGACGTACTCGATGATACCTGGATACACATACTTTGTGAAATATTAAGAAATTACACCGCCAGTGAAAAGGCAGTAACTAACCAAAATGGACATAATTATCTGAGATACTGCCTCCTTTCTTTTAGAACAAGAAATATTCTAAAAAACATTGTGATGCTGCATGCAACCTTGCTGAGTCTACAGCCAAACACTACCAGATTTTTTCTAATAAAGTGAGATCAAATCAGGTTCTGTCTCTATATCAAAGTTTGGCTGTAACTGATCGCTAACATTTGTTATCTCTTGCTATGATGGCACAGTCTTATAAGACTAATCTTCAGAATCACCATGAGAGTGCAGTCTTATAAGACAAATCTCCAATATTTGCTATCTCTTGCCCTGAAAGTACAGTTTTATAAGACAAATCTCCATTTTTTACCTCTTGTCATGATAGCACAATCTTGTAAGACTGATTTCCAACATTGCCATGAAAGTACAGTCTCACAGCACTGATCCCCAACATTTACTATATCTTGTCATGATGGTACAGTCTTAAAAGATTTTAATTGCTGGCCATCTCATGTTCTTGTCCTCCCCACTTCTTACATTCTTCTTTCTTCTTTGATCCTTGGCCGCCGACCGTCAAAGCAGTCAGTGGCCATCACGCCTAGTGGCGTCCTGTAGGGCAACAACAAATTGATTCCATCTTGCTCGGTCGGAGGCCAACCTTCGTACAGTGCCCCAACTTTGGCTCATTCTTTGCATCTCAGCCTCCACAGTCCTCCGCCAGGTTGTTTTTGGTCGGCCTCTCTTTCGTTTTCCTTCAGGTGTCCAAAGCATAGCTGTTCCTGTGATGGCACCGGGGTCTCTTCTGAGGACATGGCCAACCCAGCTCCAGCGTCTGCCAGCTATGATGGTGTGCATGTCCTCTTCATTGCTCCGAGTAAGGAGATCCTGGTTGGTGATGGCACCCGGCCAAAAGACTCGGTGAACCTCCCCTAGGCAACTTCTTACATTATGCTTCACCATTCTCTTGCCTGTCTGATCTGTTGTTTTTATTTCTATTATGACTTCCAACAAAGTGTTATGTCTATTTAATTAAATATTCATCATCTTCATATTCATTCTCTATTTGGCTCCTTATATAGCTTACAGCCAACCCACCTAAATCCGATCTCTTTCATTATTCCACTTTTCATTCCTAATTTTCCCATGACGTTAATTTGTTTGCTTCTGACAACTATCAAAAGCAGGGTTCCATTAACCTTTTTTTGTGCCAAGGCTATGGACCCCGTTGTTTATACAATGAAGGCCATAGACCCCCTTGATTGTCCAATGAAGGGTATGGACCCCTTCTTAGAAAAAATAATTTACACAAAAAGCGTAATATAAAAAAATGTACATTTTAAATTTTAGGTTATGTACACAGACCCCCTAGATTCCATTCATGTACCCCAAAAGGTTCTGTGGACCACACGTTAAGAAACCCTGATGTAAAGATAAGAGGCAATTAGAACATCCATAGTCACATACAACAGATGCATATTCCTTTTAGCCACTTTAAAGCTTCACAGGGTCTCTGAGGAGACAAAATATAGAACAGGACTGTTTTTCCCTGTCTGTTGTAAGAAGTAACTAACATGAGGTTGAACGGGAGCCGCGCTAGCGTAGTGGTTACAACACCGCTCTGGCGACCGGGTGATACAGGATCAAACCCGGGCGACGGCATTTGAGGATTTTTCGTCGACCGGGATTTGGACTGGATTAACTCGAGACCTGGCGAGAACATTTGAAGGAGTGTCGTCGACCAGGGACTGGCGGCTCCTGAGCCGACCCAGCTGCAATGGGTACCTCCGAAATCGGCGAGTATTTGCCTGAATGGCGAGGGACACCTGTCTATGTACAAGAAATAAAGGGATACTCACGTAAAATCAATGTCAGGTTAGACATAAAAAATAATAACCTGAGATTTCGCCTCGAGTATTAGCGGGCGTACGCAAAAAAAAAAAAAAAAAAAATGAGGTTGAACAAAATGCTAGCAACCTCATCATGTAAAAGAAATTGGTACTGAAACCATCACTGTAGGATGCACATGAAGACTTTGTAAAGAGACCAGATGCAGAGATGATTCCACACAGAGTAAAATTGGAATGGAGCATCTGCCTTGTACCAGAATACCAAGAACAGAAAGAATGTCTGACAGTTGTCAAACTGAGACACGATCAATGGAGACTGAAATAGCATTTACTCAATCAGTTACAAATCAAACAAGTGATCATGTGTCCATGTGGAGAACAAAAGTCAATAGTAGAACGTGTCTAATGGGAATGTTGGCTCCACCAGAAATGCAGACTGACAGCATGATAGAAAACATTCCTGGGATTGAAAGAAAAAAAGAGCCAGACTGCAACAGGGAGAAAATCCATAGCAACAAAATACATAGAGAAACATTACTCACGCAACGTCTGGACCTATGCATACACAGATGGATCAGTAACAAATGCAACAGAAGGTGGAGGTGTCTTTCTGACCTTAAGCACTGGTGCACAAAAAAAAAAAAAAAAGGCTGTCAGTGGCAACAGTATGATTCTCAAGTAACTTCAGAGGCAGAGGCCTTGAAAACTTACAGCATGACCTTTTAAAAACCCCCTTGATGGTGAAACTGTATCGTGATGAGAAAAGCCTTAGACAGATAATCCACTCTTTGCTTTTTTTTATTTTTTTCTCTATGAAAAGTGTCCCAATCTTCCACAGTTTGAAGGACTCAGGTCTTTCTTCCAGTTGCTTATTCATTGTCTATGTTTCTGCACCATACAATAATGGAAAGTATATGTAACACTATATTATTCTAATTTTGTAACTGTTATTTCTTGGGATTTTAATGTCACTTTATCTTGTAGAATGTATATCTCGCCAATCCTATTTCTGAGCATGTTAACACTAATTTTGTTTTTAAATGATACAAATTATATACATGTACAAGAACATATTTTATCTTTATTCGTCCAATGTTATCATTATGGGTCACAAGAGTTTATTTTCCCCATTTGTTTCGATCCTTGGGGAGTTTTCAAAATTTTTTCATATTCTTTATTTAGGGTAGTGTTTCCAGGGCTTTCTTGCAAACCCAGAGGGCTACACCAACTTAGTACACTCAACATTGGTATAATATACCAGGCTTGCTAAATGGGGGGGGGGGGGGGGGCAATGCCATGAGTTGGATGGTTCTCTACCTTAGAGGGGTTTAACGGGTCACAGGAATATGGCATAATGTTTCAGAGCATTTTATGTGGCCTGTACAATGACACATTATCCTCTCTTTCTACAAGCTTTGGCCCCTCCCTTGATCCATCTCTTCTTTGTCTTTCTGTGCCCTGCTTCCCAGTGCTACATCAACTAGGTGGTGCCTAGTTGGCAGAGAGGATAGTAACGATTCGCTCTCGTAGCTAGCCAGTGATGTCATTTGGAAGGTCCTGGGTTTGATTCCCAGTAAGCCTATTGTTTCTGTTGTTTTTCTGTTATCTAGTCTTCTACTTCTTTATTTCTCACAAGTGCCTGAAACATACCTTAGTGTATTATTTATTTATTTACTGATTACAGGCCTCAGGTTTCCCTTCCTTATTTGTTTTCCCAGTGCTACATTAAAGAAAGGGAGGCAACAGCAGCTGGTTAGCTGTAATTCTGAGCAGAAGTCCAAACATTTGTTGCTCTGTATACTCCATGCAGGCCTTAGTTCTTACATGTTTTCTTATTTAACTTTTTAAAAATTTCTTCTTGTTTGGTGACTACATTTCTAAGAAGGAGTAAAGATAAACTTTTTAAAAAATCTTAACACTAAAAATAATATATCTTTTTTTTAATTTATGAAGGAAAAAAAATCCTGTTCAACCTTTGATGGGTTATGATTAGGATATCCAGAGTCAATAATTGTAGCTCAAATGTTGCTATTTAACCAATTCAACCTAATTTGCTTATGACGTTTTCCCTCCTGGCCAATCGCTGTATACTGGGTAAATGAAAATATTTAGGTTGTGTGTGTGTGGTTCTCCCACCTCCCTTTTTTCTATGTCCTAGGAAGACTGCCCTTGAAGAAGTAACCCTACAAGATGTAGAATCAAACACACATCTTGTCAGCAATATAGACAGAATTGGAGAGACAGATAATGATATCAAAATATGAATACAAAAGTTAAAGAAGCTTTCACTGCAACAAGAAATAGGTGGAAATCAATCTCAACACTATAATAAGAATCTTCAATTCAAAAATCAAGTCTGTCTTATTGTATGGTTCTGAAACATGGAGAACAACAAAAACAACAACCAAGAAGTTACAGAAAATCATGAGGAAAACATGGAAAGAACTTGAGCAGATGGCACGGGACAGGAAGACTTGGCATGTGTTTGTTGAAGGCCTATGATCCCTGGGGAGCTAAAGGGTATTGATTGAAGAAGTTACAGACTTTTGTGAAATTCGTAAAGTTGTTCTTGTGTCAGACAGAAGGAGTGAAATGGAATAACTAAGGTCACTTGTGGATCTAATGACAAGACAATAACCCCAGACAAGTACAAGTTGAACAAGAGATGAGAAGAAGACACTGGCCATGGACTGGATGCACACTGAGGAAACATGTTGTTAGCATTACCAGAGCAGTCCTTGTTCTGGAATACCCAGGGTAAGAGGATTAGCAGTAAAATGTAATAAAATAAAAAATAAAAACAGGGAGAAGAGAAATAAAAGTGATAAGGAAGACATAGAAAGAACTTGAGGTGATGTCATGTGACAGAAAGACTTGGTATGTGTTTGTTGAAGGCCTATGCTCCTTGGGGAGCTAAACGGTAATGAATGATAAATGAATGGATGTCCTCAAATGGTAGATGACTCTTCATACTAAATTAATACATGTACTATTTCATCTGTCGGTGTCTGTGGCCTAATGGATATGAACGCAGTTTCATAATCCAGATATACCAGGTTCGAAACCTGCTGCAGGCGGTTTGGTAGCAGATCGCTTTGTGTGGATTTTTAACAATGGTATAAGCGCCGTACCGTTCAGAAAGCAATGGCAAACTACTGAATGAAAAAAATTGCCTAGAAAAATCATAAACAGCCAATAAAAGCTGGGGTTGATTGCCACGTCCTGTAAAGGATAAGCAACTAACTTTTTTAACTTTTTCATCCTGTAGCTGATATATGTACTTTCATTGTGTACTTTCATCGTGTACTTTCAATCTTTGGTTGGTTTTTTTAAAGAAATAGGAGGAAAGGAGCCTAGCATCAGATATGCCTCAGCTCATCCACCATCTCAGTCTACCCTGGTCAACCTAACCGTCGGTTATAATCTGGGTATTTAGTGTCATTTTATTTTCCATCTTTTGATTTATTCAAACACATCCTGTTATTTATTACCTTCAATCATCTTGTAAAACGATATATATAAATATATATAGTATTTCCTCATGTAATTCTATCTCAGTATTTATTAGTTATCACACAAAGAAGATGAAACTGACTGACAGCCAGCAGCGGGATAGTTCTTTAAGTTCCAACAACATGCCAAAATTCACAATGCTCAAGTTAACAATGGAGCACAGCACTGCAAGCGCTAAAAAAAAACATTGTTAAATTTCAAATGCATTATGGGTAGGGTGAATATCCTCTTGTGCTGAAAGCTGACGAGACTGGAATGTATCGGAAGAAAACTTCATCAAGAACATACAAATCACATAACGTACGTTCTTTTCCTTGACCGAAGGCTGTGAAGGAACACTTAACCTTTTAGGTCGTAACGTGTTCAAGAAATTTAAAGCTATAACCAGACATGTGTTATATATTTTATTTTACATTGTTTTTAAATTTATTTATATACATTAATAAGATATAACATTCTTTATTTACAGTTTTTTTGTGCAAACATTACATGGATAAATAATACAGGGGTGTGCCTGTACGTGCAAGGAAGTGATGCATGTGTCAACTCTTCTAAGTGTAGGGGGGAGGGGGTGTGTATGTACGCAAGGAAATGTCACGTACATCAGCTCTTCTCAGTTTACAGGGGGGTGCCTACATACGCAAGGAAATGATGCATACGTCAGCTCTTCTGAAGCAGAACATTTCACAAAGTATGGCTCCATAGCTTATACATGGCTCAATCAATCAAATTCATGTACATTACATGGATGAATCAATCTACTTGATGCACATTACATGACTGAATCAATCAACTTCACATATGCTCACATACATGCCTTAACTAGAATGACAGACAACACACATTTACATACAATCACTGCTGTAAAAAATGATTCAAATGATCTCAGTTGAGGAGTTGATCATCCCAAAAAAATCAATCTTTGTATCAACTTCAATTTGATAAGATCAATTCAGTCTATGGCAACAAGAAAGCAGCAACAAGTTGGACCGATAAATGCTACATGGAAACTAAAATTATGAACAAACAGGATGATTGAAACATCACTTCCTATTTTTAAACTGTTATGTCTTCACCCCAACCCAACTAATTTATAGGAAACAAATATTAATATCAAGAGAAATGAACGTCATTTTAATACATTAAAAAAAAAAAACTATGTCACACTAAGACTACAACTCACCATAAAATCTGGCTTGTTCATCACTAACCTTTCATTTTGGGCAACAATTTTTGTTGTCTATGTTAGTGTCCATTTATTGGCCATTTTAGACTGTATTTTATTTTTTTTTTCGAAGGGGAATCCAGACCTCCAGGATGGCCCAGAGTTCGCTGAGAGGACAACATTAGATAATCTATGAAGGACCGAGGACTAGAATGGAACCAGGCCAGAAGGAAGACAGCTGATAGGATAGTCTGGCGTTCTCTCTCTCGCAAACCTATACACCCCTGGGTAGAAGGGGAACGACTAAGTAAGTAAGTAAGTTTAAAAAAAAAATCACTAGTCACATGACAGCTGCCGCTCTTTGTTAAGACGTTACATTTTTATTCTTTTTAATGAAGAAAAATAATCCGTTCAACCTCTGATGGGTTATAATTAGGATATATATTGTTTTTAATTCCAAATAATATGAACAACTGCCGATATGGGAAAGTGACATCATACCTGTCAACTCACTGTAAATAGGGGAAATCATAATTACCAATTATAGTTGTATGTTTGTATGTTTAAAAAAAAAAAACAACCCCCAAACAAACAAAAACGAGATAAAACCTAACAAAACCAAACAAAAACATCAAACAAAAATAATATTAAGAGGGAGGGGTGTAAAGGCCTGGTGTTTCCAGTTGTATAATTGACCTTAACAGATATTTAATTGACTTTCACCTGTCAAAAGTCATATGTATTGTAAGAACAGCATCAGACCTTCTTCTTCTTCTTCGTACACTCTCAGACGTCCACTTGAATGTTCTCAAAGAAAGCAGTAGTCAGCAGTTTGAGGCTATTTGAATCCCCGTAAAGCTTTTCCACGAAAGGAGCTAGCGTCAGCCATATCAGACCTTCCAATAGATACAAGCGAGAACATAAACAGTTCAAGAATAAGAAGTGACTTTATAATCACCCTGTATAACAAAGAAAGCACAAGATTAACAGCATGTCTTAACACATTAACTACCGCG
Source organism: Oreohelix idahoensis (assembly GCA_024509875.1). Taxonomy (NCBI): domain Eukaryota; kingdom Metazoa; phylum Mollusca; class Gastropoda; order Stylommatophora; family Oreohelicidae; genus Oreohelix; species Oreohelix idahoensis. Next base: position 395,752 of record JAMPIV010001082.1, read on the forward strand.
AGCCGGTGGGACCGGCTTTTGAAATCCTATCATTTGGACCGTGAGCCGCTCAGAGCGTCGATCTAATTTTAGTAATAAAACGAATGAAAAATGTACTGAAACACTTTCTGATCTGGTTCGAGATTTTAAGTTGCTACCGGAAAACAAATTCCCAAAGCATGGTTGTTGTAGAACACTGGAAAATTGATATTATGTTCATATTTTTCAGCGTTTCGGGTTAGTTACCAAATCGTGTAAAACTGTTTACCGTGGCAACTAGTCATAGGACCACAATAAATGTGTGTATATCTCGTCTAACGGCTGAATAGGCTAGAAACTTTTTTCAACAATTGACTGATAGATCTAGCGACGAGGACAAGAGTGAAAACGGTGTGCACATTGATTGAAATAGTGATTTTGATAGAGATGGGGCGCAAGCAGTTATAATTGTGAAAATATTGTAAGTCCTCTGCCATCGGACAGCCGTTAAATAGCAACAACCTCTATTAGAGTTACAAACGGTGCTTATTGTAATAGTACATTCATTTATCTTTAAAATGACGTGTAATTCACAAAAATATGTAAACAGTTATGAAAACTACAGCTTACTTTGCTGGATGAAAATGGGAAAAATTTTTTATTCAGCCACAGTGTGTTTTTCAATTCGGTAGTTAATGTGTTAAGCTCCTAGACTTCATAACCATGATTCAACAATGCATCACAAAGCTCAAACATGACAGCATGGCAGATAACAACTGGTTTCAGGTACTTAATAAATATAAACATAGTATCTCCTGTCAGCGATGCTCTTCACAAAATACAAGGGGTTCTTCTGCATTCAGTCAACACAAATGTATTATTTCCCGCGTGTTCTAAGCTTTCTAACACCATACAGGTTCTTCGGTATTCAAAGAATAAAACAAGTTAGATCTCTCGTGTTCTAAGCTGTCTAAGAACATACACGTTGTTAGGTATTAAAGGAAGAAAATAAGTTATATCCCTTGTGTTCTCAGCTTTCTAACACCATACAGGTTCTTAGTTATTCAAGGAATAAAATAAGTTAGATCCCTTGTGTTCTAAGCTTTCTAACACCATCAGGTTCTAAGGTATTCAAGGAAGAAAATAAGTTATATATCCCTTGTGCTCTCAGCTTTCTAACACCATACAGGTTCTTAGGTATTCAAGGAAGAAAACAAGTTATATCCCTTGTGTTCTAAGCTTTCTAACACCATACAGGTTCTTAGGTATTCAAGGAAGAAAACGTGCTCAAAACTCTCAGCAGACAACGAGGGTTCTTACTTTTTCAATAAATATGAAAACACTATATCTCAGTTTCCTAGCTCTTCCTATCACTACTAAACTGATGCGTGTGTTATGACAGGGAGTCTCTGATAATCGTAATTTGGAATAATACAGAATTCAGAAAGGGTTACGGAAGAATTGAATGGTTTAATAGCTACTGAGTAAGAAAATGTGACTCTCTCGTTACTCTTTCTTCCTTTTTCTTTTAAATTTTGTTCCCTTTTTTATTCTGTTTCTAGATTTCTGTTGTATTCATACGTGTGATTTCAGACCCAGATCTATCTGAGTGGCCATTTTGTCTTCTAGAGTTCACAAGAGCAACTCCAGCTACTTCCTTTTATGGGTCGTTATCATTTTTATTCTCGTGTTTTTTTTTGTATTTTACTCAGTTCTCATTTTCTATCTTTTCTGTTTTCATTGGCTCGTCCTTGATGAAAGCCTTGAGGCCATAATACGAGAAATTTTCTTTGCCTTATAGCCCTAGTAAGACGCAGTACCTATGGTCATTTACAACAATCGTTAAATGAGGCATCACTGTAAACATGTTGTGTCAAATAGAATTCCTTTGAAGTTAATGTAGCAAGACAGTACATTTTGTAATACAATGTTTTCAATAAGTCTTGATTTTTTTATTTCTTATTTCTTTATCTCCAACTCATTCTGTCCTCTTCTATTTCCAGTCCCCACTAATATTACATTTGGGTAGTTTATTGTTAAGTTTTGTTTTTTAGTTTCTTAGTATGTACTGTTTACATCCGGTAGTGGCAGTCATTTCCGTTTCCGGGCACGCTCGTCTGTTCGCGGGCAGCAAAAGTGTTAAGACTTCGATGCCTTCAGGGAATTACCTAGTTTTTATTTTTATTTAGATTCTTATGTGTCCTATCTAGCCTTCACTTTCTTTCCTTTCCCTGACGAAGGGCCTTGTGGTTGGCTATTTTCTTTGTCTTTTGTCCTCGTAAGACGAATCACCTTTTTTCGATTTTTTTTCCACACCCATCCATTCTAGATTTACAAGAAGAAATCCGTACTCTGTCATACGTAGCCGTTTTTAAAAATACAGATACCAGTATAATTTTCTTTTTCCTTAGTTCTAGTAAGACGCATTAGCTTTGTTTCTTTATACCAATGGTTAAATGAGACATCCCTAATCAAATGTCGTGTTATTGATGTTACTGTTGTTCAGAGTCTACATCATTGCACTCCAGGCAAACCCACAAGGGCTCAATCTCCCTCAGCAAATGTCGAAGGGTATGATGTCGTGTGTAAAACAGAAAAGATTTTACGTCTATAGTAGCAGGACAGTACAATTACCAGTACATTCTGTAGCAGAAGCTGTGTGAACAGTAAACAACAAGCCTGTAGCATTGACAAATAAGGATCCCGTTACACGCCCATTGAGGCATATTGGGAATATGGTGTTAGGTCCATATTTTCTTGACCGTCGGCACACTAGGGGTGATGTGGTCAGCATCACGCCGGCCGCCTTAACCTTCCCAGAGTTGCTCTGGTACCCATTTGGGGCTGGGTCGACCCAGGAGCCGTTTGTGGCCTAAAAAAGTGCACTAACCACTATGCTACCACGGCTCCTATTTGACAAATAAGATATGTTAATATTTTTTTTCCGAGCTTACATGCAGTCTCTTCAGCTATTATTACTTCTTGCTGGTTGCCCACTGTTACTGTTGAGTTGTTTGAGCTGAGGAAGGCGCTTCGCCTGAACAGCCACTGTCTAGTTTTGTGTACTTATAAAGCTGACAGATAAACCTATTTGTCTTTTACCTTTATGCATGGTTATTAACACACAAACTTTTTTTTTTTTCACAGTTTGTTGATTGTCTGATGCAAAGCTCTACATTGTTGTTGTTGTTAGAATGAAGGACACTGATTTGTCCCATGCAGCTACATCGTATCTATAAGGACACAAAGAAAGATACAGGATTCCATGCTCTAAAAAGAGCAGAAAGGAAAATAAGTCTGAGGTACTGCAGGAATTCATTTAGGGAAATATAAGGTAAGTTTTCAATGTTATTACATTTTTATTCTAAAGTCCCACAAATGAAATATTTTTAGTACTTGTACACATAATAGTGAAATACACCACTCCTGGCTATTTATAGTTATTTTTGAGTTCTCTCCCTTTGAGTGTCTTCTTTCACGTCTGCACACAAAAATGGTTTTCAAATAAACAAAGTAACAGAGATGATAACCAAAATCAAATCTATACAAGGACAACTGTGAATCTTACATAATGATAACCAAAAGCAAATCTATACAAGGACAACTGTGAATCTTACATAATGATAACCAAAATCAAATCTATACAAGGACAACTGTGAATGTTACATAATGATAACCAAAAGCAAATCTATACAAGGACAACTGTGAATGTTACATAATGATAACCAAAAGCAAATCTATAAAACAAGGATAATGGTGAAAGTTACATAATGATAACCTTAAGCAAATCTGTAAAACAAGGCCAATTGTGAATGTTAACATAATGATAACCAAACATAAAGCATGATCAAATATCTTTATGTAATATAATCGTTTGGCATTAGTCAACTTGTGTATTTTGATTTGTTGTTTAACATGGACAATGAACAACCAGCTGGAAGAAAGAAATGAGGCTACTGAGATGTGGATTTATAGAAGAATGGATGCGTCTCATTGAAACAAAAGAAAACAAATAAAGAGGTCTTTAGAAAAGCTAGGAATGAACAGAGAATTAATGATGGAGATCAAAGTTAGCGCAAATATTTTGGCCATGAAAAAAGAGATAACACCCTGTAGAAGACCATATTAGAAGGAAGAGTTTAAAGCAAATGGGCAAACAGGAAAAAGTGGGAAGATAACATCAAAAGATGGACAAGTGGGAAGATAACATCAAAAGATGGACAGGAAAGAGTCTAACAGTCTACCATCAAGACAAGAGACAGAAATCAATTGCAGCCGACCTTAGTTGTGGAGATGGCACCTGATGATGATTAAAACTATTCAGTATTAGTGTGAACTGATCAAACATACAAGAAGGATCTTGTTAAAAATATTCTCAACAGTGACTACTTGCTCAAATAATTAAAGAAGCTGAAATGGACAAATATAAAATACAAGGATGGCTGGGACAATTAAAGTGTGAAGAACATGGCAAACAAGATTGTGGAGTTTTATCAAAAATAATTTCTTGTTTCAACAAATGTGCCCTATAGCCAGCTACCAAGAAAAGACATGTAACTTGGAGCTTCACGCTGGAAGGAGATAAGATGGCCATCATCTACAAGAAGTCTGCATGCATTCTCTCCTGAGGATGTCCACAGGGAGTGGTTCAAATGGAAACCAATACTTGCTCCTAAAGTTGGGTCTATTCTTGTCATGGAGGACACGTTGTAGCCTCTTGATTTCAGGAACGTTTTCATTATGTTTATATAAAGAAGTCTGCACACATCTGCATGTCAGACCAAACAAAAATTAAATCTATTTCTATTTTGGAAGGAAGCAAATAATGTTTCATGCTGTCAACAGCTAATGAGAATAAATTGGTTAAGATTAAAAAAAAAAAAGAATGAATGAAAATCAGGCAAAGTTACTTCCAAGGACAAATCAGATCCTGGTTCTCCTAACTTAATAGTAGTGTAAGAGATGGATTCTCATAACATTTGAGATACTACCAACACAAGACAAATCTTGGAAAGATCTTTGTACTGATGAAAAGAAAAAAAGTATTAAACTTGCAAAATTGTGTGAATAGTTATGCACATTTGATGACAGTATGCCTCTGATGTCAAATTCAGAAACAAATCTGGTTTAACCATTAGTGCCACATCAATTTTTCTGAATGGTTCAGTGTTTTCAGAATATTATATTTTTCTCAAATCACTTTTGACAAATGTAACCTGTACCATTTGATAGCAAAGAATCTAAAGGTTCACATAATATCAAAATCTTAAGGCTGATACTTTAAACAAAATTAAAGAGTTTTCTGTTACACTTTTTCTCACAATCATATATTGTTACATATATTGTTTCTGAAAAATTCCATGCTTTCAAATTCACATTAAATTTTTCTAAGATCACTTCTGACAAATGTAACCTGTACCGTTTGATAGCAGAGAATCTAAAGGTTCATATAATATCAACATCTTAAGGCTGATACTTTAAACAAAATTAAAGGGTTTGCTGTTAAATTTTTTCTCACAATCATAAACTGTTTCATATATTTTTTAGGAAAATTTCAGTGCTTTCAAATTTACATTAAATTTGTCTAAGATCTGTTTTAACAAATATTACCCCTAGAGCTGGGTTTCTTAACCTTTTTTAGTGTCATGTACCCCTTTCATTGTCCAAGGAAGGCTATCAGCCCCTTTGATTGTCCACTGAAGGCTATGGGCCACTTTGATTGTCCACTAAAGGCTACGGAACCTTTCTAGGAAAAAAATGTACATAAAAGCATAATTTACAATTGTACATTTTAAATTTAGGTTTTTGTACATGGACTCCCTAGTATCCATTCACAGATCCCCCAATGAGGCTCATGGATCATAGGTTAAGAAATTAGAAAATCTGAAGTTTCATTAAAAAAATAACACCTAAAAAAAAAACCACTGATATTTTAAAACAAATTAAAGGTTATTTCCAATTTTTTCTCAAAATCATAATCGCAGATGCATCAACTTGTTTTGCTACTGGACACCACATATGTATGATACTTCTGTCTTACTTTCATCAAATAAATAACTGTTTTATATTTCTGCAACACTACTCTCATATGTCTGAGCTCCACTATGTTGGTCCAGAACAAGGAACACTGACATATTTTGTCATGACCAGGCCACAGAAAGGACATGTGTAGAAGAAGTGCAGTACTTCTCTAAAACAGTACAATAACTGATTCCAGAAAACAGCACAGATTCATCTAATTTAGAAGTTGCAAGTTATATTAAAAATATAACACCTGTAACTGGGACCAGGGGCCCATAATTTTCAGTTGAAAATTGTTTTTCCCATAACAATGCTATGGTTGACTTGTCCAAATCAGCTGACGTCTTTCTGACTAAAATGTTCTACCTTCCTTAGTCAACTTTAGCAAAGTGTTTGAAATGTCACAGTGTTACTATTCTTTGATCTCATTTCAGACCGCAGTGAAACATGGCTTACAATGTTAACAATGCTTACAATGTTAACAATGCTTACAATGTTAACAATGCTTACAATGTTAACAATGCTTACAATGCCAACCAGACAGGTGGCAGTAGAACAGGAGATGAGAAGAAGAAGACACTGGTAATGGACAAGAAGCAAACTGAGGAAACCTACTAATAGCTTTACAAGGTAGTTGTCACGCAGTGTTTAGAGGGTGTTACGCAGTATGATGAGAAGAAGAAGACACTGGTAATGGACAAGAAGCAAACTGAGGAAACCTACTAATAGCTTTACAAGGTAGTTGTCACGCAGTGTTTAGAGATGTGTGTTACGCATGAGTATAGAGATGTTCCCAGTGCAGTTCAGAGACAGCGAAGGGCGGAAAAGAACGGTGGATGTTATAGTTGCGCGAGTCAGATTTGCAGTGGATTTTGTTGTGAGTTGGGATTACATAGTCAACAACCAAATGTACCAGAAATGAAAATTGTAATAATTTTGGTGTGCTGAAAACGAAAATGACATTAAAAAATGTTAGCCTCTAGTTTTCAAGATATATGTACTGTGACGCAACTGTTGTGGGCGATTGATGACCAATAAAAAGACAAGTTGATGATGCAATCCTACCTATGATTACATCACCTAAATACCTTATCTCTGTAAAATGCCAAGTCCTTATCAAAAGTCGTAGTTAGAAATGCCAGAAGGCGTACAGGTATTTTGGCTGCAGTGATCAAGATTGGTGCCACACAATGCTGCAATACATGTGCAGCACATCTTAAACTGTGGTTGTGGCAAAGGCAAGATGCCTTTTGTGTTGGAGAGAGCCCAGTCAAGTTACTTTTGATGGTCCAATTGGGAAAGGCATATCAAAAAGAAGAAAAAATGGACTGGATCCCCTCTGCAATACTTCCGGACCACATGGCGATGACCTACCAGTTCCCAAAGTGCCAGAATCCTTTTCAGTGCTTCCACAGACGAAGAGGACGTAGAGAAATCAACCTCAAGTGACACAGATTTTGAGCAAACTACATCCACTGTGAACTATGATCTTGTAAGAGATCTGAATTTGCGGAGCTTTTGGGTTCCAGATTGCAACAGAAGGGCAGAAGATGTTACAATTTCTGTGTATAGGAACCACCAGAAGCCGCTTATTACATTTTTTCAAAGAGGGTGGCCTTTCTGCGTGCCACAACATTTCTGGTTTAATGGCAGCCCTCAAAATCAATTACATACCGGAAGAGTGGAGGCTTTTCATCCTATGAAATAAACTACGATCATCATCATTGGTCACTTTTTGTGGACCATTACATCAGAAGACATTGGCCAATCAGGCAGTCATTGCAGCCTTAAGACACACAGGTGGATACACCAAGTACTGGTTGCACTTGCACATTAAGCTGGGTCTCATGAAAAACTTTGTCAAGGCAATGGAGAAAACAGATGCTTGGCTCATCAGAAAAAATTTCCTGAGTGCATGTAGATATTCCAAGAATCAGAGTGATTATAGAATACTCGGGATTTGCCGATGTCTGGCCAATCAGGCAATGTTAGCCTGCAGTAAGAACGTTGAGAACCCAGCACTTGTCGACACCAGCAAGATTTTGTTGCCACCCTTGCACATTAAGCTGGGTCTCATGAAAAACTTTGTCAAGGCAATGGAGAAAACAGATGAGGCTTTCAAATACCTCATTGTGACTTATTTGTGATATAGGGATATTTGTTGGTCCGCAAATTCGAAAACTTCTTCATGATGACGAGTTTCTTTGCGTGTTGCATGGCAAGGAAAAAGCAGCATGGCTAGCATTTAAGTCAGTGGTGGACAAGTTGGGATCTTATTACAATGAAATTGTAGAAAATCTCCTTCAGTGAGTCTTGGCTGCAACATGTCAGTAGTCATCTAAATCGTCAAAGAGCGGTCCCAGTGATGAGCATGGTGAAAAAGAAGTAGAGGGTATCAAAAGAGCCCTTCAAAAATGAAAGGACTACAAGAAGCAAGCAAAGAAGCTCGACAGCGACTGAATTGAGAAGATGGTACATGATATGGCCTTTCATTTTAGATTACTGCCAAGACTAGCTGTTTAGCCCAGAGAAATAAACAAGCATACATTATTTGTATTACTGTAATGTAAATTCATCATTTAAAAAAAAACCAGAGCCAATTGGTGAATTTCATTATGATATTTGAAATCAGCATGTCAAAATCAATAAGAAATGGTACATTTAATTTCTGGTACAAAAAACTTTTGAAAATTTGTTGACTAGTGTTATAGAATACTCGGGATTTGCCAACATTTGTGATATAATATATTCACCCAGTTGGTTTATTACTCCTTAGACAGTGAGCCACACAGTAGTCCTTTTGTATTGATAAGGAAGACACTTGAGAAGATGGTACAAAGCAAACAAAAAACATTCAGAAAGACCTTTGTATTGATGCCAAAGCAAACAAAAACATTAAACATGCAACATTTAGTGACAACTTATGCACATTTGAAGACACTATGCCTCAAATGCCAAATTCAGGATAATGAAGACACTGAAGGACCTTGAGAAGATGGTGCAGGACAGGACAGGACTTGGCATCAATCTGCTGATCTATGCTCGTTAGGTAGTTGTTAGGTAATGAATAAACTCTGACAAAATGGCATTTACTAGAGTGACAATCGTCATTCTCATTTCTGGCTCATTTCATTTTTTTTTAAAATGCACTTACATTAGTTCTCATATCTCTCTGTTGTTTTCATTTGTCCCTGATGAACAACCTGTGGATGTGACAAAGGCTGTTTTTTGTTTAAATTTTGTCCTAGTAAGACCTAATACACAACATTTGCTGAGGGTGACTGAGCACCTATGAGTTTGCCCTAAGTGCAAGACAAGTCTGTAACCCTTTATCCAAAATTCTTGTGGAACAGCTTTCTTTCAGAAATGGGATTTTTTTCATTATTCAAATGTTGCCAAAATCGTTCAAAAAGTAGCCCAAATTTGCACAAAATAGCCCAATCTTTTGAAAAAGTTGACCAATCTGCAGTCAAATAGCCCAAAGTTGCCCCAAATAGTAAAAAATCGACCAAATTGTGATAGAAAAGTTGCCCAAAGAAACTCTGGATTTTCAGAATATTTCACTTTTCAGGTAAAAGATTATAGAACTGTAACGTTGGTTCTGAACCACAAAAAAAAACAATAATAATAATAATAATAAGACCAAGTAAGTATTTTCCTTCACCTCATGTCAAGCACCACTCTTCACTTTCTTTTGTTTTTCCCTGTTCGCTCCTTATGGAGCATGCAACCACCAATGCAGCTGGTCCCCTTGCCAGAATTAATGTGCTCTTGTAGAGGTTGTTTCTGCACCATGTTTTTTTAAATGATGAATTTGCCAGCCTCATTCCCAATCTTCACTCTAGCACTTCAGTAATGTGGGGGAAAAAACAGCCCCCCCTTAATAAGCACCACTTTAATACTATAGTAATGTGGACAAAACAGCTTCCAACCCTTAATAAGCTTCACTTTAGTACTATAGTAATGTACACTAAACAGCTCTCACCCCTCATTAAGCTTCAATTTAACACTCCAGTAATGTACACAAAACAGCTCTCATCCCTCAATAAGCTTCAGTTTAACACTGCAGCTCTCACCCCTCAATAAGCTTCAGTTTAACACTGCAGTAATGTACACAAAACAGCTCTCATCCCTCAATAAGCTTCAGTTTAACACTGCTGTAATGTACACAAAACAGCTCTCACCCCTCAATAAGCTTCAGTTTAACACTGCAGTAATGTACACAAAACAGCTCTCACCCCTCAATAAGCTTCAGTTTGACACTGCAGCTCTCACTCCTCAATAAGCTTCAGTTTAACACTGCAGTAATGTACACAAAACAGCTCTCACCCCTCAATAAGCTTCAGTTTAACACTGCTGTAATGTACACAAAACAGCTCTCACCCCTCAATAAGCTTCAGTTTAACACCACAGCACTCACCCCTCAATAAGCTTCAGTTTAACACTGCAGTAATGTACACAAAACAGCTCTCACCCCTCAATAAGCTTCAGTTTAACACCACAGCACTCACCCCTCAATAAGTTTCAGTTTAACACTCCAGTAATGTACACAAAACAGCTCTCACCCCTCAATAAGCTTCAGTCTAACACTCCAGTAATGCGGAAAATACAGCTTCCACCCCTTGAAAAGCTGAATACAAAATTCACAGATCTAATAAGAACACAGACTGGAAAGCTTCAATTTCTCATCATTAGGGGTGCACCCAACTTGTATCATATGACAGCAAACATATCCGTGTGACGACTACTTGCTTTCCACAAGTAAGAATGAAATAACGGCTAGCTGTTTGTTGCAGACCGTAGAAGTGTTGGTGTATCAACCGAAGTAGTCAATTATCTCCTTAAGAGTTTTTAATGTGAACAATAAGGCATTGAGGCAGAGCAACAAGTTCTCCCCAGACGTCATGTGTTGCCGAGAACACATGTAGCACAACCATTTATTCTAGTCACCAGGCGTCGGTGTAACGAACATCACATTCCTGAAGGACTGGTAACTTTTCCTGAGGACAAAAAAAAAACAGAATAGAAGAGTGTGACGAGATAATAAGACATTATTTAACATTTCATTTAACATTGTTCCCTTAGCTAGCACTCCTTAACACCACTGGAACTTCACAAGCATTATAATGCAGTGTTTCGAACACCACGGGAACTTCACAAAGGTTATAATGCATAAAAATAAGTGTTTCGAACACCACGGGAACTTCACAAAGGTTATAATGCATAAAAATAAGTGTTTCGAACACCCCTGGAACTTCACAAGGATTATAATGCATAAAAATAAGTGTTTCGAACACCCCTGGATCTTCACAAGGATTATAATGCATAAAAATAAGTGTTTCGAACAAAGTCCAATTGTGAACACCAAAATGTTAAATGCTCAAGAAGAGACCAAGTTAATCGTTTTTATACTGGGAGCTGACCATTGCGGATTCAGATGTCATCTGTGTAGAAGATTGAGGGTCAGACAGATTCAGATGTCATCTGTGTAGAAGATTGAGGGTCAGACAGATTCAGATGTCATCTGTGTAGAAGATTGAGGGTCAGACAGATTCAGATGTCATCTGTGTAGATGATTGAGGGTCAGACAGATTCAGATGTCATCTGTGTAGAAGATTGGGGGTCAGACAGATTCAGATGTCATCTGTGTAGAAAACTGAGAGTCAGACAGATTCAGATGTCATCTGTGTAGAAGATTGAGGGTCAGACAGATTCAGATGTTATCTGTGTAGAAGATTGAGGGTCAGACAGATTCAGATGTCATCTGTGTAGAAAATTGAGAGTCAGACAGATTCAGATGTCATCTGTGTAGAAGATTGAGGGTCAGACAGATTCAGATGTTATCTGTGTAGAAGATTGAGGGTCAGACAGATTCAGATGTCATCTGTGTAGAAAATTGAGAGTCAGACAGATTCAGATGTCATCTGTGTAGAAGATTGAGGGTCAGACAGATTCAGATGTTATCTGTGTAGAAGATTGAGGGTCAGACAGATTCAGATGTCATCTGTGTAGAAGATTGAGGGTCAGACAGATTCAGATGTCATCTGTGTAGAAAATTGAGAGTCAGACAGATTCAGATGTCATCTGTGTAGAAGATTGAGGGTCAGACAGATTCAGATGTTATCTGTGTAGAAGATTGAGGGTCAGACAAATTCAGATGTCATCTGTGTAGAAGATTGAGGGTCAGACACTTCTGTTTTGGTGCATGCTTTGTGCAATGGGACCAACTGAAGTAGTGGATCAATGCTCCAATGAGAACCAAACAGGAAATGAAAGTATGGATGGATTGATGGGTGCCTGGATGAAGTGATGAATGGATAATCATGGATGGATGAGTAGGAGCAGACATAAATTAAGATACACTGACTGAATAATCATGCCAGGCATAAGCCTGAGCTGCCTCACAGTCTGGACAATCATTCTCACCTTCAATCCTTCGAAAGTCAGGGCAGACAGGTTAGTACTGTTAAGGTTCAGCTTGCGTAGGCTCTTCATTGCTGGCAAAAAAAAAAAACATACCATATGAAAAGTCTTACAAAAACAAAAATATACCATATGATTAATATGATAGCAGCAAAAATATGATTCAAGTAACCTGGAATGATAGAGACAGAAACATCATCATCAGCTGCCTTCACCATAATGTAGTGGTTGCAATGATTTGCAATGCCTTCTGTTTCTTGTCTTGATGGTGCACTCTGATAGATTCTTTCCTGTCCATCTCTTGATGTTATCTTCCCACTTATAGCGCTGTCTTCCTCTTGCACGTTTGCCTTCAGTTCTGCTTTCTATTATAATCTTCAACATGGTGTTACGTCTTTTCTATGGACAAAATATTGTTAGCTGTACTAATTTTGATCTCTTCATCAATTCTCTTTTCATTCTTAGGATTTTAGGACCTCTTTATTTGTTTTCTTATCTTTCCAAGAGACATGCCGCGTGATGATGATGATGATGATTAGGAGGAAAAGGATAAATAAAATCTCCACACAAAGTGCTAAAGGTTTTGAACTTCTTCCAAAACAAAATTTAAAACAAAAATGTTTTTAAAGAAATGATCTCATTCCAACTGCCATTCAAACTCAGAAAAGGGTGTGTACCAGAAAGGCAGGCAAGTCCCTTGTCAGTGACTGGAGTTTCACACAAATTGAGAACCTGAAGCTTCTGTAGATGCTCGGATATGATCTGCAGTCCCTGGTCGCCAAACTGTGGAAGCAGAAGTATACTCATGTCATGATCATTTCAGGCAAACTCTAAAGTGGTTGGTCATTTGGAAGGAGGACCATGTGACAGAGCTGACCTCTCAGAGGAGAAGAGTACAGCAAGAGTAAAGAACAGAAACAGAAACTTTTTCCGCTCATCCATTTTCTTTTTTGATCCTTACACAACATAGAACCACCACAACTGCTGGTCTCTTTTCTGGAAGCTTGCAGCAAACACCTTGTGCTCTTCCAGTGGTTTCTGTAGCACTTTGTTTGCATGATGAAGGCTCATACGATGAAGGCTCATACGATGAAGGCTCATATGATGAAGGCTCATATGATGAAGGCTCATATGATGAAGGCTCATATGATGAAGGCTCATACGATGAAGGCTCATACGATGAAGGCTCATATGATGAAGGCTCATATGATGAAGGCTCATACGATGAAGGCTCATACGATGAAGGCTCATACGATGAAGGCTCATACGATGAAGGCTCATATGATGAAGATTAGCATTTTTTTTTTTTAGCAATAAAGTATTTTTAATTTTACAGTACATTGTTTGTTTTAGCCCTAGCGCTATTGAGCACTTAATAGAAATAGTGTAAACATGATTTTAGGCTTTGATTTGCACTGGGAAGCCAAAAATAATGGGTGTGACCCGCTTTATTGTGATATTCGCTTTATTGCGGTGGTCTGGAACCGAACCCACAATATATCTCCGAGGTATGCCTGTAATAGTAATATCATCATTTCTCTTGTGACGCAGGAAGCCTGTACCAATGAATTCATATGCTCCTGCAGCGTTGGTTACTGTGGCTAATTTTTGTACATGATGACGTTGCTAGCCTCGTGCATAAACACGTGTTATGTCACTTCACACTTGAGTAATTAGTAGTCCTTATCTTTCTTTGTCTCTTGACAGATGCCCCATGAACTACATGAGAGTGACAGTAATATATTGTGCAAGATAGCTGGGCCAAAAAGCTACATGCGCCAGACCATTCTATCAGCTGTCTTCTTCCTGGCCTGGTTCCATTCTAGTCCTCGGTCCTTCAAAGATTGTCTAATGTTGTCCTCCCAGCGGACTCTGGGTCGTCCTGGAGGTCTGGATCCCTGGCTCTTTGTTTCCCATGCTTGTCGTGGTAGCCGATCTTCTCCCATTCTGCAGACATGTATGTCTAACCTGAGACTGATTTTTACGTGAGTATAACTTTTTGTCTTGTACAGAGACAGGTGTCCCTCGCCATTCAGGCAGATACTCGCCGATTTCGGAGGTACCCATTACAGCTGGGTTGGCTCAAGAGCCGCCAGTCCCTGGTCGACGACACTCCTTCAAATGTCCTCGTCAGGGCTTGAGTTAATCCAGTCCAAATCCCGGTCGATGAAAAATCTTCACATGTCCTCACCCGGGTTACCCGTTTGCCAGCACGGTATGGTAACCACTACACCAGCGCGGCTCCCATGTACAGTTTTGATTTATAACATTTGGACTGAGTGGAGCGAGGAAAAGATACTATATTTAGATATCGGACATCAGATTTTATGATCTTGAGTTTATTACATTATATATCCTAATTATAACTCATCAATGGTTGAACGGGACACTCTGTCTTTAAAAAAAAAACGTAATTTCTCATGCATGTAAAACTCTACATGCAACTCTATGACATGAAGAAGAATGGTGTTTTTGACCAACGGAAAATCAAACAGCTGTATATGAAAAGATGTACGTCTAACAGTTTTGAAACCTATGAGAACATAAATTGCTGTTTAAAAAAAAAATGAAAATGTATTGAGACATTAAAACAATTGCTTCATAACCATCATTTATATTGTTGCTCCTTATAGAGCATAGAACCACCACTACAGTTGGTCTCCTGGCAAGAAGCCTGCATCAAGTAGTCACATGCTCATGTAGTGCTGGCTTCTGTAGCAATGTGTTTTACATGATGAAGGCTGCCAGCCGAATGCACAACCTTAATGTAGTCACCCTGTATCTCACGCGTGAGGGAGCAGAGTCACCCTGTATCACACGCATGAGGGAGCAGAGTCACCCTGTATCACACGCATGAGGGAGCAGTAAGTCCTATTCTTTTGTCTCATCAGAGACTCCCTTCCCACCCCCTTTTCAGGAACTACATGTTGCTTCTGGTGAGTGTACATCACCTATGGGCATGAGGCTGGCAACCTCATCAAACAAAACAAATTGCCAAATAAACCACCACCACAGGATCATGTGGTTGCCTGGTGCAGGCTTCCTGCCAGGGGACCAGCTACAGTGATGGGTCAATGCTCTGCCAGAAGTACAAAAGAAAATCAAGATAACTACATAAGAGACCATCTTTAACCTGCGCTGGCTACAGTTAACGTTACCTTCAGCAATAAGAAGTGAGACCATCTTTAACCTGCGCTGGCTACAGTTAACGTTACCTTCAGCAATAAGAAGTGAGACCATCTTTAACCTGCGCTGGCTACTGTTAACGTTACCTTCAGCAATAAGAAGTGAGACCATCTTTAACCTGCGCTGGCTACAGTTAACGTTACCTTCAGCAATAAGAAGTGAGACCATCTTTAACCTGCGCTGGCTACAGTTAACATTACCTTCAGCAATAAGAAGTGAGACCATCTTTAACCTGCGCTGGCTACAGTTAACGTTACCTTCAGCAATAAGAAGTGAATATCGATTCTTCCTCACCTGTGTCGACCAAAGGTTGAGATAGCGAAGTGACGGCAGTTTGATCAAGTCACTGGCACATGCACTCGTCACTTGGGTGAAGGCCAGACTCAGGCACTCAAGGTTACCAAATGACCCTGAACTCAACATTCTGGTAAGGTCATGGTCAGTGGACTTGCTTGGCAAAGTCAGTTTCTTTGGTCCACCTTTCTGTTGCTGGGGCAAAAGGTAAAAAACATTGAAAGCCGTTTTCTCTACAGACAATGCATAATCTACCACAATGTATCTGGTTTGAATGTGCAAACAGCATAAAGAACTGAATGAGAATATAAAGGTCAAGTCCGTATCCTTTCATCCGAACAACCGAAAACCAAAATATTCTGAAAATTGAACGTTTCTTTAGGCGACTTTGGGCTACTTTTGGGTGACATCTGGAAATTGACAAAAATCCGGTTTTCAAAATACTACTGTCCCTGTGGATTTTGGATAAAACGATACAGATCTCTACTAGCACTATTACCCATGATTGCTTGGGTTATGTCATGGTAACAGCACAATCAACATCCAACAACAACACTAACCAAAGAACTCAACCACATACACCAATAAACAGAAATATTAACAAACCAACAGGAACCAAACTACCAACCAACATACCAAATAACAAAACCAATGAATATTTTTGTTAAATGCAAACAAACAAACATACAAAAACTTCTTCTTCTTCTTTGATCCTTAGCCGCCGACCGTCAAAGCAGTCAGTGGCCATCACGCCTAGTGGCGTCTTGTAGGGGAACAACAAATTGATTATACAAAAACTAAAAATGTGATATTTCCTTCTTAGTGCTATAGTGGAAATTGAAACATCAGAGAAAACCAATATCCAAGTGGAAATATGGTTTAAATAATCTGCCTAGTTGAGAAATGTGCTATAGCAATCAGTAGCACAAATTTTAGCTCCCTGACTTACGTAGACATGGGTGAACAGTTCAGACTGTCTTACATGACTGGCAACTTATTTTGTTTGCTCTCAAATAACCACATCTATTTCTCTCAGAAAGTTGCAGTCTGTCTCAGGCTTCTCAATGCCATTCAGTTCTTCCATCAATGGAGTCTGTGAAAGCCATGCTTTAATCTGCTCCTTCTGTGGTGACATTTTTGGAGGACAGGTTCTTCACAGTCTGCTCTACTGACTCCTACTAATATTTTCTTCTTCTCCTCACTTTAGGTCAGTGCTTCTTAACCTTTTACAGGTCTCACACCCCTTTATAACAACTTAAGAAGCCACGTACCCCTTTATAACATCTTAAGAAACATTGTACCCCTTTACATCATCTTCAGAAGCCTGGCACCCCATTATTTTTCAGCTCATAAAATATAACATAAATAAGAAAAAGAGATAAAAGAATGGTTTGAAAAATGTTACGTACAAAATGTGACTAAGATTCGGTGTTTAATTCATGTTGTCAATGTTCTATTTTGTACAAATTCATTTGAGTTCTGTGCATCATATAGTGATTATGATGACTCGATTTCTAAAATATCTGGCATGTCTCACATCCCCAGAGGTTGGGTTTCGCACCCCCAGGGAGTGCATGAACCCCTGGTTAAGAAACAATGCTTTAGGTTCTACTCACTACTTGCTTTTCCTCACACGTCTGTTTGTCAGATTTATTATTTGGTGAAAAGATGGTATTCAAGTTTGTATTGGTCAGTTCTCAGTCTGAAAGTTATCACCCGATCTCTTCTAAGCGAGGAGTAAAATGCTTTGGTTATATCCAACTCTGGGTGTTCTCTGTGACTATTTTTATTACTGCTTTGTCTCTCCATATAATTTATGAACGTCAGACAGTCAGATAGATACGCATAGAAGACTATTGCTTTTGTCCCTTCATATCATGTCTGAGAGTTAGACAGATATGTATAGGAGACTATCTTTTAAATATACAGACATATGCTTCACATATAATTCACTTGAGGTATCATATGTTTGCTAACAACATCTAATGTTCTTATCATCATCTTTTTTGTCCTTTTCGCTCCATATTGAGCCACCATTGTAGTTGGTGCCCTAAGAGGAAACCTGCACCAAGCATCCACATGCAAATGTAGTTTCTGTAGCAATTCGTTTTAGATGATGTGGGTGCCAGTCTCATACATAACCTCATATTAGTTGTCCCGTACGACAAGCTTGAAAGAGGAGTAGTCCTGTTCTTTCTTCGTCTCATCAGAAACCCTCTGGTAAACTACACGAGGCATGATACCACATCACATCAGATCAAGTGGTGTTTTCACACTGAAGGTTGCCGCTTTCTTCGTCATATCAAGACTGTTAACTAGTCAAACCCTCTGGTAACTCTGCCTCTTTCATCGTCAACTACACGAGGCATGATACCACATCACATCAGATCAAGTGGTGTACAGCACCTAGTGACAAGACAGCATCGGGTTAGCGTTAACTGTAATTAAGGTTAACACTAAGTCAGCATTCAGTATTAACTTTTGTTCATGTCAAAAATAAGACAGCATCCGGTTAGTGTTAACTATAGTTTAGGTTAACTTTTAGTCGGCATCCAGTTTTAACCATTGGTTAAGAGAGGGATGTCATGTTTGGCACAGGGAGAGGTAACTATTGGGCAGGTGGCCACAGTTTACAAAATATACAAGGGGAAAGAACGAAGTAAAACGGGAGAGAACTGGATAACTACCACAGATTGGTGTAAAGGAAAAGCAGAACTGGAAATTAATCAGCTGATAAATGATCATGCTTGGGATGATGACACCACAGTATTCACTGAAGGGTCTGTTCTCCGTGGTTAGAATGGGTTTCTTGGCTAGGGCGAGGGGCAGGGTCATAGCTGAACAGAGTGGAGCTTGACCTGACAACAACCTCCAGTATGAGAATGGAGATAGAGGCAGCTACTGCAGTCCAAAGATGGCTGACTGAAATTACATTAACCTTGGCCGTTACTGTATCATACTCTCAGTAAATGCTTCGGAAGGTCCAAAATGACATAAATCGAAAACTTACATAGAGGCCTCAACCCTTCAGGAACTGGTGTGGATCTGCTGTCCTGATCATGCAGGAGTATGCAGCAATGAGAGAGCTGACAGACTAGCCTTGGGAGTGCCCATTTGTGGGGACACTGAATTTGGATATGGAAGAGTTATTAAGGACAATTAATGATCGCCTGTTAGAGATCAACACTGCAATACATGAATCAACACAACTCAGACTGCTGGAATTCGGTATCAAGCGTAAAACTAGCAGGGGTGAACATGTGAGAGAATGGGTCAGATGTGAATGCAAGCAGCGCTACAGGGACAATCAGCATTCATATCCTTCAATATTTTCTGAGGGAGACCTTTGGGTTTCCCCGGAGTGCAATGATGTCAATTCTGAACAACAATAACAATAATGCTTTAGCTCCCTAAGGTACATGGTAAAAAACAAAAAAAGGTAAAGCATCCTAGTACACGCCCATTGAGGCATATTGGGAATATGGTGTCAGGCCGATATTTTCTTGACCATTGGCACATTAGGGGTGATGTGGTCAGCATCACGCCGGCCGCCTTAACCTTCCCAGAGTTGCTCTGGTACCCACTGCATGAAGCTGGGTCAACCCAGGAGCCGTTTGCGGTCTAAAAATCCCACCTCAACTGGGGATCGAACCATGGACCACCAAACTAGGAAGCCAGTGCACTAACCACTGCTCCCCTAAGGTGCATGGGCCTTCAACAAGCTCAAGCCAAGTCCTCCTGTCCAGTGCCATTCTGTCAAGGTCTGTCCACACTTTCTTTATCCCTTTAATACCTGTCTCCATTTCCTTTCTCCATAGGTTTTTTTTTTCTGGGTCTCCCTTTACCTCTATTACCCTAAGGATTCCAGAACAAGGACTGCCTTGTAATGCTACCAACAGGTTTCCTCAATGTGTGTCCATGCCAGCATCATCTTCTCACCTCCTGCCCATACCCTTCATCAGACAATCAAAGGAGTCCATACCCTTCATCAGACAATCAAAGGAGTCCATAGCCTTCATCAGACAATCAAAGGAGTCCATAGCCTTCATCAGACAATCAAAGGAGTCCATAGCCTTCATCAGACAATCAAAGGAGTCCATAGCCTTCATCAGACAATCAAAGGAGTCCATACCCTTCATCAGACAATCAAAGGAGTCCATAGCCTTCATCAGACAATCAAAGAAGTCCATACCCTTCATCAGACAATCAAAGGAGTCCATAGCCTTCATCAGACAATCAAAGGAGTCCATACCCTTCATCAAACAATCAAAGGGGTCCATACCCTTCATCAGACAATCAAAGGAGTCCATAGCCTTCATCAGACAATCAAAGGAGTCCATACCCTTCATCAGACAATCAAAGGAGTCCATACCCTTCATCAGACAATCAAAGGGGTCCATAGCCTTCATCAGACAATCAAAGGAGTCCATACCCTTCATCAGACAATCAAAGGAGTCCATAGCCTTTATCAGACAATCAAAGGAGTCCATACCCTTCATCAGACAATCAAAGGAGTCCATAGCCTTTATCAGACAATCAAAGGAGTCCATACCCTTCATCAGACAATCAAAGGAGTCCATACCCTTCATCAGACAATCAAAGGAGTCCATACCCTTCATCAGACAATCAAAGGAGTCCATAGCCTTTATCAGACAATCAAAGGAGTCCATACCCTTCATCAGACAATCAAAGGGGTCCATAGCCTTCATCAGACAATCAAAGGAGTCCATACTCTTAATCAGACAATCAAAGGAGTCCATACCCTTCATCAGACAATCAAAGGAGTCCATAGCCTTCATCAGACAATCAAAGAAGTCCATACCCTTCATCAGACAATCAAAGGAGTCCATACCCTTCATCAGACAATCAAAGGAGTCCATACCCTTCATCAGACAATCAAAGGGGTCCATAGCCTTCATCAGACAATCAAAGGAGTCCATACCCTTCATCAGACAATCAAAGGAGTCCATAGCCTTTATCAGACAATCAAAGGAGTCCATACCCTTCATCAGACAATCGAAGGGGTCCATAGTCTTCATCAGACAATCAAAGTGGTCCATGGTACTAAACAGTTTAAGAAACTGACAGAACAATCATTAAATAAACTGTTCCTGACCAAAGCCCATACATCCCTGATGACACAAATACCACCTGCTCCTGTCAGCTATCATGTGACCACTCAGGAAGCCTGACTATAACTTACCTCAATGGCAGCAACGTTATCTCTGAGCGCTAGCAGCATGATTGGCCCAATCATCTTGGAGATGCTCATCAAGAACTTTTTCCTCTTGCAGCAGCACTTCATTAAAGTGTTCAACTGTGGCAAGGAAGAAGTTTATGAAGGTTAATTACGGAAGGAGACATAAAAAAGAGAATAACTACATAAAATACCATGCCTCAACGGCAGAGGAGATCATGTTTCTCCACAACTTCCTGTATCAAAAAGAGTTGATCAATTCTGTTGTTGCATTGTTTCCATGCCAAGCTATGCAGTATCTTCTCTCTTTGTAATCCTTCATCTCTTTTTCCTTCAATATTTCCTGTTGTCCCGATACATACCTGTCAAGTTGTACATTTTTTATACTTTTAGCAGTGTACACCCATACAAAGGTCATTGTACGGATTTTCTCAAATTAAAAAAAAATTTGCTGAATTTTTTTTTTTTTTTTTGGTAACCAAACAAAAATTTAAAAAAAAAAAAAAATCTAACAATACTTTCTAACCCAGGTTTTTTTTTAATCCCAGGATTTCTCGGCGTCTGTTTTTAAAACGAGGTCTCTCCCAGCAACCAATCAAATCCTTTTATACTTAAGAATTCGGCAATAAGTTAGACTTCGGCCTAAAACATTTATGGGCTCTATCAGCGTGACAAGACTATTTTTAAAGTTATCTGTTATCAACCACTCTTGCGATCACCACTAGACGCCATTTTTAAAAAAAGCTAAATATTTGATATTGTGCTTATAACTTGGTTAAATTTTTTCTGTTGTTTTGCTTTGTCGCTCTCTTAATCTTTCTAGTTATATCTTGCCCTTTTATATATTTCTGATGGGGCCGAAGGGCGAGAGCCCAAGTGCCGCTAAAACGGAGATCTATTACCACTGATGTACGATCTTTTAATAATAATGTTGTATATTTGTTAGATTTTTTTTCCCCTCATACGATCGTTAGGCCTTCTTGAAATAATTAATACATCAAATAATGGTTGAGCCTAATTCAAAGAAACGAAAGCTCGTAGATAGGGTCAGAGGTCATAGTTGTAGCCACAGTACATTATGCAAGGAATGAATTTCTTAATTTAAGAGCTAGCATAATAAATACAATTTTTTCACTGAAATAATGGTAGGTCTGTGCATTCTCAGAGCACATCAATTTACAACTACTAAGATATTTTTGCTTTTAAACATAACAGTGTTTTATCTTCATTTTTATTACATTATTATATATGCGGGGCCTATGTATATCATCACCACAGTTATAATCTGACAGCTGTTATAAAGTTATTGACACAAACATTACCATGTTATGAATGCTGTGATAACTTTAAGGGATATAAAACACATTTTAAATTATTTTCACTCACAACATTTCTAATACATATAAAGAACAGGATGAGACTTTATCAGTATGTTTTATATCGCACTATTTCAAATGTTAATTAATTCGTGTGTCATTTTTTTGTCGTAAAACCGTATTGCGTATAATACATTAATTTTTTTTTTTTTTTTGGTGTAAGGTTTTTTGGGTGCTTTTACTGGTTTTTACAGGTTTTTACTGTTCTGACATACAGGTTTTTGTCTCATGGAGGTTGACAGGTATGCATGATATATTCCATCTTTCCCCTTCTCATAACTTGCCAAACAAAAGGGTACGGCTT